>JAJGOT010001029.1:0-85000 GCA_022457155.1 Cladopsammia gracilis
GCGTGCTGAAGGGAGCTCGATTTGATGGAATGAACATAACCCTGTTTGGTATAAATTTGCCACGACTGTGGCCTTTATTTGAAATCGGAAAGTCGATTATTTAAAGGAACTCTTTTATGAAGTGTTTTCACTTATGTCATATCAAAATTCAGAAGCATTAAACAGCAGTGTTTGATTCCAACAATATTTATGGAATTGTAGCGAGGTTTAAATTACATCTGAGCCAAATTTTGAAGCGTAAGAGCATTTCGTTCAAGGGTTATAGGCCAACAAGTGTAAGACATTTTTAGTAAGAATTGTATGGAGCGGCCATCTTGGTGCCCCACCATCTTGGTCACCAACATGGCGGCCAAAAATTCAGTTTTAATTGCACCAAAAATCTCATCACAAAATATTGAATTCACTATAAGTGCTATTAAATCGGCTTATATTTTATAAGCAACTATAATGCAAAAATTACTTTCAACTGGTCCAATTTTGTATATCTTTTCAAGGCTTATCTGAAAAGTGTGACGAATTGCGCGACACATTTAAAACCTTAATAAATCGGAAGCAGAACATCGTTAACACCTGAAACGTTTTGTGAAAAAATTATAACGCTGGTATCCTATCCACATACCATGTTAGAAACAGCTTTGTAGGATGTACACTTTAGATTTTTTAATTTTATGACTTCATGTGCAAACACTCTATTGTTACCAGACACAATGGGGAGGTGTTGTGAGGTCAGGGGTGCGTTGGTGGGGATATTATATTGCGTGATTTTGAATAATTTCTGTTGCTGAAAGGGCGTAGACAAAATAAGGAACATGGAACACGAAAACAAAATAAAAATATGCTGTCCTATGAGGAAATGCTAAACCAATGGGAACTTTATGAAACGGCTTGACATACATGCATATGCTTAAGGCGCGTCAAGTAAATAAATTGTTTACTTTTTTAGGTCAAATTACGGATACTATCATTTTAAGCACGGCATGACAGTATTCCACAGAATTTCGTTAAATTCACAGGTAAAGTAGCACACGAGCTATAGGTGGCCCACACAACAGGAGCTTAACGCGGTTTCTGCAGCCTGAAGCGATTAAGAATGTTGCTACACCCCCCTGGATGGGATGCTAGTCCATTGCAGGGTTACCCCCAGCATTTTTTCTACGATGACCATTCATACACCTGGGTGGAGAGAGACAATGTGGAGTAAAGTATAAAGAAACAACACCTCGGCCGAGACCAGCCTCGAACCACCGACCATCGGATCTGAGGTCCAACGCGGTAACCACTATACACCCCTCCATTTATACACCTGGATGGAGAGAGATAAATGTGGAGTAAAGTATACTGTCTAAAGAAACAACACGACGGTCGAGACCAGCAACGTCGGACCACCGACCATCAGATCTGAAGTCCAACGCGGTAATCACTGCACCCACCCCCCCCCCCCCCCCCCCCCGCCACTCCATTTATACACCTGGGTGGAGAGAGACAATGTGGAGTAAAGTATACTGTCTAAAGAAACAACACGTCGGACGAGACCAGGCCTCGAACCAAAAATTGTCAGGTATTCATTGTCACGCGTACACCCACATAATCTGTCTCTGAGTTTAGAAATGATTATCTAAGTACGGTCACGAAAACACATGATTTTGAAATGAACATTATGCATGCTTGTTTGAGGAAATGTGGTTTATTTTCATTATTAGTTTTTCATAATCTAATGCAGGAAGTTTTGATTCCTATGAGCATACAGTCATTGTAAATGAAACTAAAGAAAACTCAATGTTGTAACCTTTTGTGAAATTGACGATGTGGTTACTGAAATATGCTGTTCACTGTTAACCACAGTTAACCCAACCAGTCCACAGTTCAGATATATCAAAATACTTATGGCTAAATTGACTGGAGCAAAATCACAATTGTTATCATTGTTGTATTGCGAATAATTTATTGTAAACGAGTGTGATTGGAGAGTCTCCTAAAGGGAGTGTTAATAAAACTACTGTATTCTACAACTGTGATCAGTGTTAGGGCATTATTTTTCTCGCAGTCCGACGATAACAACCGTTTGCACGATAGGTGCTTTTACCGATGTTAGAGTTTCTACTTTTGATGATTGGTTACCGCTATTCAGACCGGGGGGGTTACCCCTATTCAGACCGGGGGGGGGGGGGGGGGTGGGGGGATCGGGAAATGTCCACACTTTCTTTAAACATTTATAACTTTAGAATTTACCCGATCTTTTCCCAATCCCTAACAAAACTTCGTGACTTTTGTCCATGGCAACCATCTTTTTATAGAAAAATATATCCAAATTTTGAATTTTCTGCTTTAAAATAATTGAAGGGTCAATTGGAATACTATGCTTAGTGGAAAATTCCACAACAAGGGTCGAAGCCTAACAATTCTATGTCAAATGTTATGCCTTGTTTTGTTTTTCTCTCTATAGTTTGCCTCATTTTTGGCATGTGACCTACAAATCAACCGCAAAACATCGTTCAGAATATTTTTATGCTAGTTTTTCCGTCGTTTTAGAGAAATAATGCATTTAAATAAAAACTAACTAAAATAAACTACCTGAAAAAGCAGAGTTCTGGCCCTCTAGTGCTTTGACTGTACAATCCGACCGTAGTTCCTTCCAAAACTGCAGCTATAAGTTTAACGACGCCATTACTACAAGCAGATTGGCCGTGAGAATATGTGACTGCAATACTCCTGACCTGCACCAACGACCTGAACGAACATAACGTTATTTAAGGCGGGCTTATTGATCGCGTTCGCCACTTGAGACAACATGGCTGAACAGCGAACAACTCAGTGGTTGAGCGATGGTTTAAGCCATGTTTAAGGCCCGCTCGGCAATGGAAGGACATCATGAAGTCCGGAAATCCTTAAAAATTGGCGACCAAAAGGGAGAAGCGGCAGATTGCGGAAACCTGGGAACTGTGTTCATTTCTCTCGGTGACAATGCCAAGGCCAAAGAATATCTCGAAAAAGCACTTGCGATTAGAATAAAAATTGGCGATCTAAAGGGAGAAGCGGCAGATTACGGAAACCTGGGAACTGTGTTTAATTCTCTCGGTGACTATGCCAAGGCCAAAGAATATTTCGAAAAAGCACTTGCGATTAAAATAAAAATTGGCGATCTAGAGGGAGAAGCGGTAGATTACGGAAACCTGGGAACTGTGTTCAATTCTCTCGGTAACAATGCCAAGTCCAAAGAATATCTCGAAAAGGCACTTGCGATTAGAATAAAAATTGGCGACCAAAGGGGAGAAGCGGCAGATTACGGTAACCTGGGAACTTTGTTCATTTCTCTCGGTGACTTTGCCAAGGCCAAAGAATATCTCGAAAAAGCACTTGCAATTAGAATGGAAATTGGCGATCTGAAGGGAGGAGCGTCAAGTTACGGAAACCTAGGAAATGTCTTCAATTCTCTCGGTGACTATGCCAAGGCCAAAGAATATTTCGAAAAAGCACTTGCGATTAGAATAGAAATTGGCGACCTGAAAGGAGAAGCGGCAGATTACGGGAAACCTGGGAACTGTGTTCAGTTCCCTCGGTGACTATGCCAAGGCCAAAGAATATTTCGAAAAAGCACTTGCGATTAGAATAAAAATTGGCGATCTAGAGGGAGAAGCGGCAGATTACGGAAACCTGGGAACTGTGTTCAATTCTCTCGGTAACTATGCCAAGGCCAAAGAATATCTCGAAAAGGCACTTGCGATTAGAATAAAAATTGGCGATCTGAAGGGAGAAGCGTCAAGTTACGGAAACCTAGGAAATGTGTTCAATTCTCTCGGTGACTAAGCCAAGGCCAAAGAATATTTCGAAAAAGCACTTGCGATTAGAATAGAAATTGGCGACCTGAAAGGAGAAGCGGCAGATTACGGAAACCTTGGAACTGTGTTCATTTCTCTCGGTGACTATGCCAAGGCCAAAGAGTATCTCGAAAAAGCACTTGCAATTAGAACTGAAATTGGCGATCGGAATGGAGAAGCGTCAAGTTACGGAAACCTAGGAAGTGTGTTCAATTCTCTCGGTGACTATGCCAAGGCCAAAGAATATCTCGAAAAAGCACTTGCGATTAGAATAAAAATTGGCGACCTGAAAGGAGAAGCGGCAGATTACGGAAACCTGGGAACTGTGTTCAGTTCTCTCGGTGACTATGCCAAGGCCAAAGAATATTTCGAAAAAGCACTTGCGATTAGAATAAAAATTGGCGATCTAGAGGGAGAAGCGGCAGATTACGGAAACCTGGGAACTGTGTTCAATTCTCTCGGTAACTATGCCAAGGCCAAAGAATATCTCGAAAAGGCACTTGCGATTAGAATAAAAATTGGCGATCTGAAAGGAGAAGCGTCAAGTTACGGAAACCTACGAAATGTGTTCAATTCTCTCGGTGACTATGCCAAGGCCAAAGAATATTTCGAAAAAGCACTTGCGATTAGAATAGAAATTGGCGACCTGAAAGGAGAAGCGGCAGATTACGGAAACCTGGGAACTGTGTTCAGTTCTCTCGGTGACTATGCCAAGGCCAAAGAATATCTCGAAAAGGCACTTGCGATTAGAATAAAAATTGGCGATCTGAAGGGAGAAGTGTTAAGTTACGGAAACCTAGGAAATGTGTTCAATTCTCTCGGTGACTATGCCAAGGCCAAAGAATATCTCGAAAAGGCACTTGCGATTAGAATAGAAATTGGCGACCTGAAAGGAGAAGCGGGAGATTACGGAAACCTTGGAACTGTGTTCATTTCTCTCGGTGACTATGCCAAGGCCAAAGAGTATCTCGAAAAAGCACTTGCAATTAGAATTGAAATTGGCGATCTGAATGGAGAAGCGTCAAGTTACGGAAACCTAGGAAGTGTGTTCAATTCTCTCGGTGACTATGCCAAGGCCAAAGAATATCTCGAAAAAGCACTTGCAATTAGAATTGAAATTGGCGATCTGAAGGGAGAAGCGTCAAGTTACGGAAACCTAGGAAATGTGTTCAATTCTCTCGGTGACTATGCCAAGGCCAAAGAATATTTCGAAAAAGCACTTGCGATTAGAATAGAAATTGGCGACCTGAAAGGAGAAGCGGCAGATTACGGAAACCTGGGAACTGTGTTCAGTTCTCTCGGTGACTATGCCAAGGCCAAAGAATATCTCGAAAAGGCACTTGCGATTAGAATAAAAATTGGCGATCTAGAGGGAGAAGCGGCAGATTACGGAAATCTGGGAACTGTGTTCAATTCTCTCGGTGACTAAGCCAAGGCCAAAGAATATTTCGAAAAAGCACTTGCGATTAGAATAGAAATTGGCGACCTGAAAGGAGAAGCGGCAGATTACGGAAACCTGGGAACTGTGTTCAGTTCTCTCGGTGACTATGCCAAGGCCAAAGAATATCTCGAAAAGGCACTTGCGATTAGAATAAAAATTGGCGATCTGAAGGGAGAAGCGTCAAGTTACGGAAACCTAGGAAATGTGTTCAAATCTCTCGGTGACTATGCCAAGGCCAAAGAATATCTCGAAAAGGCACGTGCGATTAGAATAGAAATTGGCGACCTGAAAGGAGAAGCGGCAGATTACGGAAACCTTGGAACTGTGTTCATTTCTCTCGGTGACTATGCCAAGGCCAAAGAGTATCTCGAAAAAGCACTTGCAATTAGAATTGAAATTGGCGATCGGAATGGAGAAGCGTCAAGTTACGGAAACCTAGGAAGTGTGTTCAATTCTCTCGGTGACTATGCCAAGGCCAAAGAATATCTCGAAAAAGCACTTGCGATTAGAATAAAAATTGGCGACCTGAAAGGAGAAGCGGCAGATTACGGAAACCTGGGAACTGTGTTCAGTTCTCTCGGTGACTATGCCAAGGCCAAAGAATATTTCGAAAAAGCACTTGCGATTAGAATAAAAATTGGCGATCTAGAGGGAGAAGCGGCAGATTACGGAAACCTGGGAACTGTGTTCAATTCTCTCGGTAACTATGCCAAGGCCAAAGAATATCTCGAAAAGGAACTTGCGATTAGAATAAAAATTGGCGATCTGAAGGGAGAAGCGTCAAGTTACGGAAACCTAGGAAATGTGTTCAATTCTCTCGGTGACTATGCCAAGGCCAAAGAATATTTCGAAAAAGCACTTGCGATTAGAATAGAAATTGGCGACCTGAAAGGAGAAGCGGCAGATTACGGAAACCTGGGAACTGTGTTCAGTTCTCTCGGTGACTATGCCAAGGCCAAAGAATATCTCGAAAAGGCACTTGCGATTAGAATAAAAATTGGCGATCTGAAGGGAGAAGTGTTAAGTTACGGAAACCTAGGAAATGTGTTCAATTCTCTCGGTGACTATGCCAAGGCCAAAGAATATCTCGAAAAGGCACTTGCGATTAGAATAGAAATTGGCGACCTGAAAGGAGAAGCGGGAGATTACGGAAACCTTGGAACTGTGTTCATTTCTCTCGGTGACTATGCCAAGGCCAAAGAGTATCTCGAAAAAGCACTTGCAATTAGAATTGAAATTGGCGATCTGAATGGAGAAGCGTCAAGTTACGGAAACCTAGGAAGTGTGTTCAATTCTCTCGGTGACTATGCCAAGGCCAAAGAATATCTCGAAAAAGCACTTGCAATTAGAATTGAAATTGGCGATCTGAAGGGAGAAGCGTCAAGTTACGGAAACCTAGGAAATGTGTTCAATTCTCTCGGTGACTATGCCAAGGCCAAAGAATATTTCGAAAAAGCACTTGCGATTAGAATAGAAATTGGCGACCTGAAAGGAGAAGCGGCAGATTACGGAAACCTGGGAACTGTGTTCAGTTCTCTCGGTGACTATGCCAAGGCCAAAGAATATCTCGAAAAGGCACTTGCGATTAGAATAAAAATTGGCGATCTAGAGGGAGAAGCGGCAGATTACGGAAATCTGGGAACTGTGTTCAATTCTCTCGGTGACTAAGCCAAGGCCAAAGAATATTTCGAAAAAGCACTTGCGATTAGAATAGAAATTGGCGACCTGAAAGGAGAAGCGGCAGATTACGGAAACCTGGGAACTGTGTTCAGTTCTCTCGGTGACTATGCCAAGGCCAAAGAATATCTCGAAAAGGCACTTGCGATTAGCATAAAAATTGGCGATCTGAAGGGAGAAGCGTCAAGTTACGGAAACCTAGGAAATGTGTTCAATTCTCTCGGTGACTATGCCAAGGCCAAAGAATATCTCGAAAAGGCACGTGCGATTAGAATAGAAATTGGCGACCTGAAAGGAGAAGCGGCAGATTACGGAAACCTTGGAACTGTGTTCATTTCTCTCGGTGACTATGCCAAGGCCAAAGAGTATCTCGAAAAAGCACTTGCAATTAGAACTGAAATTGGCGATCGGAATGGAGAAGCGTCAAGTTACGGAAACCTAGGAAGTGTGTTCAATTCTCTCGGTGACTATGCCAAGGCCAAAGAATATCTCGAAAAAGCACTTGCGATTAGAATAAAAATTGGCGACCTGAAAGGAGAAGCGGCAGATTACGGAAACCTGGGAACTGTGTTCAGTTCTCTCGGTGACTATGCCAAGGCCAAAGAATATTTCGAAAAAGCACTTGCGATTAGAATAAAAATTGGCGATCTAGAGGGAGAAGCGGCAGATTACGGAAACCTGGGAACTGTGTTCAATTCTCTCGGTAACTATGCCAAGGCCAAAGAATATCTCGAAAAGGAACTTGCGATTAGAATAAAAATTGGCGATCTGAAGGGAGAAGCGTCAAGTTACGGAAACCTAGGAAATGTGTTCAATTCTCTCGGTGACTATGCCAAGGCCAAAGAATATTTCGAAAAAGCACTTGCGATTAGAATAGAAATTGGCGACCTGAAAGGAGAAGCGGCAGATTACGGAAACCTGGGAACTGTGTTCAGTTCTCTCGGTGACTATGCCAAGGCCAAAGAATATCTCGAAAAGGCACTTGCGATTAGAATAAAAATTGGCGATCTGAAGGGAGAAGTGTTAAGTTACGGAAACCTAGGAAATGTGTTCAATTCTCTCGGTGACTATGCCAAGGCCAAAGAATATCTCGAAAAGGCACTTGCGATTAGAATAGAAATTGGCGACCTGAAAGGAGAAGCGGGAGATTACGGAAACCTTGGAACTGTGTTCATTTCTCTCGGTGACTATGCCAAGGCCAAAGAGTATCTCGAAAAAGCACTTGCAATTAGAATTGAAATTGGCGATCTGAATGGAGAAGCGTCAAGTTACGGAAACCTAGGAAGTGTGTTCAATTCTCTCGGTGACTATGCCAAGGCCAAAGAATATCTCGAAAAAGCACTTGCAATTAGAATTGAAATTGGCGATCTGAAGGGAGAAGCGTCAAGTTACGGAAACCTAGGAAATGTGTTCAATTCTCTCGGTGACTATGCCAAGGCCAAAGAATATTTCGAAAAAGCACTTGCGATTAGAATAGAAATTGGCGACCTGAAAGGAGAAGCGGCAGATTACGGAAACCTGGGAACTGTGTTCAGTTCTCTCGGTGACTATGCCAAGGCCAAAGAATATCTCGAAAAGGCACTTGCGATTAGAATAAAAATTGGCGATCTAGAGGGAGAAGCGGCAGATTACGGAAATCTGGGAACTGTGTTCAATTCTCTCGGTGACTAAGCCAAGGCCAAAGAATATTTCGAAAAAGCACTTGCGATTAGAATAGAAATTGGCGACCTGAAAGGAGAAGCGGCAGATTACGGAAACCTGGGAACTGTGTTCAGTTCTCTCGGTGACTATGCCAAGGCCAAAGAATATCTCGAAAAGGCACTTGCGATTAGAATAAAAATTGGCGATCTGAAGGGAGAAGCGTCAAGTTACGGAAACCTAGGAAATGTGTTCAATTCTCTCGGTGACTATGCCAAGGCCAAAGAATATCTCGAAAAGGCACGTGCGATTAGAATAGAAATTGGCGACCTGAAAGGAGAAGCGGCAGATTACGGAAACCTTGGAACTGTGTTCATTTCTCTCGGTGACTATGCCAAGGCCAAAGAGTATCTCGAAAAAGCACTTGCAATTAGAACTGAAATTGGCGATCGGAATGGAGAAGCGTCAAGTTACGGAAACCTAGGAAGTGTGTTCAATTCTCTCGGTGACTATGCCAAGGCCAAAGAATATCTCGAAAAAGCACTTGCGATTAGAATAAAAATTGGCGACCTGAAAGGAGAAGCGGCAGATTACGGAAACCTGGGAACTGTGTTCAGTTCTCTCGGTGACTATGCCAAGGCCAAAGAATATTTCGAAAAAGCACTTGCGATTAGAATAAAAATTGGCCATCTAGAGGGAGAAGCGGCAGATTACGGAAACCTGGGAACTGTGTTCAATTCTCTCGGTAACTATGCCAAGGCCAAAGAATATCTCGAAAAGGCACTTGCGATTAGAATAAAAATTGGCGATCTGAAGGGAGAAGCGTCAAGTTACGGAAACCTAGGAAATGTGTTCAATTCTCTCGGTGACTATGCCAAGGCCAAAGAATATTTCGAAAAAGCACTTGCGATTAGAATAGAAATTGGCGACCTGAAAGGAGAAGCGGCAGATTACGGAAACCTGGGAACTGTGTTCAGTTCTCTCGGTGACTATGCCAAGGCCAAAGAATATCTCGAAAAGGCACTTGCGATTAGAATAAAAATTGGCGATCTGAAGGGAGAAGTGTTAAGTTACGGAAACCAAGGAAATGTGTTCAATTCTCTCGGTGACTATGCCAAGGCCAAAGAATATCTCGAAAAGGCACTTGCGATTAGAATAGAAATTGGCGACCTGAAAGGAGAAGCGGCAGATTACGGAAACCTGGGAACTGTGTTCAGTTCTCTCGGTGACTATGCCAAGGCCAAAGAATATTTCGAAAAAGCACTTGCGATTAGAATAAAAATTGGCCATCTAGAGGGAGAAGCGGCAGATTACGGAAACCTGGGAACTGTGTTCAATTCTCTCGGTAACTATGCCAAGGCCAAAGAATATCTCGAAAAGGCACTTGCGATTAGAATAAAAATTGGCGATCTAGAGGGAGAAGCGGCAGATTACGGAAACCTAGGAAATGTGTTCAATTCTCTCGGTGACTATTTCAAGGCCAAAGAATATTTCGAAAAAGCACTTGCGATTAGAATAGAAATTGGCGACCTGAAAGGAGAAGCGGCAGATTACGGAAACCTGGGAACTGTGTTCAGTTCTCTCGGTGACTATGCCAAGGCCAAAGAATATCTCGAAAAGGCACTTGCGATTAGAATAAAAATTGGCGATCTAAAGGGAGAAGCGTCAAGTTACGGAAACCTAGGAGATGTGTTCAATTCTCTCGGTGACTATGCCAAGGCCAAAGAATATCTCGAAAAGGCACGTGCGATTAGAATAGAAATTGGCGACCTGAAAGGAGAAGCGGCGGATTACGGAAACCTTGGAACTGTGTTCATTTCTCTCGGTGACTATGCCAAGGCCAAAGAGTATCTCGAAAAAGCACTTGTAATTAGAATTGAAATTGGCGATCGGAATGGAGAAGCGTCAAGTTACGGAAACCTAGGAAGTGTGTTCAATTCTCTCGGTGACTATGCCAAGGCCAAAGAATATCTCGAAAAAGCACTTGTGATTAGAATAAAAATTGGCGACCTGAAAGGAGAAGCGGCAGATTACGGAAACCTGGGAACTGTGTTCAGTTCTCTCGGTGACTATGCCAAGGCCAAAGAATATTTCGAAAAAGCACTTGCGATTAGAATAAAAATTGGCCATCTAGAGGGAGAAGCGGCAGATTACGGAAACCTGGGAACTGTGTTCAATTCTCTCGGTAACTATGCCAAGGCCAAAGAATATCTCGAAAAGGCACTTGCGATTAGAATAAAAATTGGCGATCTGAAGGGAGAAGCGTCAAGTTACGGAAACCTAGGAAATGTGTTCAATTCTCTCGGTGACTATGCCAAGGCCAAAGAATATTTCGAAAAAGCACTTGCGATTAGAATAGAAATTGGCGACCTGAAAGGAGAAGCGGCAGATTACGGAAACCTGGGAACTCTGTTCAGTTCTCTCGGTGACTATGCCAAGGCCAAAGAATATCTCGAAAAGGCACTTGCGATTAGAATAAAAATTGGCGATCTGAAGGGAGAAGTGTTAAGTTACGGAAACCTAGGAAATGTGTTCAATTCTCTCGGTGACTATGCCAAGGCCAAAGAATATCTCGAAAAGGCACTTGCGATTAGAATAGAAATTGGCGACCTGAAAGGAGAAGCGGGAGATTACGGAAACCTTGGAACTGTGTTCATTTCTCTCGGTGACTATGCCAAGGCCAAAGAGTATCTCGAAAAAGCACTTGCAATTAGAATTGAAATTGGCGATCTGAATGGAGAAGCGTCAAGTTACGGAAACCTAGGAAGTGTGTTCAATTCTCTCGGTGACTATGCCAAGGCCAAAGAATATCTCGAAAAAGCACTTGCAATT
Organism: Cladopsammia gracilis; assembly: GCA_022457155.1. NCBI lineage: Eukaryota > Metazoa > Cnidaria > Anthozoa > Scleractinia > Dendrophylliidae > Cladopsammia > Cladopsammia gracilis. Next base: position 11,404 of record JAJGOT010001029.1, read on the forward strand.
AGAATTGAAATTGGCGATCTGAAGGGAGAAGCGTCAAGTTACGGAAACCTAGGAAATGTGTTCAATTCTCTCGGTGACTATGCCAAGGCCAAAGAATATTTCGAAAAAGCACTTGCGATTAGAATAGAAATTGGCGACCTGAAAGGAGAAGCGGCAGATTACGGAAACCTGGGAACTGTGTTCAGTTCTCTCGGTGACTATGCCAAGGCCAAAGAATATCTCGAAAAGGCACTTGCGATTAGAATAAAAATTGGCGATCTAGAGGGAGAAGCGGCAGATTACGGAAATCTGGGAACTGTGTTCAATTCTCTCGGTGACTAAGCCAAGGCCAAAGAATATTTCGAAAAAGCACTTGCGATTAGACTAGAAATTGGCGACCTGAAAGGAGAAGCGGCAGATTACGGAAACCTGGGAACTGTGTTCAGTTCTCTCGGTGACTATGCCAAGGCCAAAGAATATCTCGAAAAGGCACTTGCGATTAGAATAAAAATTGGCGATCTGAAGGGAGAAGCGTCAAGTTACGGAAACCTAGGAAATGTGTTCAATTCTCTCGGTGACTATGCCAAGGCCAAAGAATATCTCGAAAAGGCACGTGCGATTAGAATAGAAATTGGCGACCTGAAAGGAGAAGCGGCAGATTACGGAAACCTTGGAACTGTGTTTATTTCTCTCGGTGACTATGCCAAGGCCAAAGAGTATCTCGAAAAAGCACTTGCAATTAGAATTGAAATTGGCGATCTGAATGGAGAAGCGTCAAATTACGGAAACCTAGGAAGTGTGTTCAATTCTCTCGGTGACTATGCCAAGGCCAAAGAATATCTCGAAAAAGCACTTGCAATTAGAATTGAAATTGGCGATCTGAAGGGAGAAGCGTCAAGTTACGGAAACCTAGGAAATGTGTTCAATTCTCTCGGTGACTATGCCAAGGCCAAAGAATATTTCGAAAAAGCACTTGCGATTAGAATAGAAATTGGCGACCTGAAAGGAGAAGCGGCAGATTACGGAAACCTGGGAACTGTGTTCAGTTCTCTCGGTGACTATGCCAAGGCCAAAGAATATTTCGAAAAAGCACTTGCGATTAGAATAAAAATTGGCCATCTAGAGGGAGAAGCGGCAGATTACGGAAACCTGGGAACTGTGTTCAATTCTCTCGGTAACTATGCCAAGGCCAAAGAATATCTCGAAAAGGCACTTGCGATTAGAATAAAAATTGGCGATCTGAAGGGAGAAGCGTCAAGTTACGGAAACCTAGGAAATGTGTTCAATTCTCTCGGTGACTATTTCAAGGCCAAAGAATATTTCGAAAAAGCACTTGCGATTAGAATAGAAATTGGCGACCTGAAAGGAGAAGCGGCAGATTACGGAAACCTGGGAACTGTGTTCAGTTCTCTCGGTGACTATGCCAAGGCCAAAGAATATCTCGAAAAGGCACTTGCGATTAGCATAAAAATTGGCGATCTGAAGGGAGAAGCGTCAAGTTACGGAAACCTAGGAAGTGTGTTCAATTCTCTCGGTGACTATGCCAAGGCCAAAGAATATCTCGAAAAAGCACGTGCGATTAGAATAGAAATTGGCGACCTGAAAGGAGAAGCGGCAGATTACGGAAACCTGGGAACTGTGTTCAGTTCTCTCGGTGACTATGCCAAGGCCAAAGAATATTTCGAAAAAGCACTTGCGATTAGAATAAAAATTGGCCATCTAGAGGGAGAAGCGGCAGATTACGGAAACCTGGGAACTGTGTTCAATTCTCTCGGTAACTATGCCAAGGCCAAAGAATATCTCGAAAAGGCACTTGCGATTAGAATAAAAATTGGCGATCTGAAGGGAGAAGCGTCAAGTTACGGAAACCTAGGAAATGTGTTCAATTCTCTCGGTGACTATTTCAAGGCCAAAGAATATTTCGAAAAAGCACTTGCGATTAGAATAGAAATTGGCGACCTGAAAGGAGAAGCGGCAGATTACGGAAACCTGGGAACTGTGTTCAGTTCTCTCGGTGACTATGCCAAGGCCAAAGAATATCTCGAAAAGGCACTTGCGATTAGCATAAAAATTGGCGATCTGAAGGGAGAAGCGTCAAGTTACGGAAACCTAGGAAATGTGTTCAATTCTCTCGGTGACTATGCCAAGGCCAAAGAATATCTCGAAAAGGCACGTGTGATTAGAATAGAAATTGGCGACCTGAAAGGAGAAGCGGCAGATTACGGAAACCTTGGAACTGTGTTCATTTCTCTCGGTGACTATGCCAAGGCCAAAGAGTATCTCGAAAAAGCACTTGCAATTAGAATTGAAATTGGCGATCGGAATGGAGAAGCGTCAAGTTACGGAAACCTAGGAAGTGTGTTCAATTCTCTCGGTGACTATGCCAAGGCCAAAGAATATCTCGAAAAAGCACTTGCGATTAGAATAAAAATTGGCGACCTGAAAGGAGAAGCGGCAGATTACGGAAACCTGGGAACTGTGTTCAGTTCTCTCGGTGACTATGCCAAGGCCAAAGAATATTTCGAAAAAGCACTTGCGATTAGAATAAAAATTGGCCATCTAGAGGGAGAAGCGGCAGATTACGGAAACCTGGGAACTGTGTTCAATTCTCTCGGTAACTATGCCAAGGCCAAAGAATATCTCGAAAAGGCACTTGCGATTAGAATAAAAATTGGCGATCTGAAGGGAGAAGCGTCAAGTTACGGAAACCTAGGAAATGTGTTCAATTCTCTCGGTGACTATGCCAAGGCCAAAGAATATTTCGAAAAAGCACTTGCGATTAGAATAGAAATTGGCGACCTGAAAGGAGAAGCGGCAGATTACGGAAACCTGGGAACTGTGTTCAGTTCTCTCGGTGACTATGCCAAGGCCGAAGAATATCTCGAAAAGGCACTTGCGATTAGAATAAAAATTGGCGATCTGAAGGGAGAAGTGTTAAGTTACGGAAACCTAGGAAATGTGTTCAATTCTCTCGGTGACTATGCCAAGGCCAAAGAATATCTCGAAAAGGCACTTGCGATTAGAATAGAAATTGGCGACCTGAAAGGAGAAGCGGGAGATTACGGAAACCTTGGAACTGTGTTCATTTCTCTCGGTGACTATGCCAAGGCCAAAGAGTATCTCGAAAAAGCACTTGCAATTAGAATTGAAATTGGCGATCTGAATGGAGAAGCGTCAAGTTACGGAAACCTAGGAAGTGTGTTCAATTCTCTCGGTGACTATGCCAAGGCCAAAGAATATCTCGAAAAAGCACTTGCAATTAGAATTGAAATTGGCGATCTGAAGGGAGAAGCGTCAAGTTACGGAAACCTAGGAAATGTGTTCAATTCTCTCGGTGACTATGCCAAGGCCAAAGAATATTTCGAAAAAGCACTTGCGATTAGAATAGAAATTGGCGACCTGAAAGGAGAAGCGGCAGATTACGGAAACCTGGGAACTGTGTTCAGTTCTCTCGGTGACTATGCCAAGGCCAAAGAATATCTCGAAAAGGCACTTGCGATTAGAATAAAAATTGGCGATCTGAAGGGAGAAGTGTTAAGTTACGGAAACCTAGGAAATGTGTTCAATTCTCTCGGTGACTATGCCAAGGCCAAAGAATATCTCGAAAAGGCACTTGCGATTAGAATAGAAATTGGCGACCTGAAAGGAGAAGCGGGAGATTACGGAAACCTTGGAACTGTGTTCATTTCTCTCGGTGACTATGCCAAGGCCAAAGAGTATCTCGAAAAAGCACTTGCAATTAGAATTGAAATTGGCGATCTGAATGGAGAAGCGTCAAGTTACGGAAACCTAGGAAGTGTGTTCAATTCTCTCGGTGACTATGCCAAGGCCAAAGAATATCTCGAAAAAGCACTTGCAATTAGAATTGAAATTGGCGATCTGAAGGGAGAAGCGTCAAGTTACGGAAACCTAGGAAATGTGTTCAATTCTCTCGGTGACTATGCCAAGGCCAAAGAATATTTCGAAAAAGCACTTGCGATTAGAATAGAAATTGGCGACCTGAAAGGAGAAGCGGCAGATTACGGAAACCTGGGAACTGTGTTCAGTTCTCTCGGTGACTATGCCAAGGCCAAAGAATATCTCGAAAAGGCACTTGCGATTAGAATAAAAATTGGCGATCTAGAGGGAGAAGCGGCAGATTACGGAAATCTGGGAACTGTGTTCAATTCTCTCGGTGACTAAGCCAAGGCCAAAGAATATTTCGAAAAAGCACTTGCGATTAGACTAGAAATTGGCGACCTGAAAGGAGAAGCGGCAGATTACGGAAACCTGGGAACTGTGTTCAGTTCTCTCGGTGACTATGCCAAGGCCAAAGAATATCTCGAAAAGGCACTTGCGATTAGAATAAAAATTGGCGATCTGAAGGGAGAAGCGTCAAGTTACGGAAACCTAGGAAATGTGTTCAATTCTCTCGGTGACTATGCCAAGGCCAAAGAATATCTCGAAAAGGCACGTGCGATTAGAATAGAAATTGGCGACCTGAAAGGAGAAGCGGCAGATTACGGAAACCTTGGAACTGTGTTTATTTCTCTCGGTGACTATGCCAAGGCCAAAGAGTATCTCGAAAAAGCACTTGCAATTAGAATTGAAATTGGCGATCTGAATGGAGAAGCGTCAAATTACGGAAACCTAGGAAGTGTGTTCAATTCTCTCGGTGACTATGCCAAGGCCAAAGAATATCTCGAAAAAGCACTTGCAATTAGAATTGAAATTGGCGATCTGAAGGGAGAAGCGTCAAGTTACGGAAACCTAGGAAATGTGTTCAATTCTCTCGGTGACTATGCCAAGGCCAAAGAATATTTCGAAAAAGCACTTGCGATTAGAATAGAAATTGGCGACCTGAAAGGAGAAGCGGCAGATTACGGAAACCTGGGAACTGTGTTCAGTTCTCTCGGTGACTATGCCAAGGCCAAAGAATATTTCGAAAAAGCACTTGCGATTAGAATAAAAATTGGCCATCTAGAGGGAGAAGCGGCAGATTACGGAAACCTGGGAACTGTGTTCAATTCTCTCGGTAACTATGCCAAGGCCAAAGAATATCTCGAAAAGGCACTTGCGATTAGAATAAAAATTGGCGATCTGAAGGGAGAAGCGTCAAGTTACGGAAACCTAGGAAATGTGTTCAATTCTCTCGGTGACTATTTCAAGGCCAAAGAATATTTCGAAAAAGCACTTGCGATTAGAATAGAAATTGGCGACCTGAAAGGAGAAGCGGCAGATTACGGAAACCTGGGAACTGTGTTCAGTTCTCTCGGTGACTATGCCAAGGCCAAAGAATATCTCGAAAAGGCACTTGCGATTAGCATAAAAATTGGCGATCTGAAGGGAGAAGCGTCAAGTTACGGAAACCTAGGAAGTGTGTTCAATTCTCTCGGTGACTATGCCAAGGCCAAAGAATATCTCGAAAAAGCACGTGCGATTAGAATAGAAATTGGCGACCTGAAAGGAGAAGCGGCAGATTACGGAAACCTGGGAACTGTGTTCAGTTCTCTCGGTGACTATGCCAAGGCCAAAGAATATTTCGAAAAAGCACTTGCGATTAGAATAAAAATTGGCCATCTAGAGGGAGAAGCGGCAGATTACGGAAACCTGGGAACTGTGTTCAATTCTCTCGGTAACTATGCCAAGGCCAAAGAATATCTCGAAAAGGCACTTGCGATTAGAATAAAAATTGGCGATCTGAAGGGAGAAGCGTCAAGTTACGGAAACCTAGGAAATGTGTTCAATTCTCTCGGTGACTATTTCAAGGCCAAAGAATATTTCGAAAAAGCACTTGCGATTAGAATAGAAATTGGCGACCTGAAAGGAGAAGCGGCAGATTACGGAAACCTGGGAACTGTGTTCAGTTCTCTCGGTGACTATGCCAAGGCCAAAGAATATCTCGAAAAGGCACTTGCGATTAGCATAAAAATTGGCGATCTGAAGGGAGAAGCGTCAAGTTACGGAAACCTAGGAAATGTGTTCAATTCTCTCGGTGACTATGCCAAGGCCAAAGAATATCTCGAAAAGGCACGTGTGATTAGAATAGAAATTGGCGACCTGAAAGGAGAAGCGGCAGATTACGGAAACCTTGGAACTGTGTTCATTTCTCTCGGTGACTATGCCAAGGCCAAAGAGTATCTCGAAAAAGCACTTGCAATTAGAATTGAAATTGGCGATCGGAATGGAGAAGCGTCAAGTTACGGAAACCTAGGAAGTGTGTTCAATTCTCTCGGTGACTATGCCAAGGCCAAAGAATATCTCGAAAAAGCACTTGCGATTAGAATAAAAATTGGCGACCTGAAAGGAGAAGCGGCAGATTACGGAAACCTGGGAACTGTGTTCAGTTCTCTCGGTGACTATGCCAAGGCCAAAGAATATTTCGAAAAAGCACTTGCGATTAGAATAAAAATTGGCCATCTAGAGGGAGAAGCGGCAGATTACGGAAACCTGGGAACTGTGTTCAATTCTCTCGGTAACTATGCCAAGGCCAAAGAATATCTCGAAAAGGCACTTGCGATTAGAATAAAAATTGGCGATCTGAAGGGAGAAGCGTCAAGTTACGGAAACCTAGGAAATGTGTTCAATTCTCTCGGTGACTATGCCAAGGCCAAAGAATATTTCGAAAAAGCACTTGCGATTAGAATAGAAATTGGCGACCTGAAAGGAGAAGCGGCAGATTACGGAAACCTGGGAACTGTGTTCAGTTCTCTCGGTGACTATGCCAAGGCCAAAGAATATCTCGAAAAGGCACTTGCGATTAGAATAAAAATTGGCGATCTGAAGGGAGAAGTGTTAAGTTACGGAAACCTAGGAAATGTGTTCAATTCTCTCGGTGACTATGCCAAGGCCAAAGAATATCTCGAAAAGGCACTTGCGATTAGAATAGAAATTGGCGACCTGAAAGGAGAAGCGGGAGATTACGGAAACCTTGGAACTGTGTTCATTTCTCTCGGTGACTATGCCAAGGCCAAAGAGTATCTCGAAAAAGCACTTGCAATTAGAATTGAAATTGGCGATCTGAATGGAGAAGCGTCAAGTTACGGAAACCTAGGAAGTGTGTTCAATTCTCTCGGTGACTATGCCAAGGCCAAAGAATATCTCGAAAAAGCACTTGCAATTAGAATTGAAATTGGCGATCTGAAGGGAGAAGCGTCAAGTTACGGAAACCTAGGAAATGTGTTCAATTCTCTCGGTGACTATGCCAAGGCCAAAGAATATTTCGAAAAAGCACTTGCGATTAGAATAGAAATTGGCGACCTGAAAGGAGAAGCGGCAGATTACGGAAACCTGGGAACTGTGTTCAGTTCTCTCGGTGACTATGCCAAGGCCAAAGAATATCTCGAAAAGGCACTTGCGATTAGAATAAAAATTGGCGATCTGAAGGGAGAAGTGTTAAGTTACGGAAACCTAGGAAATGTGTTCAATTCTCTCGGTGACTATGCCAAGGCCAAAGAATATCTCGAAAAGGCACTTGCGATTAGAATAGAAATTGGCGACCTGAAAGGAGAAGCGGGAGATTACGGAAACCTTGGAACTGTGTTCATTTCTCTCGGTGACTATGCCAAGGCCAAAGAGTATCTCGAAAAAGCACTTGCAATTAGAATTGAAATTGGCGATCTGAATGGAGAAGCGTCAAGTTACGGAAACCTAGGAAGTGTGTTCAATTCTCTCGGTGACTATGCCAAGGCCAAAGAATATCTCGAAAAAGCACTTGCAATTAGAATTGAAATTGGCGATCTGAAGGGAGAAGCGTCAAGTTACGGAAACCTAGGAAATGTGTTCAATTCTCTCGGTGACTATGCCAAGGCCAAAGAATATTTCGAAAAAGCACTTGCGATTAGAATAGAAATTGGCGACCTGAAAGGAGAAGCGGCAGATTACGGAAACCTGGGAACTGTGTTCAGTTCTCTCGGTGACTATGCCAAGGCCAAAGAATATCTCGAAAAGGCACTTGCGATTAGAATAAAAATTGGCGATCTAGAGGGAGAAGCGGCAGATTACGGAAATCTGGGAACTGTGTTCAATTCTCTCGGTGACTAAGCCAAGGCCAAAGAATATTTCGAAAAAGCACTTGCGATTAGAATAGAAATTGGCGACCTGAAAGGAGAAGCGGCAGATTACGGAAACCTGGGAACTGTGTTCAGTTCTCTCGGTGACTATGCCAAGGCCAAAGAATATCTCGAAAAGGCACTTGCGATTAGCATAAAAGTTGGCGATCTGAAGGGAGAAGCGTCAAGTTACGGAAACCTAGGAAATGTGTTCAATTCTCTCGGTGACTATGCCAAGGCCAAAGAATATCTCGAAAAGGCACGTGCGATTAGAATAGAAATTGGCGACCTGAAAGGAGAAGCGGCAGATTACGGAAACCTTGGAACTGTGTTCATTTCTCTCGGTGACTATGCCAAGGCCAAAGAGTATCTCGAAAAAGCACTTGCAATTAGAATTGAAATTGGCGATCGGAATGGAGAAGCGTCAAGTTACGGAAACCTAGGAAGTGTGTTCAATTCTCTCGGTGACTATGCCAAGGCCAAAGAATATCTCGAAAAAGCACTTGCGATTAGAATAAAAATTGGCGACCTGAAAGGAGAAGCGGCAGATTACGGAAACCTGGGAACTGTGTTCAGTTCTCTCGGTGACTATGCCAAGGCCAAAGAATATTTCGAAAAAGCACTTGCGATTAGAATAAAAATTGGCCATCTAGAGGGAGAAGCGGCAGATTACGGAAACCTGGGAACTGTGTTCAATTCTCTCGGTAACTATGCCAAGGCCAAAGAATATCTCGAAAAGGCACTTGCGATTAGAATAAAAATTGGCGATCTGAAGGGAGAAGCGTCAAGTTACGGAAACCTAGGAAATGTGTTCAATTCTCTCGGTGACTATGCCAAGGCCAAAGAATATTTCGAAAAAGCACTTGCGATTAGAATAGAAATTGGCGACCTGAAAGGAGAAGCGGCAGATTACGGAAACCTGGGAACTGTGTTCAGTTCTCTCGGTGACTATGCCAAGGCCAAATAATATCTCGAAAAGGCACTTGCGATTAGAATAAAAATTGGCGATCTGAAGGGAGAAGTGTTAAGTTACGGAAACCTAGGAAATGTGTTCAATTCTCTCGGTGACTATGCCAAGGCCAAAGAATATCTCGAAAAGGCACTTGCGATTAGAATAGAAATTGGCGACCTGAAAGGAGAAGCGGGAGATTACGGAAACCTTGGAACTGTGTTCATTTCTCTCGGTGACTATGCCAAGGCCAAAGAGTATCTCGAAAAAGCACTTGCAATTAGAATTGAAATTGGCGATCTGAATGGAGAAGCGTCAAGTTACGGAAACCTAGGAAGTGTGTTCAATTCTCTCGGTGACTATGCCAAGGCCAAAGAATATCTCGAAAAAGCACTTGCAATTAGAATTGAAATTGGCGATCTGAAGGGAGAAGCGTCAAGTTACGGAAACCTAGGAAATGTGTTCAATTCTCTCGGTGACTATGCCAAGGCCAAAGAATATTTCGAAAAAGCACTTGCGATTAGAATAGAAATTGGCGACCTGAAAGGAGAAGCGGCAGATTACGGAAACCTGGGAACTGTGTTCAGTTCTCTCGGTGACTATGCCAAGGCCAAAGAATATCTCGAAAAGGCACTTGCGATTAGAATAAAAATTGGCGATCTAGAGGGAGAAGCGGCAGATTACGGAAATCTGGGAACTGTGTTCAATTCTCTCGGTGACTAAGCCAAGGCCAAAGAATATTTCGAAAAAGCACTTGCGATTAGAATAGAAATTGGCGACCTGAAAGGAGAAGCGGCAGATTACGGAAACCTGGGAACTGTGTTCAGTTCTCTCGGTGACTATGCCAAGGCCAAAGAATATCTCGAAAAGGCACTTGCGATTAGAATAAAAATTGGCGATCTGAAGGGAGAAGCGTCAAGTTACGGAAACCTAGAAAATGTGTTCAATTCTCTCGGTGACTATGCCAAGGCCAAAGAATATCTCGAAAAGGCACGTGCGATTAGAATAGAAATTGGCGACCTGAAAGGAGAAGCGGCAGATTACGGAAACCTTGGAACTGTGTTCATTTCTCTCGGTGACTATGCCAAGGCCAAAGAGTATCTCGAAAAAGCACTTGCAATTAGAATTGAAATTGGCGATCGGAATGGAGAAGCGTCAAGTTACGGAAACCTAGGAAGTGTGTTCAATTCTCTCGGTGACTATGCCAAGGCCAAAGAATATCTCGAAAAAGCACTTGCGATTAGAATAAAAATTGGCGACCTGAAAGGAGAAGCGGCAGATTACGGAAACCTGGGAACTGTGTTCAGTTCTCTCGGTGACTATGCCAAGGCCAAAGAATATTTCGAAAAAGCACTTGCGATTAGAATAAAAATTGGCGATCTAGAGGGAGAAGCGGCAGATTACGGAAACCTGGGAACTGTGTTCAATTCTCTCGGTAACTATGCCAAGGCCAAAGAATATCTCGAAAAGGCACTTGCGATTAGAATAAAAATTGACGATCTGAAGGGAGAAGCGTCAAGTTACGGAAACCTAGGAAATGTGTTCAATTCTCTCGGTGACTATGCCAAGGCCAAAGAATATTTCGAAAAAGCACTTGCGATTAGAATAGAAATTGGCGACCTGAAAGGAGAAGCGGCAGATTACGGAAACCTGGGAACTGTGTTCAGTTCTCTCGGTGACTATGCCAAGGCCAAAGAATATTTCGAAAAAGCACTTGCGATTAGAATAAAAATTGGCGATCTAGAGGGAGAAGCGGCAGATTACGGAAACCTGGGAACTGTGTTCAATTCTCTCGGTAACTATGCCAAGGCCAAAGAATATCTCGAAAAGGCACTTGCGATTAGAATAAAAATTGGCGATCTGATGGGAGAAGCGTCAAGTTACGGAAACCTAGGAAATGTGTTCAATTCTCTCGGTGACTATGCCAAGGCCAAAGAATATCTTGAAAAGGCACTTGCGATTAGAATAGAAATTGGCGACCTGAAAGGAGAAGCGGGAGATTACGGAAACCTTGGAACTGTGTTCATTTCTCTCGGTGACTATGCCAAGGCCAAAGAGTATCTCGAAAAAGCACTTGCAATTAGAATTGAAATTGGCGATCTGAATGGAGAAGCGTCAAGTTACGGAAACCTAGGAAGTGTGTTCAATTCTCTCGGTGACTATGCCAAGGCCAAAGAATATCTCGAAAAAGCACTTGCAATTAGAATTGAAATTGGCGATCTGAAGGGAGAAGCGTCAAGTTACGGAAACCTAGGAAATGTGTTCAATTCTCTCGGTGACTATGCCAAGGCCAAAGAATATTTCGAAAAAGCACTTGCGATTAGAATAGAAATTGGCGACCTGAAAGGAGAAGCGGCAGATTACGGAAACCTGGGAACTGTGATCAGTTCTCTCGGTGACTATGCCAAGGCCAAAGAATATCTCGAAAAGGCACTTGCGATTAGAATAAAAATTGGCGATCTAGAGGGAGAAGCGGCAGATTACGGAAATCTGGGAACTGTGTTCAATTCTCTCGGTGACTAAGCCAAGGCCAAAGAATATTTCGAAAAAGCACTTGCGATTAGAATAGAAATTGGCGACCTGAAAGGAGAAGCGGCAGATTACGGAAACCTGGGAACTGTGTTCAGTTCTCTCGGTGACTATGCCAAGGCCAAAGAATATCTCGAAAAGGCACTTGCGATTAGAATAAAAATTGGCGATCTGAAGGGAGAAGCGTCAAGTTACGGAAACCTAGGAAATGTGTTCAATTCTCTCGGTGACTATGCCAAGGCCAAAGAATATCTCGAAAAGGCACGTGCGATTAGAATAGAAATTGGCGACCTGAAAGGAGAAGCGGCAGATTACGGAAACCTTGGAACTGTGTTCATTTCTCTCGGTGACTATGCCAAGGCCAAAGAGTATCTCGAAAAAGCACTTGCAATTAGAATTGAAATTGGCGATCGGAATGGAGAAGCGTCAAGTTACGGAAACCTAGGAAGTGTGTTCAATTCTCTCGGTGACTATGCCAAGGCCAAAGAATATCTCGAAAAAGCACTTGCGATTAGAATAAAAATTGGCGACCTGAAAGGAGAAGCGGCAGATTACGGAAACCTGGGAACTGTGTTCAGTTCTCTCGGTGACTATGCCAAGGCCAAAGAATATTTCGAAAAAGCACTTGCGATTAGAATAAAAATTGGCGATCTAGAGGGAGAAGCGGCAGATTACGGAAACCTGGGAACTGTGTTCAATTCTCTCGGTAACTATGCCAAGGCCAAAGAATATCTCGAAAAGGCACTTGCGATTAGAATAAAAATTGGCGATCTGATGGGAGAAGCGTCAAGTTACGGAAACCTAGGAAATGTGTTCAATTCTCTCGGTGACTATGCCAAGGCCAAAGAATATTTCGAAAAAGCACTTGCGATTAGAATAGAAATTGGCGACCTGAAAGGAGAAGCGGCAGATTACGGAAACCTGGGAACTGTGTTCAGTTCTCTCGGTGACTATGCCAAGGCCAAAGAATATCTCGAAAAGGCACTTGCGATTAGAATAAAAATTGGCGATCTGAAGGGAGAAGTGTTAAGTTACGGAAACCTAGGAAATGTGTTCAATTCTCTCGGTGACTATGGCAAGGCCAAAGAATATCTCGAAAAAGCAGTTGCGTTGAGTAAAGACACGGATAATATTGAAATTGAGATAAAAAGCCACGCTAACCTTTCACATGTAATGCTACTGGAAGGAAACATACATGAAGCTATACGTCATCTCTTTGCGAGCATTATAAAGTCGGAGGAAATGCGAAGTCTCCTGAAAGATAATGATGAATTAAAGATATCTCTTTTTGACGAGTATGTTGATCCCTACCAGTTGCTCAGTAGATTGTTTTGTGAAATTGAAACTCCTGATAAGGCTCTTTCCGCTTTAGAGCTTGGACGGGCAAGAGCCCTGGCAGACTTAATGTCACTTCAGTACTCCGTGAAAAAACAAACATCAGTCAGTACACAGACATTGGTTGGTATTGATAAGGTGATGAAAAGTGAACGAAACTGTATTTGTCTATACATTTCCTATTATGGAGAAATGATATATTTATGGATCCTTAAGGCAAACAAGCCAACACGTTTGCGAAAAATTGACATCAATGACTGTTTGCTTAACAACGCATCGGTAAGAACTGTGCACGAAGTTTTTGCTAGCGAAAACTATAGAGCGTTGCACGGCGCAGCTCAAGAGCAGTGCGAAGATCGATCCTGGTTTCCTTTAAACGCTACCCACACAACGCCTAAATCATTTCAGGAAGATGGCCTTGCAGCTCTACGCCTTGTAGAAGAGGAGAAAAACGAGAACCAACAATCCGACCCTACTGTTAATGAATGCTACAACATGATCATTGCTCCTGTGGCTGACCTATTGGATGAGCCTGAAATCATCATTGTTCCTGATCGTTCCCTGTTCAAAGTTCCATTTGCAGCGTTAATTTGTAAAAGTGGGACGTATCTCTCGGAGAGTTTTAGAATCCGCATCGCTCCTTCATTAACGACTCTCAAGCTCATTAAAGACAGTCCAGCAGACTACCACAGTCAGACTGGTACACTAATAGTGGGTGATCCAGTTGTCGGTCGCGTCCTTTATAAGGGACGTCTTGAGAAGATAAAAGAATTGCCATTTGCAAGAGAGGAAGCAGAAATGGTTGGACGACTGCTCGGAGGTCAGCCTTTGTTGGGAGAGCAAGCAACTAAGCAGGAGGTTCTTCAAAGCATTAACTCAGTGAGTCTGATACATTTTGCAGCTCATGGTGATGCCGAAAGAGGAGAAATTGTTCTTGCCCCTCCACCTCTCTTTAGCGGGACTCCAGAAGAAGAAGACTATCTATTGACAATGGCTGAAATTTCACAGGTTCAACTGCGAGCCAAACTGGTAGTCCTCAGCTGTTGTCACAGCGCACAAGGACAGATCAGAGCGGAGGGAGTTGTTGGAAAAGCTCGAGCGTTCTTGGGATCTGGAGCACGCTCCGTGTTGGTGGCCCTGTGGGCCATAGAAGACAAAGCAACAATGCAGTTCATGAGTCGTTTCTACAAACACCTTATTCCAGGGGACAGTGCCAGTGAATCACTTCACCAGGCCATGAAGTGGATGAGAGCAAATGGATTTTCGAAAGTGGGGCAGTGGGCGCCTTTTATGCTGATTGGAGATAACGTGACATTTGATTTTGGAAAGTAAAGGTTAGTGTTATGTAATTTCTAATGTTACGACTCGAAAAGGAAATCAAATTTAATGGGCTTACAAGTTTAAAACGTGTTTAGGGTGCTGAATCGAGCTCGGTTTGATGGAATGGACACAGCATCCCTGTTTGGCAATGTGGAGTAAAGTATACTGTCTAAAGAAACAACACGACGGCCGAGACCAGCCTCGAACCACCGACCATCGGATCTGAGGTCCAACCACTACACCACCGCACCTCCACTTAATTCGATCAATTCATAACAAAAATAAAATATTCGTCGTTTCGTTTTTAAGATCTATCATTCACGGTTTTTATTCGTGACACGACGTTTCCTTGAAAAAAAAATATTGTCAGGTGTTCATTGTCACGCATTCATCCACATAATCTGCCCCTGAGTTTAGAAATGCTTATCTAAATACGGTCACGAAGACAGTTGTTTTAAACATATATATGGTTTAAACAGAAAAATATTTGTTATATATGGGGATAAAAAAAAAAATAAACTACTACTATTGGTGCTTGTTTATGTTAATTTTTTTATTTTATTTGTGGTATTTATTTCTTCATTTTTCTGGAATGTTGTGGGATGTTCGGAAGGTTCCATATTCCCAGTTTGTCTACACCCTTGCTGAAGGCACTTAATTTGTTGTTCCTGTTCCTAACATCCCCTTAGCCTTCCTACAGATTAGGAAAAATATCCCAATCTTATTTTCCAATCAGATCAGTAAACTAAACGAAAACTGGAATATAGAATCACCGGTGTTGCGTTCCCAGCCAGGTGTGGGTCGCTTAGTGCTCAACCATAAAGAACCGCGCAGTGAATTTCGTTTTCCGTAACATTTGTTCTTTCACGTGATTCAATCGGTGAAAACTAAAGACAAAATAAAGGTTAGAAATTTGGTTAAATGAGGTAAACAATATACTTATGAACATGAGAAAATTACAACAATGACAATGAACCGATCAAAACTAACATCTGGTGTGTGACTCCGAGAAGCTCCGAGAATAACGCGAACAGAAAGGTAGAAATTGAGAATAACTTTAGTATCTGATGTGGTGAGATAATTGAGACTAAAAAAGAAGGATTTTAAAAGTGTACTTAAAGGGAAACTTAAAACGCATTCCCCACATAGAGGAAATACCGGGATTCGGCAAAGGCAACACAAGGGTAAAAAATATTGGATATAATGTAACGTAAGCGTCAAATGTCACAACCGGGACTGAAAGCGTTACAAGTTAAGCCTGGTTCCGTAGTGACATAACGGCGAGGTCACGTGAATGTAAAACAACTTATATCATTGCTTTATGTCACCAGTGTGAACAGCACAACATAACCAATGTTCTTATGTCGTTATATCGCTAGTAAGAACCACGTTTTAAGACTTACATTACTAACGATCTTATCTTCGACCCCCAGTTTGTTCCTTCAGTGCTTGGAGAAGAAACCTGGTCACAAACGAGCTTGGTGCTGCAAGAGTGTACGGTGTTATGCTTCCTGTAATTTCTGTACGTTTAAGGAAAGGGCTATGATAATGTTTAATTAGAAATCATTTCACAAGATTGCATTTGATCTGTTTTTTTACTTGGAATTTATTCACGTATTTAGGTTTCTTTATCACGTATCATATTGGTATTTTATGTTGTTCGAATCACCAAAATGTAGTAGAGAGATTTGATTTGATAGACTTTCGCTGACTACCTAAAGCGACAGGATTTTTCCAGTCGCAGAATCGGTGAATAGCGCTAACAGATAAATGCACTAATAAATGCACTAATAACGAATTGTTCGGATTTGTCGCCTGTGGAATGAATTACCTCTTAGTATAAGAGAGTCAAATACCTTGTCAATCTTTCGTAAGAATTTGAACGCCTTTTATCATGATAAGTTTAATGTAGATTTTTTTAATTTTTATATTGTATTTTACTTAATCATTGTCTTCTGTAATTTTTTTTTAAATATTTTTTAATATAACTTTTTAGATAATTGCATTACTTAATTAATTCTTAGATATATTTATGATGTCATAATAGGTGGCTTATTTTTAAGGAATCTTGTACTCTGTTTTAAGCCTACCTCAGATTTTTTTTTGTAATTGTAAATCTGAAACTTGATTAAATTAAATAAATTAATTAAGTTGTAGTATTGATACGTTCCTTTCGATTCCTTAGTTGGTGTGTGCCATATTTCCACTATTACGCGCCCTCTGTGCAATAAATAATGCCGTAATGTCATGAATCTGAAATAAGGGACTATGCGATAATATCGGGGAGGGGGGGGGGGGGCATGGGGGCATAAAGTAAAATCAAAGCAAGGATAGGGGGCTCAAAGTAAAATAAGTCACTCAAGAGGAGGGCCCTTAACATTCTATTTCGAGTGTTTATAGTTCTCAATGAAATACTTGATGATCTGTTCTGTGGCTGAACTGCAATTTCAATCTGTTGCAATACGATTATCTATTCTTCTCTATCTCTATAATATAGAGACCAATATTGTGATAAAACGTTTCTGGCTCTTTAAGTGTGTACTACACAATTTTTTGTCGCTGTTAAATGTCGCTGCGACATGTCCCTGCTACATGACCTCTCGTGTCTGACCACCTTTAAGATCAGTGGAGGTAAAGTGGCACTGGTTGCACGCGTTCTCCAGTACGCTCGTGATGTTCATTGTTGCATCCCACGAGAAACCCAAGAGAACGTTAACGAGGAAATGAGTTCCAGTGCAAGCAACTCGGATTCGCAATGAAGTGATTCAGAAGTGGAATCGGATGGCTTTGTTGAACACTGCTTCGAGGTCATGTTTGTTCCAGATATGGATGTCCAACAAGTAAACATGTAGATTGCTGTATATCCACGTCTGGAACAAACATTACCTCGTAGCAATAACAGGTGTGTGTATATTAAGAAAATGCTGGGTATTTATATATAAAAGGTGTGTGATGGGAGGGGGGTCATAAAAAAAATCTGACTGATCAGAGGGGGGGGGGGAGCAATAACTAAATTCAGTTCTTTAGAAGGGTGTATTACCTAATATTTTCCTACTTGAAGCCCATTTTCAACCCCCCCGCACCTGATGATTATTGCACAGTCCCTAAGCATCAACTTCCCAACTCCGCCGAAATCAGACGAGTGCAAAGAAAATGCACGAAGCTGAGAAAAGTTGGTCGTTAACAGGGGCGGATCTAGAGGAGGGGTGCAGGGGGTGCACTGAGATGACCTATGCTTTGTTCGCTTTTAAAATTTGTTTACGTCACCCTTCAGTTACGTCATTCCTTAGAGGTGCACCCCCTCCTAAGAAATGCACCCCCTCCTAAGAAAAATCCTGGATCCGCCCCTGGTTAACTGATGTTTATTGGCACATTGAAATTAAATGTCTTCACTTCGAGTTGGTTTATCGAGGTTGTAAAGAAAACACATGATTTTGAAATGAAAATTATGCATGCTTGTTTAAGGAAATATGGTATATTTTCATTATTATTTTTTCCATAATCTAAATGCAGCAAATTTTCATTTCTATGAGCATGCAGCCATTGTAAACGAAACTAAACAAAACTCAATGTTGTAACCTTTTACGCAATTGACTTGTAGTAACTGAAATATACTGTTCACTGTTAACCACAGTCAACCCAACCAGTCCACAGTTTAGATATGTCAACATGCTTACGGCTAAATTGACTGGAGCAAAATGACAATTGTTATCATTTTTTATTGCGAATTTATTGTAAAAGAGTGTCATAGGAAAGCCCCCTAAAGGGAGTGTTAATAAAACTATTGTATTCTATAACTGTAATCAGTGTTTGGGCATTATTTTTCTCGCTGTCCGACGATGATAATCGCTTGCAGGTGTTACCGTTGTTAGAGTTTCTACTTTTGTTGATTGGTTACCACTATTCAGACCGGGAGGGGGGTCGGAAAGTGTCCACACCTGCTTTAAACATTTATAACTTTAGCATTTACCCAATCTTTTCCCAATCCCAAACAAAACTTCAATTATTTGGTAGGAAATTATACGCAAATTTTCAATTTTCTGCTTTAAATAATTTAACGTCCTCTTAACATTGTTGTATTGATCTTGACTCAATTTTGGCGCTTTCTACCATGTTGGCAATCCACGATTAAGGTTATTCGGAATTATGTCGCAACTGTGAAGTCGTCAGGTCTTGTGACCCATTTCATCATACACATTTTTACAATGGCCCGAGCCTAGCGAGGTTTATAAATTTGTCGCGCGAATTCGCGTGGATTGCTGTAGGGCAATGAAATGTCGGAATGAATATGTTTAGAAAAAAATATTAAAGCGCTTTTGAAACTAAAAGTTCAGACGTTTCGGGACTTCTGTCTCTTCCTCAGTGAGTAGTGGGCTACTGACTGAAGAAGGGACAGAAGTCCCGAAACGTCTGAACTTTTAGTTTCAAAAGCGCTTTGATAACTTTATTTTTAAACATATTCATTTCATACGATTGGCGCAACACAGTTCATCTCTATTATGATAATGGATCTCGGGTTGCCTTAGTTTACACATATCGCGTTGGTGTCCTGCAGTTGCCTAGCAACAAAGGAATCGCGACTGCTGACAATGGCGCACTCTCTTGTTTTTAGACTACTTCTTCAGGTAAGCCTATTCTTGGTTTTCACTTACGTCATATTAAAATTCAGAAGCATTAAGTAATTGTCAGATTTCGATTGTAAAGTGTTAATGGGATTTTAAAGAGTTCAAAACTATATTTTAGTAAGAAATGTATGGGGCACAAACATCGCGGCCAAAAGTTCAAAGTCTTAATTACACCAAAAGTCAAATAAAAAAATATTGTATTTGCTATAAGCTCCATTAACTCGGCGTGTACGCACTAATAATGCAAAAAAATAACTATCTGCTGATTGAATTTTGGTTATTTTCATGGCGTATCTGAAACAGCGTGAGAAATTGCGTGACACATTTAAAATATTTATAAATCGGAAGCAAAACATCGTTTTAAAAACCTAAAACTTTTTATGAAAGATTATAACACTGGTAGAAACAGCTTTGTAGGACGTATACTTTAGATTTTTGAATTTTTATGACGTCATGTCAAAACCAAGAATAGGAGGAGCCTGGTTAACAAAGATGGCGGACGATAAACGGTACGCGAACCATCGAAAGGACCTTCGACCAACGCTTTTGGTTTCAAAGAAGACAAAGTGGAACGGCGAAATGCCTCATACTTAAATCGAGTCGCCATCAAATTTACGACCGGCGGTGTACCCTCCCCCGAGCTTCGCGAGGTTTTGCGAGACAGGGATGCGTATTCCAGTATACTATGGTATACTATTCTATATTATACTATGGAAAAATTTATTGCCTGACGAGTGAATTCCACGTGTTATTTCACTTGAGAAACCGATATCGACGCGGTTTTTCAAGTGACGTTTAACGTGGAATTCACGAGTCTGACCTTATTCTGCGGAGCATACCTATATAGCTTACATATGGGAGTAACCTCCCGGGTTTGTGAGTGCCCAGGATGTCGTCATTCCCAAAGTCAATTAAGGAGACATGTAACTGTAGTTCTAACTTTTGAGTCCCTGAAGGAAATCCTATGATGTGATTCATTCAACTCAAACCTCTTTAATTTTGCATTACTTTTGAACGATATGATTATATTTTACAAAATGAAATTTTAGATTTTTTTTAAATTTTAAATTTGATTTTTGCCACTCTTGGAATTGAAGAGTTAAAAAGCGTCATCATTTGAAAGCCATATCACCAGCTTACGAATCTCTTTTTCTCAGGGTTTTTCGGTTTTCAAAATGGCAAGGATACCTTAAATTAATGTAAAATTAGTTGAAATTAAACTGAAAATGAATTCTAAATAGCGTAAGGCTCGCTTTTGGGATATTTCAACAAGGATTCCCCTTCCCTACCCTTCCCCCCTCCATCAGACACACACACCGTTACCTGATATGCTATTCACACTGCATACATTAAAGTAACGCATATAAGATTAGTACACATGAATAAATTATCACTTTGGCTCAACTGCAGTGCGGCGTGGTTGTGCGCTGACGCGTCGAAGGATTTCTTTTGCCTCTTCGTTCCCCTCTTCTATTTTGTGATAGCAGACGTATAATATCCAGTACCTGGACGAGGAGGTCAAGGAGTTCAACATGCAGTGGGATAAGCTGTTCAGCCAGCCGCGGAACAAGGAGCTCGAGGAATTCAACCAGCCGTGGGACATGCGGCTCAGGTTGTTCAACCAGCCGTGAGACAGAGACCTCAAAGAGTTCTATCAGCCGCGGAACAAGGAGTTCAAGGTGTTCATCCTGCTGCGGAAATTGCAGCTCAGAGAGTTCAACCAGACGCGGGACAAGGAGTTCAACCAGCATCGGGACAAGGAGTCCCAACATGCATCGGGACAAGCTTAACAGGGAGAGCTAGAGATAAAGTATATCTGTTTTTCTCTTTTAAAGATATGTGTAGATATGAATTGTGCGCGAGGGAAAGGGCTGCAACCCTCCTTTTCTGTGTGTTTTACTCTGCTTATTGCGTTGTACGAGTTTACTTGTTTTGGTTCCACGCTTCATTTGTTTGGCATTTCAGTCAATGTGTTAGCTTATTAATTCATCGGGTAGCTCCAGTGTGCTACGAGCCTTTCTGCACGAGCGGTCTACATTCTTTACAGTCTGGGATACTTATTTAAATGTTCACGTAATGTTCGGCGGTGTACACATTTTTTAGCTGCCTTTTATCATCGCAAGGCACCTCTGTCAATTGTAGGTTTGGTATGTGTAATTAACATGGATGGAATACTTCATAATGTTGCGAATACAATGGATGAATGTGTCAACAAGCAGCTCGGCGACTTTGCATGGCTATTTGTTTTTGGAGTTAGGAGTAGAGTGGAACAGGTGAGTTCACCGCAGCTATGTGTTTTACACCACTAAAGCAGAGTGTAGTCAAAACAAATCAAATAAAATGGGGTGAGAGTTCACCGGAAAAAAAAATGGGGTGAGAGTTCACCAAGGAAAAGAGAAAAAAAATGGGGTGAGAGTTCACCAAAGAAAAGAGTAAAAAAAAATGGGGTGAGAGGTCACCAAAGAAAAGAAAAAAAATGGGGTGAGAGGTCACCAAGGAAAAGAGAAAAAAAAATGGGGTGAGAGTTAACCAAAGAAAAGAGTAAAAAAAATGGGGTGAGAGGTCACCAAAGAAAAGAAAAAAAATGGGGTGAGAGGTCACCAAGGAAAAAAGAAAAAAAATGGGGTGAGAGGTCACCAAGGAAAAGAGAAAAAAAAAATTGGGGTGAGAGGTCACCAAGGAAAAGAGAAAAAAAAATGGGGTGAGAGTTCACCAAGGAAAAAAAAATGGGGTGAGAGTTCACCAAAGGAATAACAAATGTGGGTGAGAGTTCACCAAAGAAAAGAAAACTAATGGGGTGAGTGTTCACCAAGGAAACGAAAGAAAAAAAATGGGATGAGAGTTCACCAAGGAAAAAAAAATGGGGTGAGAGTTCACCAAAGGAATAACAAAGGCGGGTGAGAGTTCACCAAGGGAAAGAGAAAAAAAAAATTGGGTGAGACTTAACCAAAGACAAGAGGAGGAATGGGGTGAGAGTTCCCCAAAGGAAAGAAGAGGAATGGGGTGAGAGTTCACCATGGAAAAGAGAAAAAGAAATGGTGTGAGAATTTACCAAAAAACAAACAAACAAACAAATGGGGGTGAGACAGCAGGGAAAAAAATTAGAGAGAGTATTGAGAATTCAATGATATTTGAATGTGATGACAGTTTCATGTTTGAGGTCTCACCGATGTGTCTCACCTACAATCTCAAGGTCCAGGATGTTGCAAGCGGAATGGCACGACTCCATCAGTCGCGGGTTTTTATATCGGGACGATCAGGACGAGAAACGCGAATTTTACCGCAAATAAAGTAAATATATGTCGAAAGGGTGACGTAAATATTTAAAATGCTTAAATATTTCCTCAGATCCACCCCCATGCTCTCCCTTTGATCCGCGAGTACTGTAAGTTTTCTTTTCCCTATTTTACCTTCTGCCTGTAGTCACAGGGAGTCGAGAGTCTTGAAACCAGGGTACCTCAAAACCCTCCCGGTCATACTGAGTCATGACTGTCCTCTCTCTGCTGACTTCTACGGGGTTTTTTTCACACGCGTATTTCGTCTTTTTTTTTGGTCTTTGTCTTTCGCTTCAGGCGATACACTGGTCATGGGAAAAGCATGACGATTTAATACCTCCATTAATAATGCCGGTGATTGCACAAATGCGACTCAGTGGGTCAATACCGGGGGAAACCCCGTAGGGGTCAGCGGTGAGAGGGCAGGAAATGACCGGCTTGAAAATGGCTCGACTAGTAGAAAAAGGGAGAGGCTATTGGACAGCTTGAAGAATTAATGTTCCGGGATCCGGACCATTTTTGTCGCAGAGGAACTCCATAGAAATGCAGTTAATTGGACAGAAATAGCGAAGTTGGCACCCTTATTGAACCAGGAGAATGTGCTATCTTCGATAGCGGCATAATGAAGGACAACATTTAGAACAGGCCTGTTATATCTTTATTTTGATCTGAACGGAAAAATCTCTCAGACACGTACTTGGGGTAGACTTATTCTAAAGCTGGGCTAAAATGCTTTTAGCGACGAGCAGGATTTGTGCTAGGCCTGTCACCTTTTATAATAACTTATGTGATTTTTTTGACAGAGCTCCTTCCTGCTGCGTTGCGCAAGATGGTAACGCATGTAGCACTGTACTACACAGCAATTACAAGCTTGTACAACAGATAAACAAATTATTTCTCATCCATTGAGATATATCTACAACGCCACCGTACAACTATAAAAGAGCCATTCCTTAGTTGTGTCAGAAAATATCTTACATGCTTAAGAAATCAGCTAAAAAGCCTACAAAGAAACACAACTTTCATCGGATCGAACATACTCCATTACTATTGGCTTAACTAAACAAGCCAATGAAAAGACAGAACAATTGATCCTCCCCAAGCGCTTATAAGTCGCTAACACTCTACAACGTCAAATCATTCTACGAGACCTTTCTACATGGGAGCAACTGATGAGGTTCACCAAAGAACCGGAACTCGAGTCTTGCTTAAAGAATATCTAAAAGAAACCACTTGCATCTGTAAGAATTACTAAACAGCTATCATGCTGGAGATTCACATATTTCAAACCGGATGCGATGGCACGATGCTTCTGACAATGGAGATACTTCCTAGCTCCAAGAAATACATCAGAATAGACTCCAAGGAGCTAAAAACAATTGCAAGATGCCACCATTCCAATATAGACCATTACTATCGCATAAGACTTCGATCTTAGAATTTTCTAGTCGTGATGAAGAAACACTACATCGCAAGTCATGCTAACCGCAGACTTGCGCTCACATTAAATCACGTACTGAGAAATGAACTGATCCTAAGCGGCGAATAATTCCTATCAAGCGGCTACTACCGATCTTGCAAACCTTTCAAATTGAGCCAAAGAAACTCTATTGTTACGCTAAGAGCTAGCAAACACTGAAATGACGGCGTAACTAAATATTCTAAACGGCTCTGGAAAACGCAAATTCCTCCTGTCAGTATCACAGCGAGAGCTTTTTTCCTAAGATCAAAAAGAAGGACAACATTTAGAACAGGCCTGTTATATCTTTATTTTGATCTGAACGGAAAAATCTCTCAGACACGTACTTGGGGTAGACTTATTCTAAAGCTGGGCTAAAATGCTTTTAGCGACGAGCAGGATTTGTGCTAGGCCTGTCACCTTTTATAATAACTTATGTGTTAATATTCCCATACTTTAGACACTTTAGGGGGACGTTCAAGGGGGAACATTGCGATTCCGACCGGCCAACCCCCTGAATACTCACTGAGGAGTAACGTATCGTGTAAATAATTTGGAGAATTTGTCCGGAAAACGCTTTTAAGTCGCCTGCAAACCGGTGCGATCTCGCTCGTGGGTAAGGTTGGTCATGCGAAACCACTTCATTTAGTACTACCCGTAACGGCTGAGACCACCAAGCCGAGAGTGTGTCACGATGCACGGTACTTGTGGATGCTGAAGAAGCCTTTTTTCGTTGGACACGGTGACGGATTTGCCTCGGTATGTCTTCAAGGACTTTTTACCAGACTGTTCTCGCTAACAAGTCAGGTTACGGCCACCTATGGCGAAGGTTTTTGATCTCAACTAGGGCTTCGTTAAGGTTGGCCTCGAACGCGGGTACAGAGCCTACCAGTACATGGAAAACATTAATTAGTTGAAACGGTTTGTATATATACGTTCGGACAGCCTTGGGAAGACACCTCATGAGAAGGAACGTATGTGAGTCAAGATGGACAATCTCTCCCACCAGGGCCATCGGGTTAGGTTTGGGTTTAGTTTTGGGGAGTTACGACTAGGTTGTAACGATGGCCTCCTTAGTTAGTTATTAGTATTGGGGAGGAGTCCATCGTTGGTATGGTAACAGAAGGACACTGGATGACACAAAGGGACGAGAGCCAAATTTATCCCCATATCTTATTGCGGTTCGACAATGGATGCGGTGTTGGATAGTTCACTATTCACACTGCATACATTAAAGTAACGCATATAAGATTAGTACACATGAATAAATTATCACTTTGGCTCAACTGCAGTGCGGCCGGGGATTGTGTAGGTACGAGGCGATACGGTTTACTTACGGGAAAGTCCTGGGGGCTAACACCGGAATTGGTTTCCCCACCCACCCTCCCATACATTCGCACTGTGACCATTGTCGGGTCGCCAAATTTATCCCCATATCTTATTGCGGTTCGACAATGGATGCGGTGTTGGATAGTTTACTATTTTTGCGATACTCTCTCGCTGAAATTTTGAACAAGAAGACCCTGGGGCTGCTTGGCTGGGTTTTCGAGGGGTTAACGCACTTACATTTAACGTATCTCTATACATGTACAGATGCTCATGTTACAGACTTCACTCACAGTTCACAACTGAATACTGACCATAGACCTGTACTATGGCAAAAGGGCAGATTTTCTAGCCATGATTTAGACTAACAAAACTTGTCCAGTACCAGGGCTACATTACATTTAAATTAAATATAAGCATCTTCATGGCTTCTTGAATTTACCAGCTGCTTTTCGCACTGCACGAAAAACTGAATTTACTCAAGATTGTTCATTGAGCAAATATGCAGCAAATTTAGGCCTCTAAATTTGAACCAAATTTTCACTGGGTGTGAAGTGAATGTAAACATACATCTTTGCTCACGTGCAAATTGTGTGCAAATATGGTGTAAATATACATCTGCGCAAAAATTACTATATTTGCTACCCCAAGCAAATCTCATATTTGCTCATCTTTGCCATGCCAAGCAAACGTAACGAAAGTGCGGTATTTACCATCTTTGCTTTCTTTGCAAATAAAGTGCAAACATCAAGTTTGATTTACTGCAAATATGGGCAAAGTCGCGCAATGTGGTCTTTACTACATGTTTACTGCTGTTTTGTCACCCATGTAAATCCATGTTTTCGTCCAGTGTTTCCAATTTTCCAAAACTGCTAGCTGACCTGATTTCGTATCCACTGAAACGACATTTTTTACCCCTCCGAAAACAGGAGGCCTTAAATTTTCCGATGTTACTAAAGTTTAAGACGACTTTTCAATTAACCCTCGGACGTACACGCTATTAATACCCCCTCTCTCTCTCTCTCCCCCCGCCCCCTTGTACGTCCGAGGGTAAAGAAAACTTTAGATTTTAGTCTACTGAAATCATTAAGAATTTTTAAGGTGACTAACGACTTAATTCCGAACAGTTTTTCCAGGAAAATGATTCGCTGAGTGCCCCTGACTATCCTCAAACGACTTCTTCTGTTTTCCACTTTCAAGAATCTTTTTTTGTATATTTGGTGGCATTTGGCAATTAAATATCAGTGGAAATAAGGTGAGCGAAATTTCGATTTTTGAAAGCACACTGTTCCTATAAGGGACATTGTGCCATTGCATTCAAAATTTCAGCGCATGCCGAAGTAGAAATAGTTCCATGCCGATGTACCCATCCCCGTACCCGTACCCGTACCCCGTACCCCCGTACCAGGTCACGTCCCAGTTACCCTCGTGAGAATTACTCTTTGTACTTTTTTAACTCGTGAATACGCGAAACTTTGCACGAGTTTCAGTGACGGGACAAATCCCCGTACCCCGTATCCCGTACCCCGTACCCCGTGAGAATTACTCCTTGTACTTTTTTTAACTCGTGAATACGCGAAGCTTTGCACGAGTTACAGTGGTGGGACAAATTCCCGTACCCCGTATCCCGTATCCCGTACCCCGTACCCCCGTACCCCCGTACCAGGTCACGTCCCAGTTACCCCCGTGCGAATTACTCTTTATACCTTTTTAACTCGTGAATGCGCGGAGCGTTGCACGAGTTTCAGTGGTGGGACAAAATTTCATTTGATCGCACGATCGACTATTAACATTGAGCACACGATATGTAATGGTCACCAGCCTTACCCATAGGGCTGACGTTGGAGAGAGGGGAGGGTGGGGAGTGATGTAAAACGCATAGGAAAGGGGAGGGTCTGAATTTGTCACGTATTCACCATTTCAATTGGCTCATACAGGAGCCTTTGATTCTACTAGGAAATACACTTGCAGTAACGTTTAAATATTATTGGTTAAAATGAATGAGATCATTTTTGAAAAACACAATTGGTTTATTTTTGTGTGTGAACGCTGAGCAAGTGATGTTTTCGTTAAAATGCTACAATATTTGACGTCAATGAATCTTCGTCTTGATGCAAATAACACGCAAAAATAATTGAGCTAAATAATTACCCATCAAGAGAAGATAACATCTTGTTGTTACACGTTCATTAAAAATAAATGTTGCATTGACGTTTATGAAAAATTATTTCCTGGTAATGAAAGGTAGAAAGTGTATTAAACGAGCATGAGAAAATTTCGTGGAAATGTACAATCAACCTAAGAAAGCCTTGTTTGATCCACCTATAATTTTGCGGGGACGGGGAAGCGCAGCTTTAGTTCTACAGTCTATAGTTACCTTAGGGCCCCAGTGCTCATAATCCCCTGGGGGGTACTCTCATATGTAAGCTGTATGGGTATGTGCCGCTGTAAAAGGGTATGGATTTTAAGCAGCCTAGTCTGAGATACAGTATAGAAATCAGAGATTTTTGGTATATAATAGGGTATAGTTTACCGAGAAACCGATCAGTGGTATGAAGCTGAAATATAGCGATATATAGGGTAGGGAAAGCAGTCTGCCGGGTAAGGGATGAGTTCCAGCGGCACACCCCCACCTGAAAATACAAAGAGTACCCCGTCGGGCCTAATCTGTCCCAACAGACCTAGGTCAATTAACCATACCTTAGTTTCCTCGTTACGTCATACATAATATTCTTATATCTGCAACACTATGTATTAATTAAAGACTACTGTTTAAAGATGGGTCTGAAACTTTTAGAGATTTTAATACAACTGCAATCATTATGTGATTTGATGTGACTGCCATGGTAACCGCCCATACAATAAGAAAACAGCAACATTAAGGTAACGAGCAATGCACAATCGATTCGATTTGGAAGGGTTTCGTCTTTTATTCAGGCGAGTTGTCTAGAGTAGACGATAGTTGACTTCAATCTAAGTGAGTTTGTTGTGCGCCAGGTTAACAGGCAATAATCATGTCTGATAACTTCATTTATCCTGGTTAATAAAACCGCTAATTACTTAGAATCAGGTAGTGGTATACACCGGTGACGGCAACTGAACCGAGGGGCCAGTGACTCTAATCCCCCAGGGAGTTGGGGGAGAGAGGATACCCTCATATAAAAATTATGTTCATGATCGTTCCCTTTAGGGCTTCTAAAGAAGATACACTGATGACTTGAACACCCTAATTGGTACCCAGATCTTGGAACCGTTCAAGTTTCATCGTCATAGCTTTAATGCTCTTTACGTTTCGAAGTGGGGCATAATATGTCTAGCATCCCTTTGACGACGAGATGGTGTTCATAATCAAAGGCCCAGCTTTTTAAATTTCTAGCTCCCCTTGCCGAATAGCTAGTGTTCATAATCAAAGCCCCAGATTTTTAAATCCCTTTGACGAAGAGTTGGTGTTCATAGTCAATAAAAATACATTATCAATTAAACATGCATGTACTATTTTGTCTACATGATATGCCTGCAAGTCCAGCCTGGGAAGTTTTTAAGAAAGAATGTCTTGAGCAGATAAATACTTTAAAGGAGCTGTAAGATCTTTTTGCAGTTAGTTCTTCGATGGAGATGACTTTATAAGCAATTAAACTTGAGGACTGAGCCCCCTCGATCTTTCACCTTCGGGGTATTTTTTTTCATTCCCCTCCTTGAAATCCTAGATCCACTCCAGTCTGGAAGGCTTAACATATCTTGTCTGTTGTCGCATTTATAAGGCTGTATCTCTTTTCTCTAGCTCCTTTTTGAGAAAGCCATCTCCATTTCGAATTCCTACGGATTTTTTAGGAAGTTGTTTCACTGCGGAGCTAATTTTTCTGACAGACGTGCACTGGGTGTACCTCATCGAGGGCCCGGATCGGACACGACTACTAGAATATTCACCGCGACAAATGTCGCGCAGGGCAATACTGAATTTATGAGTTAATAATATGTAAAGCCATGGGTTAAATGCACTGTTGGCGTGACCGCACCACACACACACAAACATCACAATCCGTGGAAGTTGAAAATGAAGCTGAAGGTTAAATGCTAAAATGAGATGGTAGGACTGTGGTGGGAGCCAGCAAAGTGCGAAGGCAGCGGTGATCATGATGAGTGTGCGCACAACCTTTCGCTTTGTCGCCTCGTGACTTTGTTCTATTTCACTTGAAACTAATCCAGGAATCTTTCTGCGCCACAGTCTGCAGCAAACCAGACGATAAAGCACTGATATCATCAACAGTGGAATCAAATAGATGATCAGGAACAAATATAAGTAGAAAAACGTCACACCCTTCAGTAGCGAATCTCCAAACACCTCCTTAAAGCCGGCTACACAATACATATCCTCCCGCTCGCCTTTCCGGATTGTCCACAAAAGAGCAGCTGGAATCATAATGATCATGGACGTCAGCCATATTACAAAACTCAGGACTTTTGCGCGTCGTAATTGAGAGAAAATACGAAAAGGAAATATCACTGCCAAGTAACGATCAACTGACATAAACACCAAGCTTAAAATGGATGCTGCTATGGAAACATGAAAGCCATAGTAGACACCTTTGCACGTGATGTGGCCCATAACACCCGGAAGCCACTTTATTTCGGAAAAAGGGATTGCCACGGTAAGAGGCATGGCGACCAATGTTACCATTAGGTCAGCGGCAGCCATGTTAAGGAACAGAAATCCAGTGAGCGTCCTCGTCTCAGGCCTCCTCGTCACGATGAAAATCAAAAGCAGATTTCCAGTCAGGGCCACAGCGATTGTCACGGAGTACAACACCGTTATTATCACGGTATGTAAAGTTGTCAGATCGACGTCGGAAGTCTCAGTGGAATTATCTGTTAAAAGCATTTAAAATGTTTCAGACTGAGTTGTTTGTTACGGTACATTGTTATATGTGATCAATCAGGGGATTTCCCCCCCCCCCCCCCCCCCCCCGTCTCTAGAATTTCCAGTGCGAAGGTGTTTTTGCGTTGTTTGAGTGGATGCGCGCGGGAAAATTCAATATGGTCAGATAAAGCGACTTTCTAGAAAACAGTTACTTCAAGTAGCGTGCGATATGACTCGCACGTATGATGAGTCAACTTCATCATTTAGCAGCCTAAATCCTGATTTTACTAGCAACACCAACATAAGCATAAACAGGCATCAGACATAAACATAAACATATTTACACACTTATGTTCGCCTTATGCTCGCTAGTGAAAACGAAACATAGCAAAAGAATAAGGGACTATCATATCTTCGACCATATAATAGCACTTGTTCTAAGTCCGTCGCATAGTCGCGCGCTATGGCGGGAAATTAATTTCTTGAGTAATTTGCCAATTGCCAAAGGTTGTACGAAGCTACCTGGTTCTACAAGGGAAAAATGTAAAGGTTATAAAACAAACAAGAGGCTCCTAGCAGCCTTTACTCATGCGCATGCGTAAGTAGGCTGTACCACAATGAAGGGAATGATTCATCTAAGACTTATATATA
The DNA here is from genome assembly GCA_022457155.1 of Cladopsammia gracilis. Lineage (NCBI taxonomy): Eukaryota > Metazoa > Cnidaria > Anthozoa > Scleractinia > Dendrophylliidae > Cladopsammia > Cladopsammia gracilis. The sequence goes on from JAJGOT010001029.1 coordinate 41,740, forward strand.
CCAAACATGAACATTGCTAATGTAAGTAGGGTTGTAGGAGACGCTGTCGTGACACTTGGGTAACGCTCTTTTTCCGGAAGTGAGAGTAGCCGGAAGTCACTAAACAGGAAGTGTAGTGGAAAAGCTATGAACCGTAAGTGTACAATTTAAAATATGCGTGCATAAATTTGCATGCAAAATCGTGACACAAAAAATAAAAATAATAATAATAATAAAAATAACAAGAAAAACGGAGCCGAAACCTTACCTCATGCCGCTACGCGCATGAGTAATAACGTACAAAGTATTAAGGACTTAATGTCTTCGGATCGTTTAAACAACGGTTTCTGATTGCCAGGAAACAAACACGGCTGCCAATCACTGAAAAAAAAAATCTCGAAAACGCCGTTTCATACTATGCCGCGTAACGTAACAAACTAACTCCACGATTCTCGAATGGGTTTCTACGCCGAACCTCCATTTTCAAAGCGGAGAAGGCCCTGGGACGAGTTTGTTTGGTTTCCGATTTTATTTTGTTAACTAAAGACACGTGCGCTATACTAAACGTGTCACAATGTTACGGTTATGCACATATCTAATACATAATTACAAAACGAGAGTGTCACGGTAGCTATTGTTTGGCACGATAAGACCTTTTTTTTAAGCTGTGTGTTATATGTCACGCCAGGAGTTCCTGGTCACGTCTATCGTTTGACGTGCACGCGTACGAAAACACCTGCCTGTGATATGACACCGGTGTGATGATGCACGCGTGTGATAAAGCACGCTTCGTATTCGCAGGTTAGGAACAGTTTTGTCGAATTTCAACATTTATGGGTATTTTGTGGTGTTTTTTTTACGTTATTTGCTGATCTCAACATCTGAAATTATGTTGAATAACATTCAAGAAAGGATGAAATTTGGAAGCGTGACTTAAAACGAAAACTATTGCCGTGAGTGATAATTTCCTGTGGTTCTGTTTATTACCCTATACAAGGCCATGTGAAGTGGTTTAAACTTAATTTGATTATGCTGTACAAGGTGGTTCTAACTTTTAAGTCTGTGGATAAAATCCTAAAGTGTGACCATTCAAATGAAACTGCTATGCTGTACAAGGTGGTTAGTTTTGCGTCTGTGGATGAAAACCTAAGTAGAACCATTTCCCCAGTGATTCCATTAGTTTCTTTATCGCTTCAATTTGAAAAATGAAATTTGGATTATTTTTCTGTTTTCAGTTGGGCGTTCGTGAGTCAGAGTACAGCGAGTAGACATTCGATCAACGGCGTGCGCCTTTAAAATTGTATATAAACAAGTGTGAGTAATCGATATATACCCATAAAACACTAAGTAATATATCGATAATCACTGTTTTCAGTGATTAGCTTAAATATTACTTACCTTGGGAAGAATTCATTTCTTTTTTTCTTTCGTTTATCGTGGCCCTAAGTCGTCGAGTTTATGATCGATAATCGTTTAGTGCACGTTGTAAACTGGTTACATTTAGTTATTATTTTAAACCAAGTTCACTCGGCCTAATCACGTCAATCACTTCTCGCATTACGCTGTTTATACGTAAGAAAAGCGGATGGGGCGCGGTATATTGGAGTGCCAATAGGTGGTTTTCAATCAATCTCTAGAGACATAGATAACAATAGTGAACAGTCCGGCACAGTTATCAATTTTGATAACCACGTTACGTCACAACATGGCGGCCATTTTGGAAATCGAAGATTTTCGTACCCCGTTCGTGTTGTTCGTTTTTTATTCCGTATTGCTCGCCTTATGTACCCATAATTCTATTGGAGATTGGTGAAAAGGGCACTGTTCTTCAAGTGCAAGAAAGATGGCGGTCACCACGGAATGATAGATGTGGAATTTTTGCACGAGAAGTGACAGGGCGGTTGGAATATCACGTTCAAATGAGGTAGGTTTTTCAACTTTGCCTTTAAGGTTAGGTTAGTAAAATAATTTTGTCACAGTCAAAAAAATTATGGAGCTGATCTTCAAACTATTTTCTTTCGATGCAACTGTTATTTATCCGAATGCAAACTGTAGGGAAAAAGTGCATGGGGTGGTCTTGATTCACGGTCTAATTCCGTTACTAACCGCCATTTTGTGTTTTCAACGTTGCTGTTATCTGTCTGTTTATTATTCGGGGTATCTTCGTCCCGGCGGGCCATAAATAAGACGAAGGACTTTATTGAAAGTCTAGTCGTTGACTTGGGAATTACACTCGAATCTGTTGTTCCTTACGTCGACCGTTTTGTATTTAACCGTTTTCCAAATGCTGCCCTTGAACAATTATGACTGTTTTAACCGGCTGGTTGTGATCCTGTAGGTTTTGGTGCTTGCTCCATGTACCTGGAATTTAGATGGCATCTGATGAACATAAAAGGAAAATAGCAAACCTTTGTCGATTTTGTGGGAAGACCACCAAAAAAAGTGCTAAAGCCAAAGGTAATTTCAAGAATGAATTTAGAAGAGATTATGGCATCGATATTGAAGAAGACAATGACTTCATACATCCACCACATATTTGTCAGTCATGTGTGAGACATTTTTATTGCCTAAGAGAGTCAGCTTCAAGAGGAGAACCTACTCCTGGTCTGACTAATACATGTACTTCATATTCTTGGAAGCCTCACACAAAAGGAACCTCGGAAACGAGTTGATGTGGCAAGTGGAAGTGATATGGCGAGTGGGGAAGAAGAAGAAGAAGACGAGTCTGAGAAAACCTCTTGTGATATTTTTCACAACATATCAGAGAACTTGCATCTTATTGATGAGGAATTAGCAAAAGCATTATGTCACGACGTTTGCTCTCATTTTGGTCTTGTTTTTATTGATCCTAACGATATATTTTCATCTGTGAAAAAAATTGATAGACAGCTACTTTTGAAATTAGTTGAAACTATCTTTTCCCTCGAGAGGGAAAACATGAAAGCTGACAATTGCGACCGAAGTTACAAGAACATTTGTAATCTGTTGACAGTGACACCTGAATCTTGGCTTACGTCGCAAAATGTTGTCCTTAAAAGTGTAGTCAATGGGTTGAGTGATAGCAGTACGAAACCCGTCAAAAAAGTTATGGCTGTTGACCATATGTATGGTTTAGTGAGGCCAAACTTCATTAGTCCAATAATGTTTGGATCAAACCTTGTGATGTACTCGATTGCACGAAGCAAAATGGCTGTCAATATGTATGGGAAATTGCACCCTGCGGGGCAATACACAACCGTGAAGTCATGGGTTGATGGGTTAACAATGGAAGTGCCCACCATGCCTGAAAATGACCTATTGACGGCAATTGACAATGACCAAGTTTTAATGAAGAAGTGGACTGTGCGAAAGGACAATCGTGCCCAAATAAGCATCCTTACTAGTGTATGTTGTGCGGAGGTTGGCACCAGTGATGTTCTTTTACAAAGGGATGAGACACTTGCACCAAGGTACATTGTACTTGTAATATATTTCAAGTTGTGCAATCATGTTGTATTTTCTGTTATACCTAATTATGCATAAATTATTAATGTTGCATATTTTGGGATAATCTGAGATCAAATTTTATGACTTGCATTGACGTTATGACTGAAATGAGCAAGACTTAAGAAAATAGATTATCTGCGATAACAATAGGCCATTTCCGAGTTACCGTTTGCCTCTGTTACAAAATGAGGCTTCGTGCGAAACCATTCAAATGAAAACGAGTTTGATTTGCATGAAAATGAACTTGTGAGTAAAACTGATTTGCATCTGAGTGGTTTCGCACGAAGACTCGTTTTGAGACAGAGGCAAAAGGTAACTCGGAAATGGCCTATTCAATCATACAATCTGGCTTGTTCATGTTGGCAACATGACTTTAGTTCTCAAAGAAAGATTCTTAGTCCGGTCACCAAAAGCAGGATAAAATACCTTTTTATTTTTGAAGAACAAAACAATGACTAACTTACATGTACATGTACCAATTTCATAAACACAGACAGCATTAATTTACTGTCAAGCAAACAGTCATGATTCCCAAAATCAGGATTTTCATTAGATGAATGCATCTGATTGAGATTGTGAAGGTTCAAAATTTGCACATGAAATTTTGTAGAGCACATAATTTGGTTTTGGATTTTAAGAATCCAGATAATGAGATTAAGATTTTCCCAAAGAGATTCATCGCAAAACTGGTGTCGGTATAAATTTCTGTACTTTGCAATCTATTTAGAAAGAGATATCTGGTTAAACCATTGATATATTTACTGTAGTGTGTAATACTCAAAACCTAAGAACGGTCTCAATATCAGGAAACTCGTACTGAGAAAAAAAATATGAAAGCGAGTATGATCTAGTAACCAACCCATTTTTAAGGGGCAAAATTAAAGGCAAAATCATTACTTATTTGAGATAAGAAGGGCAAATAGCGTTCCGCCCAGATTCTAAAAATAGAATTGGCGCGCAGCATCATGGGATTGAAATGCGTACAAACATTCAAGAACTATGCAGGTAGCTACGAAAAAACAGGTGCTACGAAGCACTGTTCTTGGGTACAACTCGACAATTATCCACAACATGTACAGGAACCGCAAAAACTGGTGTTTCCGAAGCAGCCATTTTGAAATATTTGTCCGCATTTCGATCCCACAATGCAATGCTGCCAAATATGACGTCATCTGGGCGGAACGCTATTGTATGGTGAGTAATAATCATTTAACTTTCCCCTCATTGATAACTGCAGTAATTGGCCAGACAGATTGACCGAGGCAAGGAGTAACCCTGTCAAGAAAGAAGAAATTGTTAAAGATTGTTCCTCTACCACTGAGGATGCCTTACTCTTGCGTAAAGAGGTAAATATGCATGATGTTAATAGGAAAGTTATTGATTTGTTGATTGCTATAAAACCATGTGTGCTTACTTGGGAAACCATTCTTTAGCTTAGCTCACATTATATGCCTGTTGTAATGTAGCATGCATTTATATATAAATATTTTTTTTGTATAAAGAATTTTTTTTTGCCACCTTGTGTGCCAGTAGGCATGATTAGGATGAGTGAGTTCAGCGAGTGAGTGAGTCATTTGGTTTCAGAAGTGTGATTTGCATGAATTTCACTGAAAATGTTTTGGTTACAAGTGTTTTTTTGTTGGATAGTTCAGTTCATGTCAGAAGAAAAGTTCTGATTGCATAATTGTCCATAATTGTCGAAGTAAGATTAATTTGGCCATCGCAGAAATGGGAAGCGAGGGATTAGATATGGCTATAGAGGTAAGCTATTTGTATGTTCAGTATATAACCAGAGGGACAGAGGAGAGTCGCTTACTGTTGGCAATAAATATTTAATTTTCATTTCATAGTGAGAGATGGTTTTGCTCCTAAACACGCTTCGCACATGTAAATTAAAAGTAATTTCAGCTCTCCGCTTGGACCATGCAAATCAAAAACGTCATTATAGTAGCAGTATTGCCCTTTGTAAAACCAAAATGTATTACTGTTGTTTCGTTTATATTTTATACAGATTGTTGAACAACCAGCTTTGCCAGCTTCCTCCAAGAAAAAGAAGCTTGAGTGAATAAATACAATTATCAATGTTATCACATCAGTCTCAATAAACAGAATAACCGTTGTCTACCTTCATTTTGTCATTTTACTCGTAACATTTTAGTGTTGCTCATCAAAAATCAAGACGAGGTTAATTTGGAAATCGAAACATGAAACTATTCGAAATAACTGTGGACAATAATAGTATGTTCGATACGTTTCTTTTTCTTTTCCACAATATGCTGTGATGCAGCTTAAAATTCAGTCGAATAAATTGCATTGTAATGTTTTGTAAGATTTATAAACTCCTTCCTTCCCGTCGCATCGTCCGCCATATTGAATTTAAGACTGTTGATACGCACTAATGTCACGTGAACGAAAACTGGAGCAGCGATTGGCTAATGGTTTGTTTTTGTCGAGGTTATCAAAATTGATAACTGTGCCGGACTGGTGAAACGAACAAATGCTGGTGGACGAACAAAAGGAGCTAATGAGAGAACTATTGTTTATGTCCACCAGCATGGCGGCGATGACGTAACATGAAAACCACCTATTAGCTATAGTCACGAATGTTGGGTTGCTAAAGTTTACACCGCTATATACAAGCTGTATATCGATTTGTGCGACCCAAGGATACGGCCTTTGATCCGTTCTGGTCTACAATAGCGAAGCGCACAATTACTATTTATAGAACTAAAACTCAGACAAACAAACCAAAAGTGACTCTCAGGGGATTCCTAATAAGGAATTTCTATTGTCAGAAATGCAAGAATAAACAAGAATAAATTATAAACTCAGACAAACATGAGTACTGACGTCATTTGTGCGCTTTGCTATTGAGCAAATAATTTGGATGTTTTGCCGGCTTCTACTTTTGGCTTGAAGATGGAATTGTGAAAGTTAGGTAGGTCAGGGTCGGTCCGACTCAATTTTTCATTTGTAATTCATTTTCATCCTGATCAGCAGCCTACGTGCAAACGTTTCTTATTTCCCTTGCTTCACGTCCTTTTTCAGCGTAAAGTAAAGGAAATAACAGACCTCTGCTCGCGGGCTAACCCGGAGGGGGGGGGGGGGGGGTACTCCCTTATATACGCTATATAAGTATATGTCGCCCTATAGGGTAGGGTTTTTGAGGTGCTCAGTCCTTAAATAGGGTATCCTTGTTTTTTAAAGGTTGTTTGTCAAACTCATTAATAATTCATAAAGTGACCAGCTAATAAATGACGTCCATTTGGGTCAGTCTTGGATGAGTCTTGATACCGAATGAAACAACAGATCAAGATCTTAAGGGTTTTGATTTCAGTTCAAACCGTGTTTGATCTCAAATCAAACACTTGCATGTTAATGAGTTTTGCAACAATACATGTTATTCCATCCAATTATATAATTACATTTGGAACCTTGCATTCCTTTCTTGGTCGTCAAATGTAAGCCCTCTCGTGGGCCATCTTTCGATTCCGCGTCCAATGCTGGGTGAAACAGAGTAAACCTTCAAAACAATAATCTGAGTATTATAACTGGAACTTCAACATGGCATCGACATTTTAATTTAAAAACAAAATGGACCATTTTTCTCACCTTCGGTCGCCATTATCAAGAGGATTTAAGAGCAGTTCTCTGTAAGAATCGAGAAAAGTGAGAAATGAAAATTTTTGACCCCCCTTCATATTTTGCATGCAGATAGGTCTTCAGGGGGGATGTTCAAAAATGACCTTTGTTGAGGTCGTTTCTTCTTTGTTGCCATGGTAACACTGGATGTTTGGTGGTGCCACTAAACCCAATTTTGACCTCAGAAACTTCCTTAAAAAGTACAAAATGTAAGACATCGTTTCTCCAGTCTATTAATACTGAACAAATCAAGACTTTCACCAGATGTAAAACCTTTATTCTAGTTTACATTTATGCATGTGGCATTTTGTTACATCAACTGCACATGAACTTAACGGTCAAACAACTTGATGGTGTTTCAGCCATTTTAGTTGACGAGTAAAACTAGCAATACCTTTTCTTGAATTTTACCAAAAGTACGCAGATTCTAGAACTCAAACTACGTGGCTAGTTTAAATAGATACTCTAGTTACTAAATCTATAAAAATCTCTGCGGAGCGGGTTAATTTTGGACTTTGGTTCACTGAGGAAAACCCTTCAAAAATCATTTGTTGTAAACTTTGGTGAAATTAACATTACGTTCATTCGACAGAACTCCTTTAAGAAAACTCAATCGGTCTTCAGGCTTAAAGAATAGCATGCACTCTATCAATGTCTGGTCAAATCGGCTGTTAATAGCCGTTATTTTTTTAACAATCTCAATCCAAATAAAGCTTACTTTACTGTTTTCTGCAGTTCTCAACTTGCGAAGAACGTGTCGGTTCTTTCTGCACAGCATACAGTTTCTGCACAAAATTCGGATATCTAAACCATTTCTTGTGGCTGATCATACTGTTCGTCTTCATTGGAGGTCCATTAACCCATCACAATACAAATAACAACAGCTGTTGTAGTACCTGGAAGGTCACCGAAGCAAGTCATCATCGGAAGCTTTGTTCGTCGACGAGCATTTCTAATCTGGATTTACGGTATATTTCTCCGTCACATGTCATCGTTCACTCCAAAAGAAGATAAAACGGTTTTCTGATTAATAGTTTAACGATCAATTACATTTAGCTAAACATTTTACCGTCTTTCTTTCGCCTTACTTTCGTAGTTCAGGCCACCAGTTCAGGCAAAAACGTCTCTGGTCAGCGGTATAACTAGAATACGATTTGACGCTCGATTTGACTTCATAAAATGCCAACATGCAGTCCGTATCATATTGAGGTGCAAGAAAGTATTGGAATTGGAATGCCAGAACTCTTCTTTTGTTAGATTTTCTTTCCAGTTACAGTAGATTACATTTCCCGTACATTTCTTTGCTGATAAAACGAAAACGTGAACAAAAGGTAAACGACTGGATGCTTTTTTCTGATATTATAACTCTTGCTCTCTTCTGTAGCTGACTTTTGCACAATATTTTCGTTTTTGGTAAATGCCTGTTCTGTGACTCGGTGAGCTGCTTCTTTTATTTATTTTTTTTTTCTTTTGCTGCAAAGCAAGGAAAGTACGAGCAGGTTTGCCATCTCCTTAGGAATACTTCAACTGTAAACAACCGAATTTTTGCGTCTTTAACTTTTCTTGGCATTTTCTTTGTTACCGCTTCGATCGCTCGTCCTCTTTTAGTTGATTTCTCTCTATGCAAAAACTTGCTTTCAAGAAAGAACTTTTGATTTTCGCTGAATCTACTTTCATCTGTTAATGGCCACCCGACCATCAAAACAATAGCCCGCCTCGAATAGTAGGCCTGAATAGAATGTGCTAGCAAATCCAGCCAAAGTTGCTCCAAAAAAGGCTAAAAGTTGCTCAAAAGTTGGCAAAAATTGAAAAAGTTGCTACCAAAATTTGAAAAATTTGCTCACTTTGGCGAGCCATTTTATCCCAGATAACAACTTAAAACATGGAAATGTGCAATTCAATATAATCTTAAATTTCAACATAACTACCAATAGTAGTACTTTGACTACTTTCTAATGAAGTAAAGTAGTTTCTAATGATACCAAGATGGCGGCGGCTCTGTGTTGGAGCCAATAACCGGCTAACCGCTGGATAATTCGCGTGCGATATTAAATAGATAGCTGCTGTCCAGTTCGTGGGCGCACATCAATTCATGCACGGAGAGTAGAAAACAAAGGAATGTTAATCATTTGCAGGGTCAATACTATTCAATACACGTACGCGCGTCTACAGCACTTTTAGTGTCGACCAGTCTCAATTAACAAAAGCATTTGGGATAATTTGGGTGTTTTATTATTATTTGTTGCTCAAAAGTTGCCAAGGAAGGCAAAAGTTGCTCTAGGTTGCTTGCAGTACAAAAAGTTGCTCAAAACTCCAGAAGTTGCCCAAAAGTTGCCGCGCACAATCTATTCAGGCCTATCGAATAGCCCTTGCTAATTGCGGGCAAAACCTTTGTAAACTTAAAATTCAATTTTAAATAAAAACTTGTTGTTGTTGTTGTTAGTTCTAGCGCGCTCGCCGCTCAAAGCTGCAGCTGTTGCGTTCCGTTTGTCTTTCTAACTTGCATATTTTTGCCACGAGTAACTTTGCGTCACTAACGTAAGTGCCGTAGTTACAGTGTTTCTGAAATGCATAGTATCCAACAAAATAAATCTGTACACACTTTCTAGGGGAAGGAGAGTATATATTTGAAGTATTACACTGGGAGATAAGCCAACCGTAAATCCTCTGTTAAACGCCCCCCCCCCCCCCCCCCCCCAAATACTTAATAGACTAAGAGGGAGAGAGATTGGGAGGGGGAGGGGGGGGGGATTGTAGCAAAACACAAGCAGTTCACCACTCTTTTTATACTCATAAAATTACAATAGGTTCCCACAACTTTATTTCTATGATGCGGATGTCACTCAGATCTCAATGTCGGAAAATGGAAAAACTGGAAGAAGAGTACACTCTAGTCTGTTTCTTCCTAGTTTTTTTTGCTATACCAAATCGCAACCATCAGAGCGTTTCTTATCATGAATTCGTACTCGGATTGGTACGGTAAAAAAATGTATCGGTACCGATAAGATAAACGGGAGACCCATAAAACAGACGATGGTAGCGTTTGAACCTCTGAAAAAGTAAACTTTGCTCATGCAGTTAAATGAGGAATATCGTATTTGGAGGTGGTTTTCGCATTTTCTGATTAATGCAAAGCTCAATAGAATACAGTCTGCGGCTATAATTTCGTTTTCTGACGTCATTTGATGATCACTTTTGCGAGGTCTTTTGCGACTGAAATTTTCCTTCTTCCACTGAATAATAGCTGTCAAAGGACAAAGAACGCTCGCCAAACGGCAAACTTTCCTTCAAACTGTTTATTATATTTCCCACCATTTTCTTGCCGGTAGTTGCTCTTGAGCTGATTGTCTCCTAATACTTAAGATAGTTTTATGCGTCTCCGTATGTTTTTTCATCAGACACGTGATTCCTCGAATTTTAATTGCGTCGACTTCTAAGATATGCGGCTGAAATACTAGCCATTCCCTTCAGCCGATTTCACTGTGTAGACCCGGCCGGGGTTTTTCAGTCATGATTCACGGGCTATGATTCGCTCGTCATGAATATCTCATCATTATCAGACAGTTGTGAATAAAATTCACCCATAAACGGAGTTCACAGAGTAAATACTGACTTCCTGAAATAGTCCATCACATGGATACCGCCAAAAATAAAACTAAAGGCAATACCCATGCCTATTGTTCGGTATTTTATTTTGTTTATGTGTCTACGTATCAGAAAACAAAAGAATGGGAATATGTACCCTTAAGCTGTTCAACGTAAACAGAATAGAATCGACAGTCAGTGACAATGTAAAAGGATGAGGACGCCACGTTAAACACTTTACGAAGAAACGTTGTATTTTAGATTCTACCGCTGACCAGCAGGGCTTTGCCTGAACTGGTGGCCTGGACTTCGAAAGACGTATAAAGAACGGAGAAAAAAAAGTTGTAAAATGCCTCGCTTAATGTGATTGACTGTAAAAGATAAATCAGAAAACCGTTTTATCTTCTTTTGGAGCGAATGATGACATGTGACGGAGAAATATGCGGTAAATCCAGAGCAGAATTATACGTGGACGAACAAAGTTTCCGATGATGGCTTGCTTCGGTTACCTTCCAGGTACTACTAAAGCTGTTGTTATTTGCACTGTGATGGGTTAATGGACCTCCACTGAAGACAAACAGCATGCTCAGCCACAAGAAATGGTTTAGATATCCGAATTTTGTGCTGAAAATGTATGCTGTGCGGAAAGAATCGACTCGTTCTTCGAAAGTTGAGAACTGCAGAAAACAGTAAAGTAAGCTTTATTTGGATTGAGATTGTTAAAAAAATAACGGCTATTAACAGCCGATTTGACCAGACATTGATAGAGTGCATACTATTCTTTAAGCCTGAAGGCCGATTGAGTTTTCTTAAAGGAGTTCTGTCAAATGAACATAATGTTAATTTCACCAAAGTTTACAACAAATGATTTTTGAAGGTTTTTCCACAGTGAACCAAAGTCCAAAATTAACCCGCCCCGCAGAGAGTTTTATAGATTTAGTAACTAGAGTATGTATTTAAACTAGCCACGTAGTTTGAGTTCTAGAATCGGCGCACTTTTGGAAAAATTCAAGAAAAGGTATTGCTAGTTTTACTCGTCAACTAAAATGGCTGAAACACCATCAAGTTGTTTGACCGTTAAGTTCATGTGCAGTTGATGTAACAAAATGCCACATGCATATATGTAAACTAGAATAAAGGTTTTACATCTGGTGAAAGTCTTGATTTTTTCAGTATTAATAGACTGGAGAAACGATGTCTTACATTTTGTACTTTTTAAGGAAGTTTCTGAGGTCAAAATTGGGTTTAGTGGCACCAACAAACATCCAGTGTTACCATGGCAACAAAGAAGAAACGACCGTCATTTTTGAACATCCCCCCTGAAGACCTATCTGCATGCAAAATATGAAGGGGGGGGGGGGGGGGGTAAAAAATTTTCATTTCCCACTTTTCTCGATTCTTACAGAGAACTGCTCTTAATGCTTCAGCACCTTTTTTCTCTTCTAGAAAGCGTCGGATACCGCATATTATGCCACAAACAGTCTTCGGTAGATATCTCTCTCCTGACTTTTTGGCCACGTCCATGACAAATTCGCTAAGCCAATAATTTAAACTCAATGCGTCCGTTTCTTCAATACGAGCAGAAAGTGACATAATCTTGTGTAAATCATAGTCCTTAAACATTCCTCTCGAATCTCAGAGAACGGGAACTTGAACCGTCCGAGAAGTTTGCCATTCGTAGAAAATGGATGTTGCCCATTTGCTTTTTATATTTCGTCGAGGGGGGAACAGCTTTATCGACTAGATATTCTTCTTCGACAACCGTTTTAGCCTCCCTAAACCGAGACGCTTCTGCTTCGCATATGGTCTCATACTAAATGGCGAAACACAACAAGCTCAATAAAATTACCCATGTAAATGCATTTGAAAAGGACAAAGCCAAAAAAAATAACACTGAATAATTCTGTATTGTTTCATTTGAGAAGCCAGATTAAAAACTCGTGCTTCGGGTTTGATCGGGGCACCGATCCAAACACCTTGAAACAATAAAAGCACTCGGCCGAAGCGGCCTCGTGCTTTCATTGCTTCTTGGTGTTTGGATGGCCCGATCAAACCCTCGCACTCGTTGTTGATCTATTACTTCAAGAACTCATTAATAATTCATAAGCACATGTGCGTGGTAATCCATGGTCATTCTGATGAAAAGCCCGGATCTCAGTCCTGGGAGAAAGTGGGGTTGAATGTACAAACAACGCAATATCACTGAATTTGTAATGAAAATGATTTTAAAATGACCACTGTGATCTTTATAGACCATCTTAAAATAAAGATTACTAATGTGGGTAGTAATTAATCTGGATTCTCAGTACAAAAAATTGTGCCTTAAATATGTTTGTTCAGGGCTGTTTTATGATATCTAGTATTATGCTATTCTATTTGGAAACTTCTCCAACAAAATAAGCAGCCAACAGTTTAGCAAGTGGGCCGTTATTTGAATGACACCAGCGCCCTCGTGTACATTTCTAGGTAAACGACTGGTTCAGAGATGCAAGCTGCTTATTTCTACTCGTTCTGGCCCTTTCTCGGTATATCAACAACAATGGATTAGCAGTCTATGAATATTCCATAAACACAAAATAAAAATAAAAAAATAACGTAACAATGGATAAAAAGAACGAGGTATTGGCTGCGGCCGCACTAGAGTAGTTAACCGGGTTATTTGCAATTAATTAATTAATTAAAATTAACTCGTTTAACAAAATTCTTGATGCGGCCGCGTATTTTTTACGTTCACGAATTTTAACCGTGTTAGCGGAGAAAAGAAAAGAACAATATATTTTTTTTTAACCGGGTTAGGTTTATTCAAACCACCTCGCTAGGTGGTTTAGTGCTGGTTAACTTTCCCGATCTGTCAATCATCTTCGCTTAAGCGGTAATTTTTGGCTTCCTGTTGAATTCGTAGACCTTCGTAGGGACGACTTTCAATTTCAGATAGAGAAAGGAAAACAGTCGTGTGTTTATGTTCTCCACAAAATCTATTATTTGATCATTTGACGATGTTGTTTTGCAGGGAATAACAATATGTAAAATGCACGTGCAGAGGCATTGTTTTCGTTCATTAGAGTGAATTCGTATAACCCGTGTTTTATATGCTAATGAGCCGCGTTATAATCTAATGAGCTGTGTACAATAAAATAATAGACGTGTGGTCGAAAACTCCAAACAAACGACTTTAATTCTCGTACATTCAGTACAGTATAGTACAGTTTACAGTATTTGCATTTACGGTCACTAATATGCGTTTACAGTGTCTTCATTTTAAAACAGTCTTTGAAGTTGTTCTTGTTGTGCTAGGTTGTCTCTTCTTTAATTTACTTTTACTACTTTTACTTTTTAAATTGCATTTTACTAGCGATCGCGTTGGCTACATGCATGAAACTAGTCGGCTTTCTTCGTGTTTACATGTTTGTCCACCTTGGACAAGACCTCGTTGACGTTGTCCATGATCTTTAAGGCTTTTCCGCACATTTTCGTATGTGCAATCCGAGCTTCTTTGGCAAAATCTATTTTTGTCTTCTTTCGTTTGCCTGCCTCTTCTTCGGTTTTTGACGAACTTGGCAAAGAGTCGAGGAATATTGGTGGCCCAGCTTTGCTCTTACCGCTTCAGTTTTCCGTTCCCCTGGCGTCATGAGCTTTGGATACTCGGTTTGCTTGGAAACTAGCACCTTAACGGCATAAATTTCCTCCGACTGTTTTTGAGCCAGAGGTTGAGATTGGCGTAACACATTTCTTACTATGTTTCGCATCCTGTTTGTGATGGACTCTTCGGAAACCGATAAATAAGATTAACCACGTGCTCTGGAATTCCCGCAGCGTCCGAAATCCTCTGCTTTGCGTACACGACTACTTCTGCCTAGACTTGCCACAAGTCGACTTTCGCTTTTTTAGTCGAGTTTTATTCGATAAATTTGCGCGCGGAATTAAGGCGCTGTTACACCATGCAATTTTTCTGCAACTTGTCTCGCAACGGCGTTGCGAAACAAGTTGCACGGACAATTACAGTTGCGTGAGGGGGAATTGTTACACGCTGCAATTGTTTTTTGCAACTTGATGTGGGGTTTGATTTTACTCTGGTACCCAGTGTTGACCGCGCACCGTGGTCTCTTCTGCCCTTCACGCTCTCTGGCGCCTATTTTGCAGTGCTATGTGATTTTGTAGAGCGGCTTATTCGTCATAATCAACAAGGGATGTTCAAGTTGTTCGAAGAAATGCAATTTAACGTTATTCTACTGTGAGGACGACCAGTCAGAATGGGAGCAGCACCTATTTTTGTGCGAAAAATGAGCCATTTGTGGACACGTGTCGAACGCCGAAAGCTCCGAACTCTCCTTCCTTTCCATTATATTATACAAGGTAAGATAAATGGACTAAAAATCGTTCAAATAGCGTAGAAACACTGTATAAAGATAGAATACGACACCAGTAAATGTTTCAACGATTTTATTCAGCAATTTTGATTTTATGTATTGCTTAAAACGTTGAATTCGAAATTCCATACAATGTCTTATATTTTCAAATATCATTAATATACAAACATTACGCTTGGGTTTCCTGTGATGTTATCAAGGCGCATGTGCATAAACAGCCAGAGGGGAATTGTGGGAGATAAATTCTAAAAAAAATGCGAAACAAGTTGCAAAAGGGGTGTCACACACCGCAACACCGTGCAACGCCGAAACAAGTTGCATGAAACCATTGCGGAAAGTAGAATCAAGTTCTACTTTTGGCAACGGTTTCAGCAACTTGTCTCGCAACGATTTCGCGTGTTGCGGAGTATGTTACACGGTGCAATGGTCCGTGCAACATGTTTCGCAACGCCGTTGCGAGACAAGTTGCAGAAAAAATCGCACCGTGTAACAGCGCCTTTAAGCTAACTTTAACCGGGATCATGACATGGTGTCGTTTACACTGAAGTCATCGTGCCACAAAAAACGGCATTTCAAGCGCAAAATTTACATCAGAAAGAGATCTGACAATGAGCGTATTAAATTGGAATTAAAAACTCTTACACAAAAGCTCAACACTAAGTATGATAACAACTCGGTGGAAGCAAAGTGGAATGATTTTGAAAACAGAAAATCCAGGGATAGCAGACTTTGAAGTCGACGGCAAAGTTATAAGTGATGGTGGTCTTAAATCAGAAATCTTAAACAGCCAATTTTCAAGTGTGTTTACTAAGGAGGACCTTGAAAACATTCCAGAAATGGGCCTTGATCCTACACCTGGCTTGGGGTCCTTAATTATCTCAGAACAAGAAGTCGTAAAACAGCTGTCTTCATTAAATCCTAACAAGGCCTGTGGCCCAGACCAGATTCCACCCTGGTTTCTCAAAACTTTTGCTGCAGACATTGCTCCAATACTAACTGACATCTTTCAAGACTCGATAGACAGTGGTACTGTCCCCCTCAGGTGGAAGGAGGCAAATGTGTGTGCAGTTTTTAAAAAGGGAAATAAATCTGACCCAGCCAATTATAGACCTATATCTCTTACTTGTGTTGCATCGAAGATTCTCGAGCATATCGTCCACAGCTTTATCATGAAACATCTAAACGACCATAACATCTTAACAGATTGTCAGCATGGTTTTAGGGCAAAAAGATCCACAGAGATGCAGCTAATTCTCACCTTACACGACATGGCAAAGGCTATTCAGAAGTCATCTATCCACGCGGCCGTTTTGGATTTTGCCAAAGCTTTCGATAAGGTCCCTCATAGGCGACTCTTAAGGAAGCTGCAGTACTATGGAATCCAAGGCTCGCTCCTAAATTGGCTAGAGTCGTTTCTTACACAACGTTTTCAATCAGTTGTTTGTGAAGGCCAAACATAAAGTCAATGTCCGGTGATTTCTGGTGTACCCCAAGGTACAGTCCTCGGCCCATTGCTCTTTTTATTATATATAAACGACTTACCGGATAATGTACAATCATCAGTTAGGCTCTTTGCGGACGATGCTTTACTTTACGGCATTGTCGCTAGCGATGCGGACTGTGACCTTCTTCAATCTGACCTACGCAGGTTAGAATCCTGGCAGTATCATTGGCAAATGGAATTCAATCCTTCCAAATACAAAATTGTCACCATCTCACATAAGAACAATCCTCCCCAGAGAAAATACGTCTTCTGTGGTGTAGAGTTGGAACAGGTTGATAGCTTCCCATACCTGGGGGTTACTATCAGTAATAAGCTCAAGTGGTCAGCCCATGTTTCCATGTCAGCAGCTAAAGCAAACAAGTCGCTGGGTACAATACAATGCAACCTTTGGAATTGTCCAAAGAACGTAAAAGAAATTGCATATACATCCCTAGTGCGACCGAAGCTGGAATATGCAAGTGCGGCTTGGGACCCGTTTTTAAAGAAAGATATCAGTGCTCTGGAAAGGGTTCAACGTAAAGCAGCACGGTTCTGCTCACAGAATTATGATAGATATGCCAGTGTTACGGACATGATTAAAGACTTAGGGTGGGCCACGCTGGAAATGAGAAGAAGACGGTCTAGATTAACACTTATGTATAAACTAACTCATGGTCTTATTGACATAGATACCCCAAAATAGTTAACTCAACACTCTGAGAGTCGCACGAGGGGAAGCCATCAATTTAAATTTCGGGTGTCATATGCAAATAAAGACGTTTTTAAATTTTCATTTTTTCCAAAGACTATAGCGGACTGGAACTGCCTCCTTGAGGCCATTGTTTCATCATCTTCCTTAGAAATTTTTAAAAATAGGTTAGCAGCTTTTCTTAAACAATAGTTATATATTATTTTATATATTATTTTATTTTTATGCAATTATTTTATATATTGATATATCTGTATTTTATTCATTTACTTATTTTTATTCATTCATTTATTTATTTTTTTTACGGTTGGTGTGATAACCTAACGGTTTTTACCGACCAAATAGATGTAGATGTTGATGTAGATGTAGATATTTTAACCGGGTTACTAAAAAATAACCCAGTTAACTCACTAAGTGCGGCCGCAGCCATTGTTGTATTTCATTTCGTTGCTGATATATCGAGAAGTTACCCTCGTTCTCTACCACTGGAAAAAAAAAATATCAGATCGATGTTTGTTTTATCCACCGTTCCTGTCGGAAACTTTGGTATTGCATTTTTCAGTTGATTAGTTTTTCCTCAGAACTTCATAATCCCAAAGACATCGCATCGCTTCGTCAAAGCCAGTCGGTATGTTCTGTGGCACATGTGTTGTATGCTAATCAGTCGACTGTACTTGTTTTTCTTGTATGCTAATTCCCTCTGTTGCACAAAAGCGTATTTTTGTAATCTCCGTAGGGACACGCTTTTTTTGCGGAATGTTTTTTTTAGGTCGCTCAAAAACCCCGGGGAACTCCCATATAAAAATGACGGGGGTGCTCGTCGTACCTTTTAGGGGTCAAAATTTGTAGATTGGTACCGCTTAGGGTGCTAAAATATGAAATGACCACCGTTAGAATTATCACGGTACCTTTCAGGGTATTGAGCCGAAAAATATGACATGTTTTGTTTTAGAATTGGTACCTCTTAGGGGTAAAGATTAATTTGAGCTACGCCAATCAAACGACATTCTGATACCTGTTTGGGTGTTTATCGAAACTTTTCGACGAGCATCTCCGTCATTTTATTCGGGGAGTCTCCCTCCTGGGTAAAAAATCTCGCAGCACGATCGAGGCAAAGCCGAGAGTTTTAAACCTGATAAAACTCTACACTGCTCCTTTATTTAAACACTACTTTAAGATGTGATAAGTCATGGCAATTTATTGTTAGCTCAAGCTTTTCATAAGTTGTAAGTTAAAGCTTAAATTTAGGTTATGTTGTCCACATTGAAGGACCAGAGAGGAAAACTATGGCGTTCCAACACCTCCAAAATTCAATCTTTGCTCTTTATGCACTTCATCCACGTCCAATACTGCCAATACTGTCGACTTTATACGACCCGAAAAAATCAAAGTACGGTTTAAGACCGCCCCAATTTTAATGACAAAATATTTCGGGTCGCCACCTTTTCTCCCCCCACCCCCCCCCCCCCCCCCCCCCCCCAAAAAAAAAAATAATAAAAATAATGACCGGTCCTTTATTTCGACGTATGACGTCCTTCGGTTTCTCAGAATGTTGGGAAAATTCCCGGATTAACTGAAGTTGCACTTTACAAACTAGAAGACGTCGTGGTAAGTACAGACTATTTAACTTACTTTGTAGCTTTTTAACTTTATCGGTTTAAAAGTAGGACTATAGTTTACCTGCGTGCAATTATCTGTTTGTATAACGAACTACTGTGTTTTATTCTACGATCTCTTCAACGTGAATGTTCTAAAATAGATAACAATTATCGTAAACAATAAGTATTACAAACGTAGTAGAAATTTTCATTTCATGGTCGTTCGTATCGTAAATCAGATACTGAAGAAGTATAATTAGTAAAGAGAAAACAGCAGTTCATTTTTAGTTGACTAAATTACAGAATAAGTATTCACAGAAATCAACAAGACTGTGTTCATGCAAAAGAACAAAGCTACCTGTCTGGAACGAAACTCGGTGCTGTTAGTGTTACAGCAGAAAGTATTTATATAGGGGATAGAGAATCTTAGAAAAGAAAAGTATTTCCTTCAAGAGGTTTGTAGTTCATTTGAACTGTGGAGTATTGTAAAGAAAACTGAAGTTTTATTTGCGTATGTTTTACGTCGGAAAAGCTCTTGTTTTCTTTTTTTCAGCTCATACCTTTTGTGTTCTATTTTGGTTTCTATTTTGAACAACCAGTTCTTGTTGCTAACAGCTGTTGATAGACTGCTTTTAGTTTGCCTTCTTCTCAGTCTTTTGAAAACGCCACAATCGTTTGTATCTTGAATTAGAAACTGAAGAAGTATAATCCAACTGAATATAGCAGAGAACACGTTATTTTTTAGTTCATTAAAATGCAACTTGTTTAAGATTCACTTGCTGAAATCGACAAGAATGAGCTGAAGCAATTAAAAGAAAAGAGGCACCAGTCTGGAACGGAACCCATTGCTGATAGACCACTTCATTACAAAGTATTATAGAGGTTAGAGAATGTTTTAATAAAAAAGGTATTTCCTCCAATGCTTTTATATGTTATTTCAAATGTGGATTTTTGATAGATTACAGACAAAACTAGTGTCGCTAAATTGGAATGTGTCTCTATTATGTTGGAAAAGTACCACTCCTGTTTGTTGTTTCAGTTCATTGCTTTTGTGTTCTATTTTGGTTTCTATTTTGAACAAACAGTTCTTGTTGCTAACACTGGTTGTTGATAGAGTGCTTTTAGTTTGCCTTCTTCTCAGTCTTTTAAAAATGCCACGATCATTTGTATCTTGAGTTACAAACTTATAAGAAGTATAATCAAACTGAGCAGAGAACACGTTCTTTTTTAGTTCATTAAAATGCAACCTGTTTAAAATTCGCTTGCTGAAATCGACAACAATGAGCTGAAGCAATTAAAATAATATATAAGGCACCAGTCTGGAGCGGAACCCGTTGCTGATAGACCACTGCATTAGAAAGTATTATAAAAGGTTTGAGAATGTTTTAATAAAAAGGGTATTTCCTCCAATGCTTTTGTATGTTATTTCAATTAAATGTGAATTTTTAAAAGATTACGGACAAAACTAGTGTCGCTAAATTGGAATGTGTTTCTATTATGTAGGAAAAGTAGCGCTCGTGTTTGTTGTTTCAGTTTATTGTTTTTGTGTTCTATTTTGGTTTCTATTTTGAACAACCAGTTCTCGTTGCTAACAGCTGTTGATAGACTGCTTTTAGTTTGCGTTTTTCTCGGTCTTTTGAAAAGTATAGAAGCACAAATTCCACGATCGTTTGTGTCTTGAGTTAGAAACTGAAGACGTATAATCAAACTAAATAAAGTAGAGAACGAGTTGTTTTTTTTTAGTTCATTTAAATTCAACTTGTTTAAGATTCACATGGCTGAAATCCACAAGAATGAGCTGACGCAGAAGAATAGAGTTACCCGTCTGGAACGGAACCCAGGCGCTGATAATTTACTACATCATAAAGTATTATACTGAGCCATCGAGAATGTTTAAATTAGAAGAGTATTTCCTTTAATGCTTTCGTATTTTATTTGAAATGTGGAGTTTTGGAAGCAGATTTCGGCCAAAACAAGAATGTAGTTTAATTTGTATGTATCTTTGTTTTGTACGGAAAACCTTGTTGTTTCAGTCCGATGCTTTTGGTTTCTATTTTGGTTTGTATTTTGAACAAAGTCTTTCCAGCGATATTCAGCTGCATGGTTTGTTGCTTACAGCATGTGTAACTGCTTTAATTCTGCGTTGCATTTAGCCATTTGTATTGGCAATGATTTGCATTGCATACTAATATTTGAATACTTTTTGTAAATATTGCTAAACTTCGCTATAAAAAAATTATACCAGAATTCAGCAGTACGTGTATTCACTTGGTGAAATGGAAGTCCCATAACCTGACCATTTTCGAGTAAATCCGTATGCCGAGTCAAATCCGAGTCCGGTCACTGTTCAGCGGTATATCTTTCAGAATCTCCGAGGTCCATCATGGCGAGTGGTGAGTTTAAAACATATTATTTCATTATTGTTGATCTTTAAATTATGTACGTCGTAATTAGTTTACATACACCTGTGGTACTTTTCTTTGCATGTATTATGTGTTGAGAACACCACTCGAGAGTCTTGTTTTCATTTCTGCACAGATAAAAAGGACACAGACCTCAACCTCGAGGTATGAATAAGAATTGGTGAAAGATAAAATATATCAAATAGTATGTTATTCCGTATTTTGCCTGTTGTGACCAGCTAAGTTATGTTAACAGTTTGTCCTTAACTTTCCGCAGACTCCTGAGTCAACGATAGATTTGACCATCAATTAAGCAATAGAACACATTTTCTATGACTTTACCGGCGTAATAGAACCACGCGGGATGTTGGGAGAACACGAGAAAAGCTTGTAAACCACGAGCCGTAGGCGAGTGGTTTACAAGCTTTTCGAGTGTTCTCCCAATATCCCAAGTGGTTCTATTACGCCGGTAAAGTCATAGAAAATGTGTTCTATTGCTTTTATGAAATAACTATGAAAAGCGTTTGGAAAGAGAGAAATTTGTTGTAGTTTTGTGCCGATCAAGTAGCTTGTTCTCATAACATTCATCATATGACCGGGAAAACCAATCAGAGCCGCTGAAAGAATGAACTTTACACGATGCCACTGACAAATTCACGGGTTCAACGAAAGTGATAAAAAGTTTTAGCGCTTTGAAATTCGTCAGTTGGAATTTATCAGCTGAAAGAAGAAAATATATTCAATGATTCAAAAGTTCTTTGAATGGGAAATCCAGAAAATCGTGTCCGGAATCTGCCGCCGCAAACATGAATGTACGAGGAAAGTTTGAAAGCCTAAAAATTTTATGGCGTATGTTGGATTCAAAGATTGCCTTCTTGTCAAGAATTTTTCAATTGGAATAAAGGTTAATTAGTTCCAGAAACTCAGCTTCTGAAAATGTTTTCGACTTTATCTACTTACTTTGAAGTGTACAATGAAGCCCGTACTTCTCTACATTTTAAGTTCTGAATGAAAACTAAGCTCATTGTTTTTTAAGCCTACAGTTGAATTGTTTGATCATTCCATGCAAATAATTTGTTTAACCATAAACCTATAATTTTTGTTAGCTTCATTTTCTTCTTGCTAATTGATCATCCTTACTTGGACACACAATCAGAATTTAAACTGCATCGGGTACAAAAGTATTCAATGAAAAAATCTCGAAAACAAAACACGATAAAGCGTAAGATAAATGGAATCGGCGTAAAATAATTATCCTAAACAACAAAGCTATAAGCTTAAGCCTTGCTTTTTAATTCCACTGTGAAAATCAGTCTTATTTAGAAGTTATCTTAGGATTTGTAGGAACATTTATAAACTTCAGTTCAATGAATTTCAATCGAAAATTCCTCAGTTTGAAAGCCATTGTTTTCTCTTTAGGATCCATAATTTTGAGCTTTCCACTAATAGCTAAACCTTCAGTTCAATGAAGGTTTGAGCAGCAACTTATCGTTTACAAGAAACATATCTTCTCTTCTCATCTTCTAACAGACCACAATATGCAATAAGACACTAAACCGGCTCGAGTTGTGAAATTCTTTCTCCTCACGCTTGTGTTGATGCAGTGGAAAATTGAACTTTGTTTACTTTACAGTTTCGCTTGCGCGGTTTTCTATGAGTTTACCGGCACAATAGTTAATAGGTCTTTGGCCAATCAGAACGCGCGTAGTATCTCAGTTATTTTATAACAGGTAAATAAATGTAAGCTTATCCTTACATCGGAGTACATGCATGTAGTTTATGATGCTCAAAGCTGCGACCATGTTGGTCGCCCTGGCGAGTAATAATAACATTCGGCGACTGAATTTTCAGACTAAATCGACAATTTGGCAAGTAGTAAAGAGCTGATGTTTGCTTTGTCGCACGTTTTGAAATAATTAGTAATAATAAAGTTGAAAAAAATGTTACCAAAATGTGTCCTCTTATTCCAGCTTATCAAGCCACCAATTATAATCTTATTATTGAGATGTATTTTATTGATATCGTTCTTATGTATTAATACGAGGTTCACTGGTTTATAAGTTTATCCTACTTTGTGTCACCCTCTTTAAATAAAGTTTCTATATAAATCAAACTCTGTATGTTTAACTCAAGTAATTTTTATCTCGTTAATGCGCATGCGCATTAAACGAGATTTCGGAGTCAGTCGAAAAAAGGGACAAAAGTTGTTAACAAAATTTTGTGGACTTTTGTCCGGGGGGGGGGGTTTTCTTTCTTCTTTATAGAAGCTATATTAGGGCATTGAGGATATGGTTGGTTAAAGCGGTTAGGATTTCAAGAAGGGCGTCACATACCGTCACTAAAATTTTTGAGGAACACCCCCGGTCCTATTGTTAATTTCTCTAGGGTATTGAAATGTCATGAACTTGTCATGTCTTACGTTACCTCACCACAAAGGTATTACAGTTCTTATTAAGTTTCGATATCTCACGTTAGGTATCAATCTTTCAAATTTGTTTTTAAGTTTATGTGTCCTAGACGTTCTACGCTGTTTGCGTTTTATGCTTTTTGTTTCCTGTGTGGATGTGTCGGAGACATTCTACGCTCTTTGCGTCTTATGCTTTAGAAATTTCTTTGTCCGCTTTTTGAGGCTTATAGCAGAGTTGTTTTTCAACTGTTTTAGAGCTGACCTCATCGCCTGGCAGATTGTTTCTTATATAAACCACAGAAACAAAAATGTTGAGGTGTCATGATTATGCAATAGTATGCAAGAGAGGTGAGATTTTGCCTATTCAGCTAACTAAAAATGTGTCGGTTTGATTACGCAAGAGTATGGATTTGGCTTTTGTGCTATTTTTGCAATAGTACGCAAAAGACGTAATAACTTTGCTGATTTTGTTAACAAAGTTTATCAAGCAAGCATTTTAAGAAGAATTTTTTTTTATAAGCGATTTCAGCGTGTAGATTTTTTTTCAAGAGAGATTTTGTCTATAACACAACAGATCGCCCTTGTTAGTGAACACCATCTTAACTGAACCGCTTCCAAATATCCCTCTAGCAAAGAAAATGCAGACGCGACCAATTCTATAATGACACATTTTACAAACATCTATCAATCATGAGGCACAAACAACGAAACAAACATCTCTTAATTTTCCATCAACCCTACCCGTCTGGCTTTAAAAGCCACTGTTAAACAATTTACAACATCACACAATATTATATAACAAAAGACAAACTGTAACCTCAACAAAATTAGCGATTTTCTAAAACCATACATTTTCTAGTAAACATCAATCTATTGAGATTCCTTAAATTCCTTCGAAACAAAACACTCCCATATTATGAAATGTTTTATCACAATCATTGTCACACAACAACTGATATATATACCTTTAAAATTTTCATAAGAAGAACCTTCCTTATTTAATTTACGAAATAACTTTGTCACACCGATACCCCTACAACTTTACAAAATTAACACCCCATCAACGTACCGCCTTAGACACAAAATCTGCACGTATTAAAAAAAGATGCAATTTCATTCGAAACGTACTCTCCACGCCTAAAACCAAAAAATATGAACAATTTTTACAAGAATTAACTTCAAATAGCAATCAAATACAAACTAATTCATTTCTTAAACTTAAAAGGATCCATTTAATCCCTAATAGTTACATGGTAGTTAGCAAACAGATGACACCGGAAATACAAAACTCTCGACTTGAAAATAAAAAACAGACAAATAGTATACATTCGCAAATAGCCCATTCATAACATTACCTTATGCAGCCATTTCTTTTTCAACTCTCCACATACCAAAAATCAATCTCCGCTTAACTTTGCAAAAAATTCCACATCGATCTCGATACAAACACACAACAGCGTTAAATCAATCCTTCAACAGCCATTGACAAGTAGCTAATTTATAGTCCATCACAGACATACCGCTAATCGAAAACCAGAAAACGTAGATATTTCGGCCCTCCCACAACTAAACAAGTTTCAACAAAATATTGCACATCACACAACATTTAATAAACCAATCTTAAACAATTTGTCAATGTTGCAAACCCTTACATTTAAAACCGATTTCCGACAACCCATCTTTAAATCATAATTCTTTCAACTTGCCAATTAAACGTTATCCTTATAAAAACACAGACCTAGGGATTGTCTTATCAAACATATCAATCAAAATATAAAAGGTATCTCCGCAATGCTGCAATGTTCTTACTTAAAACGATTTACACCTTTTCAGTTCAAAAACAAAAGAGAGTAATCACTTATTTTCCGTCAAGCTGTAAATCTAATTATATGACAAATTCGCCGACAACTGCACGATAAAGTGCTTTTCAAACACTACGAACAATGTCTGTCTTGAATACCAAAAAATAAAACAATAAAGTAAAACCTAAATCTTTTAACAATATACACATTCTGCAATTTCTTACGACAAAAAATAATGCGAAAACGTTATTATAGTAAGCCCATTGACTAACTATAACATGCCATATGTGCAATCTGAACCTTCATCTTTCACGCAATCGGCACACCCTTTTATCGCGCAAATAGACACATCACTAACCAACACTACAGCTATCCTTAAAATAACAAACAAGTGGCTACAAATATAAACTCAATGAAACTTTAGCACGCTTCGAAATCTTATCATAACTTAAATGACACGCACTATTTAGAGTTTCTTAATATAGTCCTCCTTATTTTAAACATCGCCAGAAATCTCGAACCAAAGTGGGCGGAGATCATTTGTGACTCACTCGACCACATCAATAGGATTGTATTGTATTGTATTTCAGAATATCTGATTGGTCGGGTGGCGAAATGGATCTGTCTGCCTGTCGCGTAATATTTTTATGACCGCTCGCGTGTAGGGGAAAAAGCGCTTTTTCTTCGCTAAACAAGGTTTCTTTAGCTATTTTTTTGGCAAAAAAGCGAAGCTTAATACACAAATAAAACGACGTCGTCTATCGAAGGCGAAATGTTATACTAGAAAGAGAGAATAGACCGTTTTTGAAACAACAGACAGAGGTCACGTAATATTTACTGTGACTTCTCCAGTTGAATTTCAAACTAGTCCGCCAAAATTCAACCATAGTAGGCCACCAAATTAGGAACAAGGCTAGTTTCTAGTCCTTATGGGATCTAAAGAATGCCTGGTCAATATTTTTTTACGAAATGGCGTCTCCATCCTTTGTAAACAACGAATTCGGCGAGGTTTTTCACAAGTATGCGACCTCGAATGGCGACACGAAGTGCTTATTGCGAACTCTATTATTGCATAAATTGGATTTTAAAAACCGAGCCGAAATCATGGCGAAACTGCCAGATATTTTGCACAGAATTGGAGTGATGTTGGAACTTATCAAATGGATGCAAAGTAAGGTACGTGGCACTCATTCACCGGCACAAAATGAAAACAGAATTCGGTTCCGCTGAGATCTTTGACTCAGACGCCTTGAAAATGGCATCGTAAAATATAACTTTACAAAATTCGCAAAACCGAACCGAAATTGAAAGGTTTTATACCGAGGGAACCTCCGAAACAAACTTTGGAAAGGTCTGTTCAAAATGAGATACAGAGCAGCTTCTGAATTGTAAAAAATTTTAATCGTCGTAACTTTGAAAATTACTTCCCATACATTTTTTGTAAAGAGATAATCAAAACAGAGGCCCAAAATTTCTAAGTGTCACGCTTCAACTGCGCATGTCGATTCAAAATTTCTGGCGATGAGAACATTGTAATTGAATTTCGATAATGCCTCAACTGAAAAAACATTCATTTACAAACACTCATAATAATATCACGTTATTCCGTTCTACATAAAATCTTTGTCCCGTATGTACTCTTTGAAAAAATGTATATTCAATTTTACACCCCCCCCCCCCCCCCCCCCCGTGACCCCACAGACTGAAAAAAGACAAGACGACCCAAAATAACATCGAACTGAAACAATTTTTTTCTAAAATCAAACAGGTGCCAGCAAAACAAAATCACATAAATTGCGCCTTTCGCGCTCCATCATAGTCCGTGATTTAATGTGAACGCCGAGGAGAGAGAGAGAGAGAGAGAGAGAGAGAGAGAGAGAGAGAGAGAGAGAGAGAGAGAGAGAGAGAGAGAGAGAGAGAGAGAGAGAGAGAGAGAGAGAGAGAGAGAGAGAGAGAGAGAGAGAGAGAGAGAGAGAGAGAGAGAGAGAGAGAGAGAGAGAGAGAGAGAGAGAGAGAGGGAGGGGGGGGATACAATTTAAGATAAGCATGTGTGCCGCCAAGGTTCTCAAGCCCTGACCCTATTAAGAGTAAAAAATCAACGTTTGATACCCTTTTTAACTCCCAATTCAGGCGTACACTACAGTTTTGGAATATCTAAGCATCACAAACCAAAACTACCAAAAAGGATACCCTATTTAAGGACTGAGCACCTCAAAAAACCCACCTTATCGGGCGGCACTTACCTATATAGTGTACATAACGAACTCCCCCCTCCCCCCGGGATAAGACCGCAAGGCTGCGGTTACCAAAACTGACGACATTCTGTTCTAAATCACGGCTAAACGATTCTATAAAGATCCAAGTCTTGTGCGATAATCACCACGGACTTAATTCTGCCTTAAATTATGTTGACGTGTTCTCTGAATTACATTTACCTCCATTGTCACACATGGCGTTATTGCGTCCGGTTTGAAATATTTGAATCTCCACCATCGATGCATCATAGCTGTTTGGTAATTCTTACATATGCAAGTCGTCACTATTGTATACTCTTTAAGCACGACTGAAGACTTTGCAAATCCAACAAAAATCGTCTACCGATGTACGAACTACCCATTTCATTCACAGTCGAAGGCCATTTTCACACAATATTCTCTGGCATCAGTATCGCAGCGCCACGTGCATTTTTTAAAACAATGTAAGCTGTCAAATTTTATGGTTAAAACCACTTTGATGATATATCTGATCCACAACTCAAGTGAAAATGACGTTATGTACCTCAGGGAGAATACTCCCATATAAAAATCAAAGGGCTCTTAAAGCCATCTCGTTAATGCGAGAGAATGTAAGGTTAATAAAAAACAACAACAACAACAACAACAATTGGAAAAGTTGGGTGCCTTTGATAGGTAAATGTAGTAAAGACGTGATAGGTAATATGTGTAAAGCTGCTAAATGGTTTATTGAAGTTGAAAGATTGAAAATACCTGTAGATCTAATCGAAGAGTTAGACATTGCAGTCATAGAGGACTTAAGGGCTCTATTAGGAGCCACCAAATCAATAAAAGTCATGAGCAACAAAATAATCACGAGTATGAATGTAAATAATTTTCATGTTAATTTAGCGTATTTGTTCAAAATAGTCTTCATTTTACAGCTGAGGGGAAACTTCAACTTGATTATATTAAGCGAACAAGAAGCTGTACACAGCTTAAACTCGTGGCGCCTTTAACTTATTGCAGCATTGATTCCCAAGTGATTTGAGTGCTTTTACAGAGAAACATAAGCTTGAAATTATGTCTAATCAAAGGCTCCTAAGAGCCAACCCGAGAAGAAAAAATGCTAACGCGTAACGCGTAACGCAATATTGCCGTACGCTTACGTTTTCACACTGACACAGTTCGATATATATTTTTTTTAATAAAACGTAAGGATTTTTGACGAACGAAAAATAAAGTACATCACTTTCATAATGTCCAGTTCGAAAAAAGAAAAAAAAAAAAAAGAAAAAAAAAAAGGACCCTCTGGAGAATCGAACTCGAGCCGTCCGGGACTGAGCCACAAACTCAATCACTGCGCTGTCCAAGAGCACATATTACCTACGAACTAAATTTTATTATTTTAATCTAGATACGCATCAGAACGCGTGTTTAGGTTGCAAAATCCTTTTAGATCGATTTTAATGTTGCACTAAAAACTCCAAATGCGAAACATCTGTAACCTTATTGTTGTCTATATTCGTTTAAATCAAATTAATTATTGTTATCGTTGGATTCACGTTGAATTCCTGTTACGAAACGTGTTCGTAACAAAGCATTTGCTCACTAAGTTTACAGCTGATGGAAGGAGCGAGTGAGTGAGTGAGAGAGTGAATTTTATTTAAACACCCTTGCCGATAGCCTGTTCATCATGCTTTCACGTATACACGGGTTTAAAAGTAAGACCACACTGCATTCACTAGATTCAGTAGCTGACACTTAAACTCGACCCGGAGCTTGATCGCTAAGCAAATGGCAAGTTTAATATACAAAACACAGAACTTGCCAGAGCAAAAATCCCACAGGAATAAGCAGCGAACACAATATTAAACGGCCTATCCATCCATGAACGCCTTGAATTGTCTTGAAAGTGTGCAGTTGTACGCAGTAGTTCTTTATCTTGCTTCTCGAGTACACACACGGAGAGATTTTACGGTATGTATTTCATGGCCGAAAGCCATATAGTCGTCGATATAGACTTAAATATGCGTGCATAAATTTGCATGCGCTAATGTGACACGAAAAAAAAAAAAAAACAAGAAAAGTCAACGCCGGATTTACAACTCGTGTGCTTCGCCACGAGTAATTTGGTTGCTACGGGGGGAAATTATGAGGAGGGATGGGGGTGGCAAAACTACTTAGATTCAATCTATCTTTAGAGAGCCCTTTTACTTAGTTAATTTTCTATGTTTTGTATCAGTCACAGTATTTTAGTAGCAATGACTTGTATGGCACTACAATGGCGATTTTCCTATCAATCGAAATTTGGGAAAGATGTTCGAAGGTTAAAAAATATTTACTATCTTTATTTATTGATATTTAAACAAAACTAAAACATATTGCAACGATTTTCATTTAGGATTAAAATTGATTTACTAGCAGTGTTTTTAAACAGCCAATTAATATGTGCAGTGTATATGTGGATGTATGAGACAAAACAAGAACTTTGTGCATGTGAATAAGTTCAGTAAAAAGACTTCAGTAAAAAAGGAATGTTTTATCTAAATACTTCACTAAGGTAGACTATTGTAAAAAAGGCAAATGAAAATATTTTACTTGTCGCTTTTTCCGTCAACTAAAAAATTGTGTACCTTCGGGCAGAATGGTGTCTCTTGTGGGAATAGAGCTGGTGATTAGATTTCGTTTCCTTTTATAGCCGAAGCTGTTTTCAAAACATCTCGGCTTAAAGAAGCCTTGGTAAAAACGACAAGCGACGTGGCCCCGAAAATTGCCGACATGAGACGTTCTGAACAGCGAGAAGCGGCTCGATTTCGCTTCAAAAATACGACAAATTACGACAGCGACTTTAGAAGGTTGTGCAATTTACCAATAAAAATTAAACATTATTGACCATATCGTTCATATCAACACCCGACGGCCAACGGTCTTTTACATGTAATGATCAATTTGTTATTGAAACGTCTACCAACCTCGTTCCCAAGGCCCCTATCTTCCTCTCTCTTGGATCGGACGTGCAGTTAGAGTACACCCTAGACTCCCGGTATACACATACATATCCGTGACCTTTGATTTTTGATTTTTTGGCGCAAATTGGTTTTAACAAGCTTAATAATTTTCCTTCGAGCATTTTTATTTTAAAAAGAGACTTTTCTTTCGATCTTGTTGAAAAATTGCACTTTATCAAATAAAGACAAATAAGTGACAGGTCACGCATGTGGTTTCCGTTCGAATTACACGCACCGGCTCCCCCGACGGTGTCAATTTGCGCGAGGGCAAAAGTAACGACCATCCCCTCGGGTGAATGTCATTTTGTCTCTGTGACGCGGTCGCTAAGCTTTAGTATGAATTTCGTGGTACAGCCGTTTGGATCGCGGACAATGGCGAAGCGAAGATGGCCAGAATCGCTCCAAAACGGAGCCCTTTTAGAGACCGTGAAAGGGAATTTGGAAGCTAGCACGAATCGCACGGGTAGACATTTAACCTGCGGCCTCACTGGTGGCAATTCGGGGAGCTTGAGTTGAATTGTTTAGAATTTATTGGCTTTCGCGTGGCGAGGGTTCGCTCAGAGGTCTCCAGCCTTCCCTTCTTTTATAGTGGATAGTGGGGCGAGTGACAAAAGTTGTAAAAATGCATTTAAACCGGTCAGGATACATCAAGAGACAATAAAGTAAAGGTGAGAAGACTTTGTGTAATGTGTAGTGTGTAATATTTTCGATTTTTCTATCGCTTATCAATTCCGTGACAAATCGTATTATTACCTAGTATCTGTAACTTGATGTCACTCACATCACGATTGGTCTGCCTGTGGGATCATCCAATTTAAATCTTTGATGTATGCCACAACGCATCGGATAAATGTTTACGCTTATCCGCGTTTGTAGATCTTTATATATAAGATATAAACATCTAAGAATTTTACGGAGATTTTAAAGAAGAAAAGAATTGATCCATGACCTATGGTCGCTACAATGTCTGTCATTGATCGATCAGAGTCCGTTCACGCATATTCATTGCTATTTTAAGACTTAAATTCAGTCAGGAAGTCAAGACAAAAAAGTGCATATCCTTAGAATTCCTCTATTCCTCAAAGAAAGAATTGAGCAAATATATATTTTTCCAACGTTAATTTCATTTTTACAGTTTTGAGATTCGCTCATTCCTGTTCTTTTATTATCTTCCGGAAACCGGACATTCCACAAAGATAACAAGGTATCGCAGAACATTCATAATCCATCGGACAAAATTATCAACAAAAGCGGCGGCAAAGAAACTTTTGATAACTCAGACGTCAGATGTGGGTGGGCTGAAATATCTTTTTTCCGCTTAGTTGTCAATGCTTGTTAAAGGAAATATTTCACGCAGTTGTTGTATGTTGTTATCGATATCGATATGAAATGTTTTGGAAAGTGAAGCGGACATTGATTTTTCTTTTGTGGAGAGTTGAAAAAGAAATGGCTGCATAAGTTAATGTTATACATGAATGGGTTATTTGTGAATATATAGTAGTTCTGTCTTTTTTTATTCAAAAGTCGAGAGTTTTCTATTTCCGGTATCATGTGTTTAGTAACTATTAGAGATTAAATGGGTCTGCTTTAAACCTCCGCAGTAAAATTTCGTAAAATATTCTATTAAGATCCAAGTCTTATGCGATAGTCATATATTGGAATAGTGGGATCTTGCAATTGTTTTTTAATAGCTCCTCAGAGTTTATTTCGCGTGTAAGTGTAATGTGTTTCTCGGAGTTAGGCAGTATCTCCATTGTCAGAAGTATAGCATCATTACATACGGTTTTAAATATTTGAATCTCCAGCATGATAGCTGTACACTTTAATCAAGTTTCCCGGAAAGTGACATCATGAAACTTAGCGCCCCAATTTCTCAAATTATAACATTTGTACTAAAGTAATCAAACATGCGGGATTCCTGACCGCAGTATTTTTCAAAACCTTTTTCTGATCTGCCGGAGATACTGGCAAGGTTGTCCGTTGTTGCAATCAAGAAACCTCCACAAGTATTTGCTATGGACTCCACTGTAGATTACATTCCAGATGAATGGAAAGTAATTACCTTCCATGACTAATTCTCTTGTCATTTGACTGGAGGCAAAGCATTGTTTCATGTTACAGTTCTCAGTTTTAAAAAAGAACAGCTTCATAGATACATAAAGGTTAAGTTTGCTTTATATCCCTGTACATTTATGTAAGAAAAACTGTCCTTTTTTTACATAGCTTATATGACAGGACAATAGGTTGTTTGTATGACCTTGAACTACATCTACTTTGGTAGTAGTCTCTGTTGATGTTACGTTGTTAATAGTTCCTGTTGATGGAAATAACCCTGACTTTCTTGCTGTTTGTTATTAATTTTTTGTTACTGTACTTTAGTGCAGCAATGTTTGTTGGGTCACGTGACCAGAAAAAGACCTGAAGTCTATCAATGAAATCACCTCCCAAGGAACATTTGTCCCTCTTAGTGGGTAAAAGTAAATTCCCTTTCTGTTCATGATTTTGTTACTGTTTCACATCCCATTACCTTAATGGGGCAATGTTACTTGGATCATGTGACCAGTTTGTAGAATAATAAAATCCTCATTTCAAGTTATGAAAATAAACACCACCTGTTAATAGTTTTATGGAGTCCAAATACTGTAACTTCCAGTTAGATGATTGAGGTCATTTAAACTGTTGCTGACCTTTTCTCTTTCAATACTTTGAAATACAATTAACAGCACCCATTGGCACATTGGTGTACTTTTGGATTATGTATTAATGTTTACTTCGCAGTAAAAGAAGCAAGGTGTGTCTTTAAAGTTGTCACATCATTCGAATAATTATATTCAGTAGTGGATCCATTGGAAGAGGAGGGTGGGGTAATAAAAGGGGGGGGGGGGGGAGGGGGAAGTTCCCTCCCCTAAATGGTTGGACATCAAAGACAAAGGCAAATGACAACCCAATGTTTAGAACATTTATTTTGATAACTTCAACAGCTAAATACATTCGGAGGTATTTTTCGACAGAAAAATGGGCTCAAAAGTTTTAGGGGGGCACCTGGAGTTTTAAGACAGTTCTGGTCCTCAGCTCCCATCGCAATAACTTGCACATTGCAGACAGAAGGCAGAATTGAACTTGAGTTTCTTTAACTGCCAATAGTAAAACTAATCCCATAATGGGGTGCTCAGCGGCTAGCATGCAAAATAACAGTTGCACCAGGAGTTACACAAGGCAAACTCAAACAATACCTTAAAAGTTCCATAAAAAGATGGAATAAGAAAATGTTACATCGATCACTTTAATCTGCTGCTCGACTGTCAATCTCCACAATGGGCTGTAAACGAAGTATCTTCATCGAAGGGCGATGTTTAACAGGTACAGCAAAGCTCCAGCGATAGCTCAGCATTAAGCTAATTATTATCTGTGCCTTAAAAAATGATACAGTTGCACCTTGATTGTGGAAAACAGTCGTCACTTTACTCAAGAGATTAGTTAGATTAGAAATTAGTGTGATTAGTAGTTAGTGATTAGTAGTAGTTAGATTAGAAATTAGTGTGAGTGAATAAGTCGATGATTTTATATGTACGTAAGCTTAATGTGAGATGTTCTGCGTGAAAGTAGCTTTCAATCTCTGAAAAAAGCTACTATTTAATAGTAAGATTATAACTTGTGATTTTGAATTTGTGATAACGCGAAATAAATACACACGAAAACCTTTTGTACCGACGAAAACTGCAGGTTTTTCAAACTAAGCATACGTCTAATAAACGCCAGCTGGTAAGTCTCGCATTCTAGGACGGTCGATGCCTTTCCTAGTCCAGTTTTTAGACTTTTTAGCACGTCTTGGCGTTTCTGCCTCCAAAATGGCGAATATTTCACGTCGATAGTTCCCAGTACTTTTCGTCATAAACAAACCGCTGACCGGTGACTCGGTCACTTGACTCGGACTCGGATTTGACTCGGACTCGGAGTTGACTCGGTCAACCGATGAACTCGACCATTTTCCACCAAGACAACAAGTGTTGAAAGGTTTTCTTTCTGAAATAATACCATTCTTATATTGGTTTTCATTTCAGACGGCCTTTGACCAAATACGATATTCCCGGCAACACAACTCGGTCAAGCGAGGAAATATGGGTTGTGGCGCTGCTGGGCGTCTGTGATGTCAACCAAAATGGTCGCCAAGATGGCCGCCATCTTGGATTTTACGAAAAATTCATTTTTTTTTTGGAAAAACTCCGGAAATTGCAAATATTGTTTGCTGGAGTTGCAAAATTACATACAATTAAACATTTTGATGCTTTTGGTGCATTTTATGTTTTTTTTTTTCACTATAAAGAGCAACAAACACACATTTCTATTAAAAAATGGCTTGACCACATATTACTTATGACGTCATATCTCGTTACCATAAGAACTGGTTGCCGCCAAACTTTACCAAAATGTGTCTCAAGGATAAATGAACAGTAACTGAAAACGGCATGTGCTAATCATAAATGATCTTAAAAATATGGGAGAAAAAGTACGACCAAGGGTTAAATGGTAATCTGGCTTTTCGGACTCTGTGAGTGATTTTCGACGAAACAACTCAGTAACACGAGGAAATAAGTCACGCGATTCACACAATTCACAACAGGGGGAGTCCATGATTACGAAAACCCCAGTTTGTAGTAGTATAATAGTGCACCAGGACAGTCACGAATAAACGCATGGACAACGTTTGATGTGGTATGTAAATGTAAATGCCTCTTAATTGTCAGTTTTCCTTCGCTCAAAACAATTGTGTTCGCTTGAGTTTCATACACATTCTTATATTTCGCCACTTAGCGGTCTGATCGTGATCCGCGGTCCCCTGAAGTCACAGGGCCTGCCAAGACTATTTAAACTACATAACGATATATATTCCTGTCTTCCCTTTTGGATAATTTCCAGGTAGGTGTTCTGTATGTGTACTTTATGCAGTGGCTATCATGCATTTGTACAGTTTTCATCAATTTTCCTAAATATATTTTCGAAAATAGGGAATAAATTGCGTGCGTACGATGGTAGAAGTCATCGATTTGTCGTATATTTTCCAATACGCGTATGCTGCAAAAAAAAAAAAACGTCGTGCTATTAATTTGTAGTTCATTCTTTGAAATGACATTGCTATTTTGTTCACGAAGTTGCTTCTATTTTCACACCAGGATTTGAATGGTATTAATGACTTTCACGTAATTAAAGTTTAGTTTCCGCTTCTTCCCAGCTGTTACATTATTTTGCTTTTCAGTTCTCTGAGAACTCAAAGACCGTTATTGCTATCTAATAAGGCCCTTCCACCGCCGAGCAGGGGAAACTGCAGGATAAACGAGAATAAATTTCAACTACTATAACATAAACTCACCAGAAACAAATAACTTAATCCTACTATTCCTTCTGTTTCAAAGCCCGAGCTATGTTAACGAATTTGAGCAGTTTATTAAATATAGAGCATCGGAATACTGGCGCTGTTTTGCTGAGTGTTTGTGTATGACCATGTTGTAACGGATTAATATAAATCAGTGATACTGTGACGTTGAATTTAATTCACTTTATGTGAAATGAAATAAAGGGTATTAAAAAATAATATACTACCCCACCCAACTTACTTATGTTTATTCTCTCTCTTAACGTACTGTAGAAATGACTGTCATGGACAAGATCGACGAAATTCTACAAGTCGTACATATTGCAATGCTTGTTGCCATTTTCCTTTTCAACACCAATCGTGTTAAAAAGGGCATCGAGTTATGCAAGGAATGCTTAATTTTGCTAAACAGCAAAGCTCTGGAAAAAGAAAACGCATTCGTGAGGGTAATATACACATTCGTATATTCTCACATGTTTAGAGGGTGTCTTCTAATCAATGATTGCACAAGTGCGATAAAATGTGGTAAAAAGCTTATGGTTTTACTTCGCGAAAGTGGGGAAAAAGTCGCAGAAGGGAACGTAGCCTTGAGAATGGCGCAGCTCCATCAAGGTCAACGTGAATATAAACAAGCACAGGCGCTTTACAAGGAAGCACTTAGCATCATGATTGAAACTGGACATAGCAAAGGATTGGGAACCTGTTACGATAACCTAGCAGCGGTGTGTTTTTCTTTCGGTGACTATGCGCAGGCCAGAAAATATCTCGAAAAATCACTTGCGACCAGTATAGAAATTGGCGATCTCAAAGGAGAAGCGGCAGATTACGGAAACCTGGGAACTGTGTTCATTTCTCTCGGTGACTATGCCAAGGCCAAAGAATATCTCGAAAAAGCACTTGCAATTAGAATAGAAATTGGCGATCTGAAGGGAGAAGCGTCAAGTTACGGAAACCTAGGAAGTGTGTTCAATTCTCTCGGTGACTATGGCAAGGCCAAAGAATATCTCGAAAAAGCACTTGCGATTAGAATAAAAATTGGCGATCTAGAGGGAGAAGCGGCAGATTACGGAAACCTGGGAACTGTGTTCTATTATCTCGGTGACTATGGCAAGGCCAAAGAATATCTCGAAAAAGCACTTGCGATTAGAATAAAAATTGGCGACCAAAAAGGAGAAGCGGCAGATTACGGAAACCTGGGAACTGTGTTCATTTCTCTCGGTGACTATGGCAAGGCCAAAGAATATCTCGAAAAAGCACTTGCGA
The DNA here is from genome assembly GCA_022457155.1 of Cladopsammia gracilis. Taxonomy (NCBI): domain Eukaryota; kingdom Metazoa; phylum Cnidaria; class Anthozoa; order Scleractinia; family Dendrophylliidae; genus Cladopsammia; species Cladopsammia gracilis. The sequence goes on from JAJGOT010001029.1 coordinate 79,058, forward strand.
TTAGAATAAAAATTGGCGACCAAAAAGGAGAAGCGGCAGATTACGGAAACCTGGGAACTGTGTTCAATTCTCTCGGTGACTATGGCAAGGCCAAAGAATATCTCGAAAAAGCACTTGCGATTAGAATAAAAATTGGCGACCAAAAAGGAGAAGCGGCAGATTACGGAAACCTGGGAACTGTGTTCAATTCTCTCGGTGACTATGGCAAGGCCAAAGAATATCTCGAAAAAGCACTTGCGATTAGAATAAAAATTGGCGACCAAAACGGAGAAGCGGCAGATTACGGAAACCTGGGAACTGTGTTCATTTCTCTCGGTGACTATGGCAAGGCCAAAGAATATCTCGAAAAAGCACTTGCGATTAGAATAATAATTGGCGACCGAAAGGGAGAAGCGGCAGATTACGGAAACCTGGGAGCTGTGTTCATTTCTCTCGGTGACTATGCCAAGGCCAAAGAATGTCTCGAAAAAGCACTTGCGATTAGGATAGAAATTGGCGATCTGAAGGGAGAAGCGTCAAGTTACGGAAACCTAGGAAGTGTGTTCAATTTTCTCGGTGACTATGCCAAGGCCAAAGAATATCTCGAAAAATCACTTGCGACCAGTATAGAAATTGGCGATCTCAAAGGAGAAGCGGCAGATTACGGAAACCTGGGAACTGTGTTCATTTCTCTCGGTGACTATGCCAAGGCCAAAGAATATCTCGAAAAAGCACTTGCGATTAGAATAGAAATTGGCGACTTGAAAGGAGAAGCGGCAGATTACGGAAACCTGGGAACTGTGTTCAGTTCTCTCGGTGACTATGCCAAGGCAAAAGAATATCTCGAAAAAGCACTTGCAATTAGAACAGAAATTGGCGATCTGAAGGGAGAAGCGTCAAGTTACGGAAACCTGGGAACTGTGTTCAGTTCTTTCGGTGACTATGCCAAGGCCAAAGAATATCTCGAAAAGGCACTTGCAATTAGAATAAAAATTGGCGATCTAGAGGGAGAAGCGGCAGATTACGGAAACCTGGGAACTGTGTTCAATTCTCTCGGTGACTATGCCAAGGCCAAAGAATATCTCGAAAAAGCACTTGCAATTAGAATAATAATTGGCGACCGAAAGGGAGAAGCGGCAGATTACGGAAACCTGGGAACTGAGTTCATTTCTCTCGGTGACTATGCCAAGGCCAAAGAATATCTCGAAAAAGCACTTGCGATTAGAATAGAACTTGGCAATCGGAAGGGAGAAGCGTCAAGTTACGGAAACCTGGGAACTGTGTTCAATTCTCTCGGTGACTATGCCAAGGCCAAAGAATATCACGAAAAAGCACTTGCGATTAGAATAGAAATTGGCGACCTGAAAGGAGAAGCGGCAGATTACGGAAACCTGGGAACTGTGTTCAGTTCTCTCGGTGACTATGCCAAGGCCAAAGAATATCACGAAAAAGCACTTGCGATTAGAATAGAAATTGGCGACCTGAAAGGAGAAGCGGCAGATTACGGAAACCTGGGAACTGTGTTCATTTCTCTCGGTGACTATGCCAAGGCCAAAGAATATCTCGAAAAAGCACTTGCGATTAGAATAGAAATTGGCGATCTGAAGGGAGAAGCGTCAAGTTACGGAAACCTGGGAACTTTGTTCAGTTCTATCGGTGACTATGCCAAGGCCAAAGAATATCTCGAAAAGGCACTTGCAATTAGAATAAAAATTGGCGACCAAAACGGAGAAGCGGCAGATTACGGAAACCTGGGAACTGTGTTCAATTCTCTCGGTGACTATGCCAAGGCCAAAGAATATCTCGAAAAGGCACTTGCAATTAGAATAAAAATTGGCGATCTAGAGGGAGAAGCGGCAGATTACGGAAACCTGGGAACTGTGTTCAATTCTCTCGGTGACTATGCCAAGGCCAAAGAATATCTCGAAAAGGCACTTGCGTTGAGTAAAGACACGGATGATATTGAAATTGAAATTAAAATCCACGCTAACCTTTCACATGTAATGCTACTGGAAGGAAACATACATGAAGCTATACGTCATCTCTTTGCGAGCATTAGTAAGTCGGAGGAAATGCGAAGTCTCCTGAAAGATAATGATGAATTAAAGATATCTCTTTTTGACGAGTATGTTGATCCCTACCAGTTACTCAGTACATTGTTTTGTGCTATTGAAACTCCTGATAAGGCTCTTTCCGCTTTAGAGCTCGGACGGGCAAGAGCCCTGGCAGACTTAATGTCACGTCGGTATTCCTTGGAAAAACAAACATCAATCAATCCACAGACATTGGTTGGTATTGAAAAGGTGATGAAAAGTGAACGTAACTGTATTTGTCTATACATTTCCTATTATGGAAAAATGATGTATTTGTGGATGCTTAATGCAAACAAACCAACACGTTTGCGACAAATTGACGTCAATGACTATTTGTTGAACAACGTATCGGTAAGAACTGTGCAAGAAGTTTTTGCTGGCGAAAACTTTAGAATGTTGCACTTTTTAGCTCAAGAGCAGTGCGAAGATCGATCCTGGTTTCCTTTAAACGCTAAACACACAACGCCTAAATCATTTCAGGAAGATAGCCTTGCAGCTCTACGCCTTGTAGAAGAGGAGAAAGACGAGAACCAACAACCCGACCCGACTCTTAATGATTGCTACAACATGATCATTGCTCCTGTGTCTGACCTATTGGATGAGTCTGAACTCATCATTGTTCCTGATCGTTCCCTGTTCAAAGTTCCATTTGCAGCGTTACAGGATAAAAGTGAAACGTATCTCTCCGAGAGTTTTAGAATCCGGATCGTTCCTTCTTTGACGACTCTCAAGCTCATTCAAGACAGTCCAGCAAACTATCACAGTCAGACTGGTACACTAATAGTGGGTAATCCTGTTGTCGGTCGCGTTATTTATAAGGGACGTCTTGAGAAGATAAAAGAATTGCCATTTGCAAGAGAAGAAGCAGAAGTGGTTGGACGACTGCTCGGAGGTCAGCCTTTGTTGGGAGAGCAAGCAACTAAGCAGGCGGTTCTTCAAAGCATTAACTCAGTGAGTCTGATACGTTTTGCTGCTCATGGTGATGCCGAAAGAGGAGAAATTGTTCTTGCCCCTCCACCTCTCATTAGCAGGACTCCAGAAGAAGAAGACTATCTATTGACAATGGCTGACATTTCACAGGTTCAACTGCGAGCCAAACTGGTAGTCCTCAGCTGTTGTCACAGCGCGCATGGACAGATCAGAGCGGAGGGAGTTGTTGGAATTGCTCGAGCGTTCTTAGGATCCGGTGCACGCTCCGTGTTGGTGGCCCTGTGGGCCATAGAGGACAAAGCAACAAAGCAGTTCATGAGTCGTTTCTACGAGCACCTTGTTCGTGGGGAAAGTGCCAGTGAATCACTTCATCAGGCCAGGAAGTGGATGAGAGCAAATGGATTTTCGAAAGTGGGGCAGTGGGCGCCTTTTATGCTGATTGGAGATAACGTGACATTTGAATTTGGAAAGTAAAGGTTAGTGTTAGGTAATTTCTAATGTTACGATTCGAAAAGAAAATAAAAAGTAATGGGTTTACAAGTTTAAAAAGTGTTTTGGGTGCTGATTCGAGCTCGATTTAACGGAATGGGCACAACAACCCTGTTTGGTATAAATTTGCCACGACTGCGGCCTTTATTTGAAATCGGAAAGTAGATTATTTAAAGAAACTCTTTAAGTAATGTTCCACATAAGAACGTTAGCAAACTTCATTGTTCTGCGGCATTGGCTCTTTCCCATATAGAATAACTTTGATTTCAAGAATAGAGGAGGAGCTGATTGAATTCACTACATGTATAAGTGCCATTAAATCGGCTTAGAAGCAACCATAATGCAAAAATAACTTTCAACTGGTCCAATTTTGTATATATTTTCACGGCTTATCTGAAAAGTGTGACGAATTGCGTGACACATTTAAAACCTTTATAAATCGGAAGCAAAACATCGTTAACACCTGAAACCTTTTTGTGAAGAAATTATAACACTGGTATCCCATCCACATGCGATGTTAGAAACAGTTTTGTAGGATGTGCACTTTAGATTTTTTTTATTTTTTATGACGTCATGTCACAATGGGGAGGTATTGCGAGGTTAGGGGTGGGTTGATGGGGATATTATATACACGCATCAAGAGTTCTAAACTACGCATGCTCACGTATTTCCGTATATTTAATTTGGAATTTGCTTACCGGTTCGTGATATTGAATATTTAATGAGAATTGTGCTTGATAAGAAAAATTCAATCACGATATAGCAATTTTTACAACCCATGGTCTCGCTTTTTCATTATGTGAGCATGCGCTTAGAGCAGAAGCACAGAATTCTTGATGCATGTATTGCGCGATTTTGAAAATTCCTGTTGCTGAAAAGGGCGTAGACAAAATCCGAAACGTGGAACACGAAAACAAAAATAAGAATATGCTGTCCTATCAGGACATGCTCGTCCACTGGAAACTTTTATTATGAAACAGCCTGACGTACATGTATATGCTCAAGGCGCGTGGAGTAAAAAAAGAATGTTTACTTTTTTAGGACAAATTAAGGGATATATAATTTTTAAGCACGGCTTAACAGTATTCCACAGAACTTCGTTAAATTCATAGGTAAAGCAGCACACGCTGCTATAGGTGACCCACACGGCCGCTTAACCTGGTTTCTCTAGCATGAAGCAATTAAGAATATTGCTACTCTCCCCCTCCCCCCCCCCCCCCCCCTCCCCGGATGCGATGCTAGTCCGTTGCAGGGTTACCCCGAGCATTTTGTCTCCGGTACCCATTTATACACCTGGGCGAAGAGAGACAATGTGGAGTAAAGCATACTGTCTAAAGAAACAACGCGACGGCCGATACCAGCCTTGAACCACCGACCATCGGATCTGAGGTCCAACGCGGTAACCACTACACATCGATTACAAAGACTTCGAACAGCGTAGGCACACCGTTTGAGTAGGTTCAAACGCCTTGACAAAATGCCGCCATTAGAATTCTGAACGAAACCGATCAGGAGAGGCGACACCGACTGGCAGTGTCGGACAAAATGATTCTGTTTATAGATGCAACGAGAGGCAGCAAGAATTACACGATCAGCTAAATATAAGCTTACTCGTGACGAATATTTTCATACGGTAGGGAAATTAAGCAAACACGGATTACAGGAAAGGCTCAGACATTAAGAACGACTAAGAAATCTGGCTCAAATCACCGCACTTTAATCTGCTCTCAAATGCCCTTCAATTCAAACAACCTACATTTAAAGGCAAGTAAGCTTAAGCTTATATACAACCCTCCATAAATTATTCTTTAATCTACCTTTTGCAAAAAAAAAAAAAAAAAAAGATTTTAAGTAGCTAAACAACTGACAAGCAGATGACAAGTGGATATTTTTTCAATATAATATATTAGTACTCAAACACTGGAAACTATTCTCTTACTACATACGATACATACTGTAAATTGATGTTTATTGATATTCTCACCAAGGTCACCAAGGAACTTTGATATAAGCTTAAAATGACATGGAAAGGTGCAAGCAAACTAGGTCTGATCTGATGGAAGCCAAAACTTTTTCTACTGTAGCACAGATATATATTAGTTGTACAAAATGTATCCATGGTGTCAACATGTAATTTCTTTTTACAAGTATGATCAAAAACTACAGATCACACAGGTGAAAATTATTTCACAAATATACAACATTTACATGATGTAGCATTGTTTGTGAATGAGTAGTGAGCGAAAAATACTTTGTATACGGTAACTATCTCGAGTTTAAGGCATTTGTCATAAAACAGTTCAATAAGAAATAATATTCAAATAGTTTAGTAAGGAGAATTTCTGTTTACAATTTGGATAAAAAACATTTTGTAAGGAAAAAACAATTTGACACATGACACATCAACATTACTGCTTCACATGTATCAGTGTACGAGCAAGTACATAGATTA
>JAJGOT010001029.1:92500-98459 GCA_022457155.1 Cladopsammia gracilis
AATGAATAACGTACACGTGAAGATATTGAAAGTACAAGCGAAACAGACGAAGCCTTTGAAGCGCTCAACATGGCCGAAGATCTTGGCAAAAAGATCGAAGTATTTTTACTGCTGGGAGAATCTCATGCCACAAAACCAATCATGACTTGCTCGCACGCATTTTCTCAGGTTTGGCACTGGCTAACGGTACTGAATTTCTCTGAGCTCTGATTAATTCATTGGATTGACTATGTATGTTGTGATTGGCCAAAGTATTAACTTTGGTTTTGCCTTCATGACACTTGATTGAAAACCAATCTACATGTATGACAATGTTACATTTAATTTCTATTATCGATGGAGTATTAGAATGTTTTACTATTCCATGTTACTGTAGTCTCGTTGCTATTTTTGAGTAAGATTAAATAATTATTTTTAACCCACTGCATAAAACTAAAACTACAGCAGTATCCAAAGGGAACAGGTTAATTTGGGAGATAACACTCACAAGCTTCAAAAATGGAATATAATAGAGACAGCAGGAGTTAGCTGTATTCCTGATAAACAAACTCTCACCCAATCAAAATAAACAGAACACCGCTGCATATTGTCCAGGACCCATGTTCCCAACAGTACTATACATCCATTTTTTGCTACCCAGTCCCATAGCAGTAACAGTGACACCGCTCAAAACCCATAACTGACCAGTACCGGTACCAGCTCCCATTTAATTTATTTTTGGAAGACAGGACACTAAGTACAAGTTAAATGTAAGCGACTGGGAACGAAAATGTCTCAACTTTAAATTTCGGGGCCATTGCCGGCATGCAACCAAACCGTACCTCTCCAGTCAAATCAGAAATTCCATCTCTCCCTCCTTCCCCGAGTTTCGCGAGATTCTGCGAGACACGTATTTCGAGTACTGTCTAAAGAAACTATACGACGACCGAGACCAGCCTCGAACTACCGACCATCGGATCTGAGGTCCAACGCGGTAACAACTACACTAGCCATCCTCCCTCCATTTGTACACCTGAGTGAACAGAGACAACGTGGAGTAAAGTATACTGTCTGAAGAAACAACACGACGGCCGAGACCAGCCTCGAACCACCGACCATCGGATCTGAGGTCCAACTCGGTAACCACTACACCACCACACATCCACTTAAGGACGTTCGCGCAAGTTGTTTATGCGCATCCTTATTGCGCACGCAATTCATGTCGCAATGCAATGCTTAGTCATGCACGAGCGTGCGCGCAAGAGAAGAAATCTAAGCACATAAAGGACTGATAGCCGTTGCATTAACTTTGCTTAGATTTAACTCGAGTGGATGGTCGGTGACCCCAATTTTTTTTTGTATAGATAATTTTCTTTGCCACTTCTCGACAGACTGTGAAAAAAAAATGAACAAAAAAATCAATGTAGGATGTTTATTTTTTTTTCCCGTTTTTCTACTCGCGCGACATCGAATTCTGCCAATCTGCGGCTGTCAGAGTTTGCAAATGCTGTTGTTTAAAGGTTAAATTTCGTTTAAAAAACGTCATCAGTTGAATGAATTTGCTGCACAGACCTACTCGCATAAAATTTGGGAAAGATAGTTGCATTTTAGAGATTTTTAGATTAACAGACATTGGAGTCTCATCCTGTAAGGAGGACCCATTTTTCCAAAATAAGTGTCGCCTTTCAGATATCTTATCTCGGAAACGAAGTCGGTGACTTCCTCATTTTTTTTGTTTTGGCATTTCTGACACGAACAACTCATAAGCTGGCTGTAGCGAAAGTTTTATATATATAAAAAAAAGAATATTCTAGAAGATTTTCGCGCGAACGTCCTTAATTCGATCAATTCATAACAAAAAACAAAATATCCGTCGTTTCGTTTTTAAGATGTATCATTCACGACTTTTTTCACGACGGATCCTTGACAAAAATATTTGTCAGGAATTCATTGTCACTCATTCACCCACATAATCTGCCTGTGAGTTTAGAAATGCTTATCTGAGTACGGTCACGAAAACAGTTGTTTTAACCAAACATGTGGCGAGATAATTAAGACTAAAAAGGAAGGATTTTGTGTTAACTTAAAGGGAAACTTAATGCGCATTCCGCACATAGAGGAAATACCGGGATTACAAAGGTAACACAAGGATAAAAAACATTCGATTTAATGTAACGTAAGTGTGACAACGTCACAACCTGGACTGAAAGTGTTACGAGATGAGCCTGGTTCACACGAGCGACATAACGGCGAGGTCACGTGAATGTAAAACACAACTTATATCGATGGTTAATGTCACCAGTGTGAACAACACAACATAACCAATAATGTTCTTATGTCGTTATATCGCTAGTGTCAACCACGCTTTAAAACTTATATCACTAACGATCTTATCTTCACGTTTTTTTTGTTAGCTGGTGACGTGAGACTCCCAGTTTGTTCCTTCAGTGCTTGGAGAAGAAACCTGGTCACAAACGAACTTGATGATGCAAGATTGTACGGTGTTATACTTCCTGTAATTTCTGTACGTTTAACGAAAGGGCTAGGATAATGTTTAGTTAGAAGTATTTCACAAGATTACATTTGATCGGTTTTTACTTGGAATTCATTCACGCATTTAGGTTTCCTCTCAGTATCATATTAGTATTTTCTGTTGTTCGAATTACCCAAATGTAGTTGAGAGATTTGATTTGATAGACTTTCGCTGACTACCTAAAGCGACAGGATCTTTCCAGTCGCAGAATCAGTGCCAAAATAACAGATAAATGCACTAAAAACGCATTGTGTAAATATTAGGTTGTAGTATATGTTCCTTAGTTGATGTGTCAGTAGCCACGCACCTCTTCAGAACCTCTAATTTCATTGGACCTGGTTATCACGCACATGTATTGTTTTCATGGCTAGGGTCCATTGTTCTGTTGTTTGTTCTATATATTCTATTTCTCGTACCGCCTCTGATGTGTGCCATATTTCCACTATGAGTCTGAAATAAGCATGAACTTCCCTACTCCGCCTTAGAAATCAGTGCAAAGAAAATGCACGAAGAGAGAAAAGTTGGTCGTTAACTCATGTTTATTGGCACATTGAAATTAAATGTCTTCACTTCGAGTTGGTTGTTCGAGGTTGTAAAGAAAACATGATTTTTAAATGAAAATTATGCATGCTCGTTTGAGGAAATATGGCATATTTTCATTATTAGTTTTTCATAATCTAAATGTAGCAAGTTTTGACTCCTATGTCGGCATGCAGTCATTGTAAATGAAACTAAACAAAACTCAATGTTGTAAACTTTTATGCAATTGACGATGTGGTTACTGAAATATGCTGTTCATTGTTAACCACAGTCAACCCAACCAGTCCGCAGTTTAGATATATACGCATATGATGCCCGATTTAGGGTGTCAGCTCCATTGTACATTGTACACTTCCATTGTATTAGGCAAAATTATGTATTCTAATATATTCTATGGTATTGTATTCTATTGTATTGTCGTTCTTTTGTGTTCTAATATTCTATTGTTTTAACAATAGAATAAGTGTTTCCCCTAAATCGCGCATGGTATATTAGTTATTCTTTTATATGTATGTTAATTAGCCCTATTGACCTCATTTTACAGTAAAAATTCTTTTGAATATTGCAAACGCTAACGAGGCCACTAGGGCTAATTAGTATAGGTAATCATACGGTTTCGAGGTCAATTTGGGATTAATTTGCACGTGTGAGTTTTTCAAAAAAGCTCACAAGTGCAAATTAATACCAAATTGAACGAGAAAACCGTATGATTACTTGTTAATAATTATACATAAAAAAATTTGCATCGATTCCATTTTTGTTTGAATTTTTTTTTTTTTTGCATTTTTTTTTGGGGGGGGGGGGGAATTTGTTTTTCTTTCTTCTTTGAAAAAAAAAAAAAGAAAAAACAATTTTTTTCGGGGGGGGGGGGGGGGATTTGTAATTTGTACTGGTGTTACACTTTTTGCACCGGTGTTACACGTTTTGCGCTGGTGTTACACTTGAACTGCACTGCTCTTAGCCAATCAGAATCGAGTAATTTTTTTTCATGTATATTATTAACATAGATATAAAAGAATAAATAACTCACCCGCCATTATGAAAAAGGTCTATTTTTATCATTTTTTTTATTGCGAATTTATTGTAAACGAGTGTGATTGCAAAGTCTCCTAAACGGAGTGTTAATAAAACTATTGTATTCTATAACTGTGATCAGTGTTAGGGCATTATTTTTCTCGCAGTCCGACGATGACAATCGTTTGCAGGACTGGTGCTGTTACCGTTGTTAGAGTTTTTGGCTTGGTGATCGGTTACCCCTATTCAGACCGGGGGCGAGGGAGAGGTCTGAAAGTGTACACACCTTCTTTAAACTTTTATAACTTTAGCATTTACCCAATCTTTTCCTAATCCCAAACAAAACCTCGCGACTTTTTACCATGGCAACCATCTTTTGATAGAAAAATATACCCACGTTTTGAATTTTCTCCCTTAACTGATAATTTAACATCATTTTAACATCATTTCAACATTGTTCTATTGATCTTGACTCAATTTTGGAGCTTTCTACCATGTTGGCAATCCACGATTAAGGCTATTCGGAATTATGTCGCAATTGTGAGGTCATCAGGTCTTGTGATCCATTTTTTCATTCCTCGCGAAGCGAGGCCCAATTAAAAAGGCCCAAGCCTAGCGATATTTGTAAACTTGAAGCGCGGGTTAGCGTGGGAATCGCGCGTGGATCGTTGTATGGCGATGAAATCTAGGGTTGTCTTTATATAAATCGTGTTGGTGTACTCCAGTTGCCTAGCAAAAAAGGAATCGCGACCGCTGACAATGGCGCACTCTTATTTCATTAGATTACTTCTTCAGGTAAGCCTATTCCTGGTTTTCACTTACGTCATAACAAAATTCAGAAGTATTAAATAATAGATTTCGATTCCAAAATGCAAGGAAATTTTAGAGTGTTAAAAACTACACATCTTGGCCAAATTTTGAAGCGCAAAAGCATTTCGTCCAAGAGTTATAGGTGAACGAGTATTAGACATATTTAGTAAGAAATGAATGGAGCGGCCATCTTTGTGCCCCTCTCAGGGGCACAAACATAGCGGCCAAAAATTCAAGGTCTTAATTACACCAAAAATCAAATTAAAAAAAATATTGCATTTTCTATAAGCTCCATTAACTCGGCTTATAAGCACTTATAATGCAAACAATAACTAACAGCTGATTCAATTTGGTTTATTTTCACGGCTTATCTGAATTGAATGACACATGTAAAACATTTATAAATAGGAAGCAAAAAACGTCATTGGTATCCATATACCATGTTGAAAACAGCTTTGTAGGACGTATACTTTAGATTTTTGAATTTTTTATGACGTCATGTGAAAAACAAGAATAGGAGGAGCATGGTAAACAAAGATGACGGACGGTAAACGGTACGGGAACCATCGAAAGGACCTTCTACCAACGTTTTTGGTTTCAAAGAAGACAAAGTGGAACGGCGAAATGTCTCATACTCAATTCGAGTCGCCATCAAATTTTCGACCGGCAGTGCATCCTCCCCCGAGCTTCGCGAGGTTCTGCGAGACACGGATGCGCATTCTAGTATACCAGTAGTATACTATTCTGTGCGGTGCGGTGCGGTGCGGTGCGGTGCGGTGCTATGCTATACTATACTACACTATACAGTACTATACTATACTATACTACCTGACGAGTGAATTCCACGTCCTATTTGACTTGAAAAACAGATATCGCCCCGGTTTTTCAAGTGAAATTTAACGAGTCTGACCTTATCCTGCGGCACATACCTATTACATACGGGAGTAACCCCCCGGGTTTGTGACTGCCCAGGAGGTCGTCACTCCCAGAGTCAAATAAGGAGACATGTAAATTTAGGTTTTCAAAATGGCAAGGATACCTTAAATGAATCCAAAATTAGTTCAAATTAAACTTAAAATAAAT
>JAJGOT010000196.1:600000-997500 GCA_022457155.1 Cladopsammia gracilis
CTTTTGTGAGGCTGTAAATGGACATTGTAAACTTAAAAGGAACCATGCCTACTTTACTCAAGTGCAAGGCCAGATGGGTGTTAGTGGAGCCTCTTGGTGTGACTTCATTGTCTACACAAAGAAGGGCATTTCAGTGGAGAGAATCCCTTTTGATGCTGCCTATTGGGCAGCTTTGAAGCAGAAGCTTTGCACTTATTACTTTACACATTTTATCAAAACTGCAGCAACTGAGTTTGCAAAATGCTAATTTTAGCTTTCAGCTTGGGCAGAAAAAAAATTATCTGTTAAACTGTTAAGCTCCAATATAATGATCAGCATCTACTTTCTCTTCAGCTGGTAATATAAATACTCTTGAACAAATCCAAATCATGAGGATAGATTTATCACCAAAGTTAATTTGTCTTGGTTTTTCTCTCAACAACAACACTGAAATTATTCCAAAGTAGGGTTGATATTGGTAAGAAAGCTAGTGAGGAGAATTTGTGTGATGATATTGGAGCTTATAATAGGTTGAAGAGAGTTGTAGTTACTCAACTAAATATGATTACATATTCAATTTGTGCAATCCTTCAAATAGCACCTTTATTTTTCTACACAATAGTAGTTTTACATAAAACCATTTTACATGAACTAGGTATTGAAAAGCATTGTGCTTATCCATAATCGAATGATAAAAGTCACTTCGCAAAAAAAAAACAGTTCGCACAAAAGAAGTAAATATTCAAAAAAAGGATTGCAATAAAATATTATGCACTTATCAATGCTAGGCCACAAGGGATGGTGGGGTGGGTATGATGTCACATTGATTGTTGGTAACAAAGATGTGTTGTTTTTCTAATAACATGATTCAAGTCTATAAAATAGTATTTCTTGTTACTGGGTTTTAAACATGTGTTGTAGTCTAGCCCATGCACAGCTGATGCTCTCTAGGCTCGTCACAAGGTTTTCCAACCTGCCTGTTTCATAAGGAGAGAAACACATGATGAGCCTAGAGAGTGCCTGTAGAAGGCTACACTACAAATGCCTGCTTGACATTTTAAGAGGCAAAATTAATTTGCTAGTATTCAGGATAATTTATTTTAAGCACTGATGATGGGATCCTGCATATTGCACAACATGGCACATACACACCACATTTGATTTACTACAGAAAAATGGCACAATGGAATTACCCCATCAAATATGTGAAAATTCTTCACCTTGTTGATGGCCCTCTCCACATGGATTCGCAAGCTTGCAATTTCTTGTGTTGCGATAACATCTTCGGCTGACATTTGATCAGACATGCCCAGGAAAGGGGGGATGTTTAAGGAGACTCCAAGGGGAAGAATGTCTTCAATGGTGAAGCCCTTGTCAGCCATTACAGAGTCTCCATTTGAAAAGGGAAGGGTTAAAAAGCCACTCCTCTCTACCATTTCCCTGTCAGATATGTTGCCAGTGTAGAGTTGCCCAATATGGTGCTTATAAGAACTAAACAACTCACTATTTAAGAGGAGACTGCTAGGCGTTTCGCAGCGCACCTCTGTGCAGTCCAATGATCACCCTTGTGTTTGGATACTTTTCCTTAAAATCTTGAGGCATTGTCTCATTCACTACTATTCTGGATGGCCAAATGTTTATATGGCCAAGTTTCAAATATAAAAAGTTTATCCAAGTGATAAAGATTCTACTAACGGTAGGCTGAGAAACATTATACAAGTGTGCTAAATGTGTCTCGGCAAAACCTTGCCTTAACCTACACAATGTTAGGAAAAACTCGTCTATTGGTTTCAAGGACCTTGGCCTCCCTTGTTTCACTGGCTTGGCATTGCTATCCACCTCTTTTCCTGACAGCCAGTACATATATTTGCAGCACTGGCACCAGGATCCAAATAGTTATATAGTGCCATCATAGTCTGATAGTTTGGAAATCCGGTGTAAAATGTTATCAGTGTGTCATTTGATGCAATGTTCTTAAATGAAAACAACTGCTCCTCGAGTTTCTTGAATTTCTGCTCCAGATCGACAACTTTCTCTTATAATTGTAGAACCTCTTCCTCCAGCTTTTCATTCTTCGCGAGAACCGCGGAAAGTCTGTCTCTAAGTTCAGATATCAAATCTGTGTTAGATTTTGCGACAAAATCAGAGTCGCACTCTCCCTCCGCTGTTATGTTTTCTATTTCCGCTGTTTCCGGAAATGTTGAGCCGGCCACAGTTGTTGATGATGATGCATCGCCGCAAATTTCGTTGCTTTCGGTCGCCGAGTGCATAACCACACTACTGTTTGACGCTAATTTCTTTCTCATAGTTGTAGCCGTGAAACGTGGTGTTGGCGGAGATCGTTTTCGAGGCGAACTTCGCTTCCATGCGAATATACTTGGCACAGCTCCTGGTTTTAGGCTAGTCCTCTTGCCGTTAAGACTCTTCTGCAAATTTTCAGGCTTAAAATGCCTCGAGCAAACCCTTGTACCCTCTGTTATAGTAAAATGTTCTCCAACATCTCTTCTAATAGCCCGTCACATTGTCTCGATTATCCTTCTTCGTACACAGCGGAACACAGCAGTTTGTTGGCATCGTGGCAAAATTCTTCCTGCCAGCCAGAGTTATCCCACTCAGACACTAAAAGGACCTTTTCTTCCCGCAATCTTTCCAAAATGACTATTTTTTTCTAAATATTATTGAGGAATTCTGCTCACAAAGCTGCGATATATAATACAAGTCTGTAAGCGCTTCAAGGTTTTGGCCTACTAAGCCTCGTTTTCATGAATTCGAAACCAGGCCGTTCCGCGCGGCCGCCATTTATGAATACGGTGTATAGGGAATTGGTGATCCGGTCGCATGCACCCCAAATAAGCATTTATGCACCCCAACGGCGCCTTTATAGACTACCTACCGTCCCTCTCGCTTGGGGAGAGGGACGGCAAGTGTTCTATAAGGGCTCCGTTGGGGTGCATAAATGCTTATTTGGGGTGCGGCCGGTGCACCAATTCTCTATACTACACACCCATAGGGTGGGGTCGGTTCACCAACCATACTGGGTGTGGTATTGCAATATTAACATTTTATATACCTATTATATACACCATGGATGCCACACTATGGTTTCATCTGAGAAATCAGGGCCAAAAAGGTACCAAGAATTGGAGATGTCGGCAAAATTGCGCTTACGGGAGCAACAGGCACGTGCTCCACGGCTTGAACCCGAACGCCAAACACTATCCCGACGCGCATCCTTTGTGTGAAGAAGAGTGTGCTTTGACAAAGCAACAGCTTGATAAGCTTATCGTGGCTGTGATGTCAGGATTGATACTTCAAGATATTACTGACGAAGACAATATAAGAATCTGGTTCATAAATACGCCTGAAATAGACAAAAAAATTCGAGATATTTGTTACGAAGTTGGCTTAAAACGTCTTGTAGATTAGAGTAAGAGGGTAGTCACGCCAATTGAATATTTGCTTTACTTATGTACATCCGCAATGGATAACTCGCTTCGATTGATTCTGAGAAAACAAGCCCTCTGTGGCTGTGAAGATTTCAAAGCCTTTTTACAATCGAGAAAGACAGGCTTAGAACAAAAAAGTGCCGACTGGGTGGAAGCTAGACAAAACACAGTAGGTGCGTCAGAGATTTCTGCCCTAACAGGCTCAACACCGTTTGAGTCACCGGAAAGCCTGCTTTTGAAGAAAGTGCAGCCAGTAAATTCATTAAATTTTAGTGCATGTACTTGGTGAAATATTTTTGAGCCACTTTTGTGCGTGGGTATTTTGAACTGAAACACTGTTTCCGTTTTCGGTTATGATCTTTCTCTTGATTTTGCAAGAGATTTTGCAAGAGATCATCCACTTTATCAAAAGGTCACATGCAGCCCAGACGGTTATTTCATGAGTAGAGATTACACTATATTTTTGTTAGAATTTAAATGCCCGTACAGTAGGCGATTAACAACAAGAAGTGTCCCTTCTTACTATGCAGACCAAATACAAATGGGTCTTGCTTTTAGCGGAGAAAGAGTAAGTAAGGGACTATTCGTAGACGCTTATTTTAGAATGTGCTCTCTAGAAGCATTGGGGACACCAAATATGCGTCACAACCCACTCTTCAACGGAGGGAAAATTTATAATACAAAAACAAACAAACCTTTGGCGTGGGGGATTTTTTATCTCTTTAGAAAAGAAAAAAAAACAAACCTCACCAGACAAAGACGGCTCATTGATCTTTCTTCTTTATGCAAAACATTCGAGAAAGTAATGCAGGCCAATTCGCGAAGGAAGAAGAAGGAAATCTGGTGCACTTACAATAGAATTAGGCTACATTTTCGGAGTAAGATTTACATGATGATAGGCAGCAATTGAATTCTATGCAACAAGCACTGAACACACATCCGGTAGATGTAGAGGAAATAGTTCGTATAGGATATTTTGCATGGAAGCTGCTTGATTTGAAAGAAATTCGGGTTCGAAAAAATTTCTTAAAGAATATTTAAGAATAAGTAGAAGTCTTTAATCAGAACATGTCTGATAAGCGTAAAAATATAAGAGAAGGCTTTGAGTATCAAACCACACCCAACCCAACTGAGGTGATTGCAGTTTCGAACCATGCGGTTGGAGACGACAGTGAGTTTCTGATGGCCTTCTTATGGCCTTACTGATATGTCTTGTCAGTAACTGTGCTCACACTGTGGGTGGCTCCTCCTAAAATGTTCTGCAATTGGTATAGGATTTAATGGAGCCGAAACCAAATTGGGAATTGCACGCATTTTGGGCATCCTACTGATGAACAGTTACGAAATTCAGATATATTTAGTAGCCACATTTATTTGCGGTCTGTCCCCTTTGAATTGAGGAAGAGCATGTAAAATATCTCGAAGAGATGTAATGGTGAAGATGTTCAATCACCCAGACGACAGTTGTATTTGTTCAATATGCTCAATTAAACAAATGAATAGCCTAGAAATAAAAGTGAGTGGCAGTCATTCCAAGCGCGAGCCTTGTGCAAAGCTCAAGTTAGCAGGCTACAATATCGAGCCATGCATACACTGCACGGTCAAAGAGCACGGACACGAGATCTGTTCAAAGCACAAGTTGGCAGGCAACAATATTGAGTCATGCCTAAACTGCATGTTCGCAGAGTACGGACGCAAGACCCATGCAGAGCCCAAGTTGGCAGGCAACAAGTTTGAGCCATGGATACACAACATGTTCGAAGAGTACAAGCTCAGAACTTTTGCAGACTACAATTTCGATACTTGCTCTAGCTGCAAAGTGGCAATGCGTTTTGACACCATTTTATTTAAACTTGTTTGTCCACAGTGTGGTCTGTGTAAGCTAGTAGTTGGCTTAGACGGCATTCGCTTTGAGTACAAACCAAGAACGAGGGAAATAGTTGGTAAATACCAACTAGAAAAAAAAAATAAAAATACTTTTTAGAAATCAGATCGATGCAATAGGAATCATAGAACGTGCCGTCGACGTCTATAGCTCTTTACAACACCTATCACAAAACAACAAAAGATTAAACATTGTGTCTTACTTCCAAAAATACTCGATCTACTCCTTCCAGTATCGTGCCAAGCACGTGATATAATAGAACGGAACCCAGCTTTTGGAAGAATAGTGCGGTACACAAATATATGCAAGGAGAGTGAAAGGATTTGGAATTTGTTTCTTAAAAACGAGAACCCACAAAAAACGCTGCGTCACGAATTTGTCGTTCTTTTTTTATCTCTTTCCTAAGGTGGCTTTTGATTTCCTTCATATCAGGCGACTGTGTGGTTTGGCTTGATTTTGTGCTATTGCCAGAGCGAATAGCGTTTTTGAGATCGTGATATTTTTGTAACTCGCGAAGTATAAGGTTAAATTCGCCGTCTGAGATTTGAGATTTTATTGTCATTGAGAGCCTTTGAAACAAGCTCACAAATAGTGTTGTATTTGGTAATGGCGAGTGTATAAATCTTTTCATGTTTCGTTAGCTTGGTTTGAAGTTTTTTGCTGAATGCAGTCAAACCAGTAGATGAAATGTCGGTAAAAGCAGCGACACCACCTCCAATAGGTATACTAGCGAAAGCACCGATACCAGTAAAAGCTTTTTTATATTTTTGCTTCTCGACGATAATGGTCAGCTTCGTTCTCTAATTCTTTCTGTATATCGGAGATTTTTGGAGGCGAAAGTCATCAGCGCTTGGCGCTGGCAAAGATGGGTAGAGGTTTTCAGTCTCACCATATTGTGGTGCACTCAGCAAAACATTAGCCGCAGACATTTTGATATATATCTATATCTATATATATATATATATATATATATATATATATATATATATATATATATATATAATGTTTCAAAAGCATCCTTTGTCTGGATCTTTCTTCCAAAATGTTAATTCATATTCTTCAAAATATGGAAATAAAGACAATAAACTCCTTGCCGATATTTCGTCTTTATTATAAAAGACGAAACATCGGCAAGGAGTTTATTGTCTTTATTTCCATATTTTGAAGAATATATATATATATATATATATATATATATATATATATTAGTTGATTTGCAGAACTGCTGTCAGAGTGCTCAATAGGTAAACTAGAGCATAAATATTAGAAGACAGTCTGATCAACTGATTCGACTTGGCATTTTATTACTAACTAGTTTCGTACCGCACAACTTGTACGGCACTCATCAGATAAAATTGCCGAATACAAAGATTACAACGTTACACGGATGAGAAGGAAAGTATAAAATTACAACGGTTTTTTCGGAAGAATGGAACATTTAAAATCTGCGTGACAATAAAAATTGAAAAGTGACGAGTATGCGTGATGATATAAGTTATGAAATCAACAGTTGCTATTACGTGACAGGCTTGAAATTTTTTAGCAGGAACTTGTTTGCGTGCCTACAGGAAGTTATCAGTTCATTTCGCTTATTGAGTGAAGCCAGATCAGGTCTGCAGATTATAAAATACTTCTCCCATAGGCACAAGTTACAGCGGTTCGAAGCGGGGTTGTATGGAGCAGCTTGCTTTAGAATCGTCCAAGATATTTTAAAATTTGTTTTGGCGTCTTTCAACTGCCAAATGTGTTTGCTTAACTCAGTGTTGAGTCTCTTTGGCGGGTTTTTAAAAGAAGCTTTCTGGTTAGTAAATCTAGTCTTAAAAGAGTTCTCAGTAAGGCCTACGTAGGTCTGGTCAGGCCTGTTGTCCTCCGTTGCTACTGTTGCTTGGTAGACCACGGATTCCATAAGGCAATTCCCAGCCAAAGGACAGTCAGCTGATTTTCTGCAGTTGCATCTTTGTGATGGCACAATCTTTTTGTGAAGGGTTGACTTATTATGGCCGTCGATGTTTTGTTTCAGGTTGGACATGCAGCTGTAACTGATTTTCACTGTGTTACGGTTGAAGATCTTGTGTAACACGTGGTCCTTTGGGAATTCTTCGTCGAGGATCTTAAGAAAAGTCCGTCCGACCATCCACCGCAGATCATTGAAAACATCCCAAAGTCAGTCAACGAAAGGCTCTCCGAGATCTCTTATGACCAAGATTCTTTTGACAATGCAGTACCACCCTATCAGAAAGCCCTTAACGACAGCGGATACAGGCATCGCCTTGCTTTTACAACCGCCAACACAGCCAAACTCCGATAGAAAGAATCGCCACAGAGGTATAATTTGGTACAACCCCCCATTCAGTAAGAATGTCGCCACCAACGTCGGACGGACTTTTCTTAATTCGCTAGTTTGCTAATCTGCTCTACGTGTGAAATTATCAACGTGTGAAATAAAGATTCTATAGAGCTATTGTTGGCGGCTTATGAAATTTGCTAAGTAAAACTTATTCCGTGGCGGCATTTATTCCGCAGCATTGAGCACTTTATGCCAAGGTAGACTTTACCTCCACATTTATTTATATATATATATATATATATATATATATATATATATATATATATATATATATATATATATATATATATATATATATATATATATATGTATATATATACCCTTTTGCAAAAAAATGACATTTTTAAAAAATAGAAATATATATATAGCTATTGTGTTCGCATCACAAATGTGGTGACAGACGGTAGATACCTTTTCACAGTGACTACAATACCCTTTGCCAAGTGTTCATTACAGCAGGCGTCCGTTAATCTGCACCATTGTTCACGGAAAACATTATTGAATAATTTTACAGATTAAATTATTCAATGCCTGAATATAAACAAATGAGCCGCAGACAATTTATTGACTAGAGCCTATGTTTTTTTTAGGCATTGCGGATAGCAACGATCTTCGTTGGAGACTATCCAGCAAAAAAGTAGTGGAAAATAGACGTCCTTAGATACAAATATCACAACAATTTAAAAAGCATAGTACAAAGATGATATGTTTGTTCTCTTTTTCAGCACCTATTGAGAGTAGGTGTCAATAAGTAACTTAATCATTTCGTCGACGGACTCAATAGTTTGGGTAATCCACATTAAACGTCATAAGTTTACGCTTATTTTTGGGGTCGTTCACGACCCTTACCGTTATTTTACAAATCCTTTGATTGCAATTAAAAAAGGGGGAATCAATGTTGGCAAATTTAGCGACCTTTTATGTAAAAAATATTTCCTCTGTTCGACGAACTTGCCGCTAAATTGGTGGCTTTTGGTATATATTTTTTTAAATTCATTATATCAAGGCGGCAGTACAACAACCTGAATGTTATGTACAAATCCTTTAATCTTGGTTAAAAAGAAACATGAAAAATCGCCAATAAAGCGGTAAAGACTACAATTAGCCCCCAATATGTTCTGAAAAAGAGAACAAATATATATTCTTTGTCCTATGCTTTTTAAACTGTTGTGATATTTGTATCCAAGGACGTCTATTTTCCACTACTCTTTTGCTTCACAGTCTCCAACGAAGATCGTTGCTATCCGCAATGCCTGAAAAGAAGCAAAGGCTCGAGTTAATAAATTGCCTGTGGCTCATTTGTTTATATTCAGGCATTGAAAAATTTAATCTGTAAAATTATTCAATAATGTTTTCCGTGAACAATGGTGCAGATTAACGGACGCCGGCTGTAATGAACACTTGGCAAAGGGTATTGTAGTCACTGTGAAAAGGTATCTACCGCCTGTCATCACATTTGTGATGCGAACACAATAGCTATATATATATTTCTATTTTTTAAAAATGTCATTTTTTTGCAAACGGGTGTATGTATATATATATATATATATATATATATATATATATATAAACAATTTAACATGTTCTTAATAACTATATATATATATATATATATATATATATATATATATATATATATATAATTCCGTTAACTTTTGTGATGGGTCCCTCAGACAATGCGACAATGCTCCCTAAGGCCCCGTCCACACGTATCCGGATATTTTTGAATCCGCAACTTTTTTGTTGCGGATTGGCCTTCCGTCCACACGTATCCGGCGAATTCGGGCAAATACGGTTCGAATACGCTACGTGTGGACCCGAATATTTTCTAATCCGTAACAAAAAAGTTGCGGATTCAAAAATATCCGGATACGTGTGGACGGGGCCTAAGTAGTCCAAATGTAAAGGATCACTTTAGCGATCGTGGGGACTTTGGAAATTAATTATTCTTTGTGATGGTCAAGAAGCCAACTCCAAATGGACTTTCAGATGTTTAATTACTCAACGTTTCGGCCGTTGCGCTCTTCCTCAGGAGCGTTATACTAGTGTTACAACATTTGAAATTTGTGTCAACGGAAACGTATGTCAGTTAATATAACGTAATACAAAAAAACAAACCTTGCTCGCGCGCGTTTAAATGTTGCATGCGTGTGTTATAACGGAAAGAAACGTACAAAGTAAAAATTAAAATCCTGTGCGTGTGTAACAGGAGCGTGCGCAGGATTCCTTACGAAGAATTAAGAACATGTTAAATTGTTTATCACGGGTTTCAGTTTTGTTATCCAGAAACTTTCTCTGGCGCGTCGAATTTCAATGGTAGGGCTTCGTACTTTCTCCAGCAGTGTCAGTTTTAAGTGTTCCAATCCACACGTTATAAAATGTCGCACTGTGGGTATATTCTTGTGACGAATTGAAATGTCTGAGCGGTGTTGGTTTGCTCGTGTGCGAATGCAATTCCCTGTTTCGTCTACATATTGGTCATGGCATTTCGTGCATGTTATCAGATATATGACATTCGGTGACTGCCATGTCATGTTATCACGGAGCGTGATCGTTTCACTTGTTGTTGTACTGGTTATGGTCTGTGCGAAGTTGCCACATTCCTTGCAGCAAGCGCATCTCTTGTCAGTTTTACATGGCCACAATCCGGGTTTTGTGACAGTGTCAGCTGGGCAGTTTCTGTGTGTATGTGTAGTGTATTTTGAGATTTTTATTATTCCGAAAGGTGCGGTCGCAAATCTTACATCTTGTTTCTGAAGGGGCTGGTATGTCAGAGTTTTTGAGTGGTAGGTGGCCAAGGTTGGCTGCTGGGTGTGTTTCGTTGGTGTTTTTTGGCTTTAACCGTTTGCCTGTCAGAATTTGTGAAAGGTTTTTTTCCTTTGCGGTAGGCAATTAAGGGAGGTTGACTACATACAAGTACGAAGCCATACCATAAATAGACGTAGACTTGTGAATGGTCTCGCAAACAATGCTCACCTGAAATCTTTAATTGGGGGATCACTTGAGCGATCGTGGAAACTTGAAATTTGTCGTATAAACTTGATTTGCAAAGGTCAAGAAACCAACTCCGATTTAAATTAGCGTTTTAATTAGCTCGGCGTTTCGGCCGTCTTTTTACAGGTAATACAACATTAAAGCTTCATGTAACGGAAAATAACGACTCACGTCTGTGACGAAAAGGTAAAACATAATTCTATTGGTTAAAACAAGGTTTTGCAACATTCAAACTAACTATTTTAATAGTTAAAACTATGTGTCACCGGAAAAAGCGAGTGACTTATGTGACAAAACGGTAAAAGAAAATTTTAGAACTAATCCGCTAACTACGACACCAATCGTTGTGCCAATTGCAAGCAAAACGGCTGTCACGGTGAAACCGTATTTCTTGAATATCTCCTTGATTCTTTCTCTTAAAGGCCACCCTTTCATACTCTTATTGTTGGGCCGACTAACTCTTGTAACGCGGTATCTTGTCCACCAGCTTCACGGCCCCTTCAGGGGCAAGTTCGATTACATCGTGTTAATTTGCCCAACCTTCATTCATAACAAGACCTACGATGGTTTCGTGGATAATGAGCCACGCATTTTCGTGAGGAACTGCCAGCATCACGCGATTGAAGTGTGGTTAACTCTGGCAAGTTACATCTTTGAGAAGACAAACACGCTCACCATTCTCGACGACTGCGCCGCTTCGAAAGACGTGAAAGGCCGCACGAGTCGGCTAGTCTCTCTAGGCTTCAGTGGGCAGATAACCAGCATTGCTAAGTCATTTAGGGATAACGTGTCGGCGGTCGTGCTTTTTTACACTCCCTCAAGCAAAGCAACGAAAGCAATCTTCGAAGACTATGCTGGTGAACTTTCACACAAAGAGTATAAAGAGCGCATTGCACGGCTGAAAGGGCGAAAGTATTCCCATTTAGTGTTTTCTCTGCAACACCCATACGGGTTAAAGTAAAAAGTTGAAAGATTAAATATATATATATATATATATATATATATATATATATATATATATATATATATATATATATATATATATATATATATATTTTACAAACTTATCGGCAATGGCAGCCATGTTTGAGGATGACCAAGCTGTAATGAACGATGTAATACAGATGCTGGAGGCAAACTCAGATAACCACACCCCACTATCGGTACCCTTGCCATCAGACAACACTCCAGCTCAACGTGAGAGGCTGGCAGTTCTGGTTTCGACTGGCAAGTCAAAAGAAGCTATCGGCGTTCTGCTCACACATGATCAGGTAAAACGCCTCACAGATAAGCAGGTAGCGAACTACTGCAAAAGGTATGAAGCCTACGTAGGCGACAAGACGACTGAGTCACTGACAGCTTTCTGATGCTTGTCAGCAAGGGGGTTGGCATGTTTGTCTCCATTGATGATGTGGAAGCACTGCAGAAAGAACTAAAAAATGACTACATCATAAACAGTGAGTTGTCATCCTTTGCTGGAAACATTGCACTGCGATGTGGACGGTGGTTAGCGGTAGCCAATACTTCTCTGATCACAACAAAACACATAGTTTTCAGGAATCTAGTGAGGCACATAGTGAGGAACCTGACAAGTCCAACTAAGTGATTCCCTAGTTCTTTTGAAAAATTTTTAAAAAAGTTATTTTATATCCTGATTGAGACACAACCTGAACAAACTAACTCTGAACAAGCTAACTCAGATTCTAGTGCAGCGAGCATTCACATCACCTCTGATGTCCCAAAAACCAAGCCTGCAAACAAAACCCTGGCCGCGTTGCTGCTGGGAAGAAATTGGAAGAATACAACCATATTGCTCGAGAAACAAAAAAAAAAAAACAGCAACAAAAAGCAAACCCCACAACGGCATCAAAGGAGCTCCCACCTGGTACCGCCTCGTCATCTACCGAAGAAGAATCAAACAGCAACATCTCAGGCTACTACATTCTTGGGATTTGCAACTTTATTGCCCCCACTTTGGGTGTGTACTACCAACGTGAAGCCATTTTGAACGCTCTTGGACGCAACCGTCGGAGAAGCAACACACCTGCGTAAGCAAATATAGAGAAGGTTCAAACTATTCCTTCCACCTCACAACCACGCTCTCGACCAACTACAAAAATAAACTCACACATTCGCAGCATGGAATAAAAAAAAATTAAAAAATAAAAAATAATATATATACGCCGCCATGTCTGACAACAAGCTTGTGAAAACCATTCTTGACGCAGTTACAATTACTGGCATTATCGCTGGCATTGGTTGGATCGCTAAAAAACGTCAAAGAGACATTCACCGCTGACACCAGCTCGAATGTGATGAACTACGTGAAGTTCACAGCGACTATGGCTGGAGGCATTGTGCTCAAGCAAAACCTCGAGGGCCAAAATATCCTCCCTTCTTCATGATTGTGAAAAAACTTTTTAATAATACATAACATATACACCACATCCGTTTACGTCATATACCATTGGAGATGGCCAGCACTGCTATTATGGCTGGAGGAGCATTGCTCAATGCCGCAACATTCATTGTCGGCAATTATCTCGCAAGATACCTATCTGGCAGCGACCTTAATGCCGCACAAGAAGAAACGTTAGGCACGACAAAGCTCTTGGGGCCTACCAAGCATCGTCTGTCAGATATCAAAACGACTGAACCAAGCTTTTCGATTGGATTGCAACAAATGATCGAATCAAAGATCAGGTGAAACAAAATTGCACTGACGCCGACAACGCTTTCATACTTTACAACCAAGCTCACCAACACGTGCAAATCACAGCGCCCAAAGAGCCTAAGTTCTCTGACTTCTATCAGCCCAGTGAGCAGCAAAAACACGGCGAACTCCTGTTTATCGGTACTGGCGCCCTTGCGCTTGGTTATGCTGCCTTTCGCTTACTTTAAAAAAAATAAAATTCTTATTTATATAGTATGGATCCCGGCAAACTTCTCAGAATTTTTTGGTGGATGAGCTTTCCTTAGCTTAAAGCTAACCACATCTTCTCAGAAGTCATAAACCTTGCATCTAAACACGAACAAGAAGAACCTCTATCTGAATCTAGCGAACCTTGAACTTAAAAAATATACATAATATATGGTTGCCAAACTCACAAAGGTCTACTACAGTCCACAAGGGTACTGGAAAGGTTTTGCCGCTGTGAAAAAGTTCGCCAATGCGGCAAAGGTTTCCGAAGATACTTCGAAGCGGTGGTTGGCCAAGCAAGCGCTCTGGCAGGTATTTTCTCCCCACGCCGCGTTTCATTCCTAGACCAAAGTTTGATGTCTTCTCGCCCAATGGAGCACCAAGCAGACCTTCTTTCTTGCCGCACGACACTACTGGGAGAGGAAGAGGGCAAAAGACTTTTAAATACGCCCTCACCGTTGTTGACATTGCCAGCCGCTACAAAGAAGCGGAACCTCTGACTTCTAAAGGGTCAGATTTACAAGCGCGGGCCTTTGAAATGGCCTCACCTGTTGCAACCCTGGAGAGCCGATCCTGTACTACCTTTACGATGGACCCAAGCGCGGCTTCGTCCGCGAAGAGCTGCTTGTTGTACAACCTAATACGCAACTGCCACATGCTACTCTTGCTGATTAATGTATTTGTGGCCGTATGCTATTGTGTGGATTCCGTCCTCCCTTGAATCAAAAGGTGAGATCGACACCTTATTGAGATGTATGCCATAGATTTGATGGCGCTCACTGTGAAGCATGTTCATGCCCTGTCTGAAGGTTACCTTGTCGAAAAGGCCCTCTTGTAGTCGTGGTGCCTCACCTCCTTGCTTGTAACCTCTTTTCTCGTGCCCTTGGCTTTCTTGATATTTTTTGCATTGCCCAACATGATCGAGTGCATCTTAGAACGTAGGCAGACAACCTCAGAGATTGGGGTCCCAGCGCACTCATTCTTTATCTTGCCGATGACCTTCTTGTTTGCTTGGTTATAATGGAAATGCTCTTTGGGGAAGTCGCTTGTGTCGTAGAAGTCATGCAAGCGACTTTCCATGTCTTTGTAGACGTCTGCTGTTTTGATCTCAAGGAGCAGGCTCTCTGTGTCTGTGTTAAGTAGCTCACAGCACGAGCCATACTTAAGCTTGAGTTAATTGTAGTAGAAGTTGTACATCATGATTGTGCTCAAATCCAGTATGCACATGCCAGTATAGACTGGGCGGTTTAGGAAGATTTTATCCTTGTGCATCTGAATTGCAGCAAGGCTTTCATCAAAGACTGTAGCTCTGGCATAAAGAGGGCTTGAGATAGGCTTTCTTATCTCATTTTCCTCATCGAAACGAACCAAATTCACGTCTGTGCTGTTTCTGAGGTTCTCCATGGTTTTGCCGAAGACTGAGTTGTTCATGAGCTTGAAAAAGTTCTTTTAAAAGTCTGATGTGGCCTTAGTCCTGAGTTGAGTGTTCAACTTGATGTATGGGGCTTGATGTATGGTTCCATCCACGCCGTCTGCTCGAATCGAAGCACCTTGTGCACCTTTTTCAGCTTCCTTCCGAGCGTTAGATATTGCTGCAGATTCCTGTAGTGTAGGACATAGTTGTTTTTGTCCTCAAGGTTACAAGCAGCTTCTCAGTCTTATCCTCAGCCTGTCTCTCTAACAACGCCTTTTGATAGTCAAACATCCACTCTCTTTTTACTTGTAACTTCTCAGGTGCAAGAGGATAACAGTTGTGCTCATTGTGAAGCTCCTCAGGATACCCCAGTTGCACCTCAAGAATGAAGCCCCATTTTCTGGTTGGAGACCACTTCCTGATTTGCTCTTCTGTTGGCATCTTTCGGATCCACTTGAAGTTGCCAACAGGCAGGCACAGATTCATGGCCCAACAGTAGATATTGTTTGCATCCAGATACATGATGTAACAGATTTCCTGGTCTGCTTTGTAGTCATTGAGGAATGCAGTAGCGCCTGCTCTCCATTGAAATGCCACCCCGCATGCCCTTTTCAACGAATAGGTGCATGTTGTAATCTGTGAGGAGTTCCAGATTGATGCCTGTGTATTTCAGGAGAGCATCCCAGCTTAGGGCTTAATAGTACTAGGGCTGTTCTGAGATATGTTAAATGAACTGTAAGTAGTGTTTGAAGTAACGTTTTGAAATGTAAATTTTGTAGTAAGTAACTTATGTACTAGTGTAGGTGTAGTATGAAGTGAAAGCTTGTGAGATGTAAATAAAAATTATTTGTGTAAAAAAAAGTTTTTCAACCTCCTGCAAAAAAAAAGTAAGATAGGTATTGTATTGTAGAAAAAAAGTTTCACAAATAAAAAAAAAGATATTGTTTGTATGCAGATACATGATGTAACTGATTTCCTGGTCTACGTTGTAGTCATTGAGGAATGCAGTAGCGCCTGCTCTCCATTGAAATGCCACCGCGCATGCCCCTTTCAACGAATAGGTGCATGTTGTAATCTGTGAGGAGTTCCAGATTGATGCCTGTGTATTTCAGGAGAGCATCCCAGCTTTGGCCAGGGCTTGTGTAGTATTGAGCAGGGTCAAGGCCGTAGTGCTTCAGACTGAATGTTCTGAAGTTCTCGTAACATCAGCCAGAAGCAACACATCCGTCTTGAGGTGGAGGTTGTGGTAGTCGCCTCCCACACGGTCTGTACGTGCTCATAATCCTCGTCGCTGATGTGCTCCATTTTGAGCTTGCTACAAAACGCATCTTTTTCTGGCAGCGCCTCCTCGTCAAACATTTCCCAAGAGTCCATTTGCTCGTATGGGTAGATTCCCTTCTGCAATAAGAGCTTTAGTTTGTCGGGATCCTCTTCATACATGCTAGTTATGGAAAAGGACTCTGGACTGTTTGATTTGACTAGGTTATAAAGGCTTGACTGCGAGAACTGGCAGTGTCGGTGAACCTCAGTTTGCCCAGGGAGAACGAGATGTACTTCTCCATGATGGTTGATATGCACTTAAGGTCGTCTTGGACCTCGGCTATATCACTGATAAGGAGGTGTGCATCGTATCCTTTCAGGTTGTGAAACACAACTGAGATTACCACATTATCAGGGTTGAATCTGAAGTAGTTCAGATTGCAAGCCCTGTGTGCAGCTCCTCGAAACTTGCCTGTTATATGGCAGTGATCCTTGACAGAGTCCCTTATACGTTTTCTGACTAAAGGCTCGCCACGAAACGAAGAGGCAATCTTCCTGCCTGGGATGTATCCCTCTTTTTGCTTCCTTTGGTTCCTTGGGCCAACAAAGGGAAACTCTTCCAATTCACCTGTTTCCTCGTCTTGGACTTACGTCTTGAAAGCGTTGGAGTAACACTTGTTGGTTTTCCAGTGAGCCAGACCTGCGCATTCTCCAGTGTTTGGATCGTAAACTTCAACGGAATCCTTGAAGATTTTCTTATATAAATTTTCGTGGCAGATGATGCACTCAGACGCCATGTTGTAATTTGCCCAGTCTTCCCTTGTCATCGAAAGGGGGCTTTTTCAGCCTTAGCTTATCTCTGATGATACTCTCGTAGATGATGTAGGGTGCTTTCATCTGGTTCTGATAGTTCTCAAAACGCAGAGTCTTGTCACCCTCCTTTGGCATTTCAATACGTGTTGGCAGACCTTTGATGTCTTTGCCTTGAAGGCACCTATCGCAGAAATGGATCTTTCTACCCCACTCGTAGTTGCTGTTTAGAAGCCTGCTGAGGCTTTTTATGTAGCAATGCTGTGTGTTGTTTTCGTTGGTTATTGGCATACGATTTACTCGTCTTACGCCCTGATCTTCTACGTCACTAACTCTATAGACGATTGTCTTGTTGTTTTTCCACCCAAAGACGTTTAACCCCCGTGGTGGTTGCCACACCCCTTAAGGTTTTCTCCCATATTTTCAAGACCATTTAAGATTAGCATATGTCGTTTTCAGTAGCTGCTCGTTTGTCCTTGAGACACATTTTGGTAACGTTTGGCGACAACCGGTTGCTATGGTAACGAGATATGATGTCATAAGTAACATGTGGTCAAGCCATTTTTGAATAAAAATGCGTGTTTTCACCTTTTATCAGTAGAAAACACATTTAAAATGCTACCAAAAGCATTAAAATGTTTATTTTACAACTCTAGCAAGCAGTATTTGCAATTTCCGCATTTTTCCAAAAATTTTGAATTTTTAGTAAAATCCAAAATGGCGGCCATCTTGGCGGCCATCTTGGATGACGTCACGGACCCCAGCAGCGCCACAACCCATAATATTTCTTTATCTTGTAGAGCACATCGCGGGCTATCTGTTAGATGTAAACTATTTCCGAAATATTGCAACAAAAACCCAAGGGGGGTTGCAACACCTTGTATCACGGTGGGGGTATAAGTTTGCGTGTACGTCCGAGGGTTAAGGCTAGGTTGTTCCGCCTTTCAACTCTTGAGAGCTGATTCAAGGGTGTTGGGAAAGAAATCCCAATAAAATCTAGACCATCGTCTGTTGGGTACTTGCTTGGTCTGCGGGCACTTTGTGTCTAGTGTAGGAAACAACGCAGCACGTAAAGCCCAACGCAAGCATCGATCATTTCTATTTTTTATATTTATGATGGCCTGCTTATCTTTTAACTTTTTAGGAAGAGGTATATAGGAACTTCCTCTGATAGGTTGATATCTACCAAAACCAAGATAAACAGTATTGACTTTTTTAACGACCCAACCTGATCCCACGTTTACCTACCTTGCATCTTCTCCCATTATCGAGTTGATGGCGGCGTTCATTTGTTCGGTAACTTCAGATTGACTGAAGTGTGTTACTATTAATGGGTTGGGAAGTCTGAAGTAATGGTTTATTGTATCTGTGCCATTTGCTCCCTCCGGATTTCAAGTCAAACGGATTTCAAGTGTGAAATTCACTTTAACAGGACCCAGTTCCGCAGCCTCTTCCTCAATAGTTTGAATGATTGTAGGTTTGTTATCTTGGTAGAACAATCTGAGGTCTTTTGTGGGATGGTTTAAAGGTACGACCATCTTATAACTATGAAGCCAAGCTTGGTAAGCCTGATTTCTCAGATGAAAACGTAGTGCGGCATCCTTGGCACATATATACTAGGGTATGCATAAATATTCAATTGGCAATACCACGCCCAGTTTGGTTGGTGATCCGGCCCCACCCTATAAGTGTGTAGTATAGGAAAATGGTGGATCCGGCAGCACCCCAAATAAGCATTTATGCACCCCAACGGAGCCTTTATAGAACACTTGCCCTCCCCCTACCCAAGCTCACTTGGCCCCTCGTTCGCTTGGGGAGAGGGAGGGCAAGTATTCTATAAAGGCTCCGTTGGGGTGCATAAATGCTTATTTGGGGTGCGACCGGATCACCAATTCCCTATACTACTCGGGCACTTTTTGCCCCCCCCCCAGGCAAAATAGGGTTAAAGGACTGTTAATTATTAACTGAGACCTTCAATAACTGTTTTTGGCCCATTTTAGACCACCTATAATTATTAAAAGTGCACATAATTAAATATAAAACATATTCCTATTATTACTACAAATGTTCGTCAAATAGCGTTGTACTAAAATTTATTTGATCTCTATTTTTGATATATAACGCCTTAATTTTGTAACGAAGAAAGCAAAAAACAGCTTATTTTCCAGTATTTTCAATCCGTCCATTACAGCTTGCTACTGTCTAACTTGTTTTCGTCCTCTTTATGAAAGATGTCATCTTCTGAGTTTGGTCTCATACTCATCTAATTGTGTGCGTCTTGCCTCATCGAAAGCCACAGAAACTGAGCAATCATCCACAAATACGAACATTGTCACATGCTGAGCTTCGACAGGTTCGTGCTTATCCTCCACCACGGGACTTACCTTAATTGAACGTCTACCTTGGTTTAGTTAAGTTTGCGGCTTTCATGCAGTCTGGTTAATTGGCATAAAGATGGTGGTAAAGCGTAAAGCTACTGTCTTGTATTTAGTGCTTTCAGTTTGGACGGTCCTTTGTCTTACAGGACGATATTTGTCAAACAGTTCTTTTATGAAAATTTCAATCTCAGCGTACCCTGGTTACCAGAGGCTATTTTTCGCGCTTCCATCTATCTCGTATTACACGCCTCTTATGTTTCTTATAATTTCTCACGAAAGCATGGTATATTCAGGGTAGTCGCAGCGCTGATCTGTGCAGATGTAAGAGTATGTATTAGCGTGACACCTGTTAACTGGATGTTGGTCTGTGGGACTGCCGGATAACACGACTTGTCGTGAGTGAAGTACATGGCTCCTTATTTTGGAATTCTTTTCTTCTCGTGCCGTCTTCAGTAGCTGTTAATTTAACTTTAAGAAACATTTTGGTAAAGTTTAGAGACAGTCGGTTTCTACGGTAACGATATATTACTGTCATAAGTTGCATGATGTCAAGCTATTTGTAGAGTACAACAACCCCCCCTACCCACACCCCTTGTACTGTTGGGGTATAAGTTTGCATGTACATCCGAGGATTAAGACAAATGATTATAAATTTATAAATTAAAGTTTAACCCTCAGTAGTATAGGGAGGGGTTGATCCGGGATCACCCCAAATAGGGGATAGATGGCTTGATTAAACGCCTCCTACCATAAAACACTCTATCGCCCACAGACCTCGGTCGGTCGGTCAGTCGGTCTGTGGGCTCAGAGTGTTTTATGGAGGCGTTTAATCAAGCCATCTATCACCTATTTGGGGTGAGCCCGGATGCACCCCCTCCCTATACTACATAGTATATATTAAATAGAACTGGGGGTCGGATATTACCAACTGAACAAATGTATACCCCTTTGTATATACACCCCCATGGATGCACCACTTCACTTCGTTCGGAGTAATCAGGGCTGGCGTAACTGGCTACACAGTTGTAAAATGACTGTTCCTGCGGGCTATCCAATAAATGATCTCGACTTGTTCTATCAAGAGAAGATTACAGACCTTGGCCCAGTCAAAGTGAATTTTTCCTTCTTACTTCACCTTTCAAAGGAGGGAGTTGATGGAACAGAAAGAATCACACACTACTTCAGGCACGAGGATCCTCTCATAATAACACACTTTTATCAAGCAGCAGTTGCCGGGCAACTACAAGCTGTTATCAACTCAAATAAGGAAGAAGTAGCCAGATGGGTAAACAGGGGTTCAGGCTGGGTTATCGACAGAGTTGAGCATGTTTTTCTTGATTTCGCAAGATATCAAGCTATCAGAGGCGGTTCTTATATCCCTCTTCCTCCAAAGCTTAAAGCAAAACAAGCCATCATAAACATCAAAAACAGAGATAATCAATGCCTTCGATGGGCTTTGCGAGCTGCGCTGTTCCGACCACGAGATAGGAGGAATTTAGGCAGGCCAAGCAAATACCCGACAGAAGATGGCTTGGACTTTACTGACATCTCTTTCCCTACACCCTTGCATCAAATCGCTGGAGTAGAAAAACTTAATAGCCTTGCAATAAATGTTTTTGGCTGGCAAAACAGTAAAACAACAATCCTCAGAATTAGTGAAGTAGAAGATCCTAATATAAGAAGAATAAACCTAATGCTGATAACCACTAAAAATAACACACACTACTGCTAAATAACAAGCCTAAGCAGGCTTCTTCATAGCAATTATGAGGCAGGCCGGAGGATTTATTTCTGTGAAAGATGCCTCCAAGGGTTTTCATCGCAAGATGTTCTCGACGATCATCGGGTTTACTGCAGGGGTATCAAAGGCAGACCAGTTCGAATATAAATGCCCAAAGATGATGAAAACATCCTGTGCTTCGAGAACTATCAGAACTAGATGAAAGTACCTTACATCATCTATGCAGACTTCGAAAGTCTCGTCACAAAAATAGACACTTGCAAGCCAGACCCAAAAGAAAGCAGCACAACCAAAACATCAGTGTACACGCCATGCAGGTTCTGTATGATGGCTGTTCGCTCTGATGGCGAAACAAAGGGGCCATACTTATACAGAGGTGAGGACACGGTGAAGCGGTTTCTCTACTACATACAGTTGTTAGAGAGGGAGATAAGAGACGAACTTCATCACAATAAGGCCATTTCTATGACAAGAGAAGACTGGGCAAACTTCAACAACGCAAACTACTGCAGCATCTGTAATGAGTGCCTCTACAAAGAGAACTTCAACGACTCTATCGGCCTCTACGATCCAAACACGGGAGAGTACGCGGGCCTTGTTCATCACAAAACCAACAAATGCTACACCAATGCATTTAAAACTTACATCCAAAACGAAGAAACAGGGCGTTTGGATGCGTTCTCCTTCATAGGCCCAAGAAACAAAAGACAACAAAAAACAAACCCCATCTTTGAGCAGGTCGATTGCCTCTTCTGCGGAGAATGCTTCATGAGAGACGCCGTTAGAGACCACTGCCACATAACAGGCAAGTATCGAGGAGCTGCTGACAAAGCATGTAACAATCCCCGCTGTCTTCCATAACTTGAAGGACTACGATGCGCATCATATCATGAGCGGCATAGCTGAAGTACAATCTGATTTAATGTGTATCCCAACAAATATGGAGAAGTACGTCTCTTTCTCCCTGGGTAACTTGAGGTTCATCGACAGCTTACAGTTCATGCAGACGAGCCTCGACAATCTGGTCAAATCAAACAAACCAGAGTCCTTCACAATCACGGGAAACCATGAAAAGGATCCCAATAAACTAAAGCTACTTCTGCAAAAAGGAAACTACCCATACGAGTACATGGACTCTTGGGAACGGTTTAAGGAGAAGTCACTCCCAGAGAAGAGAGCGTTCTATAGCGAGCTCAAAAAGGAACACATCAGCGATGAAGACTACACTCATGCGCAGGAAGTGTGGAAAGCGTTTGAATGTAAAGACCTCGGCGAGTATCACGATCTTTACCTAGAGACGGATGTGCTGCTTCTGGCAGATGTTTTCGAGAACTTCAGAAGACCATGCCTCAAGCACTACAAACTTGACCCGGCGCATTACTATACAGCCCCGGGCCTCAGCTGGGACGCTCTTTTAAAATACACAGGAATCAGGCTAGAACTGCTCACAGACATCAACATGCACCTCTTTGTCGAAAAGGGCATGCGCGGTGGTATTTCAATGGAGAGCAGGCGCTTTTGCAAGGCGAACAACCCTTTTCTTGATGATCACAACCCAGATCAAGAAACAAGCTACATCATGTACTTCGATGCAAACAATCTTTACGGTTGGGCCATGAGTCACTCCCTCCCAGTTGGCAACTTTCAATGGTGCTTAGTGTTCCCAACACAACACCAAATGAGAAAGTGGTCCTCAAACAGAAAGATTGGCTATATCCTCGAGGTGGACTTGGAGTATCCCGAGGAGTTACATGATGAACACAACGCTTACCCTCTAGCACCAGAAAAGCACAAAGTCGAAAAGTCTTGGATGTCTCCTTATCAAAGGGCATTGATAGAGGGGCAGGCAGAGGATAAGACAGAGAAGTTGCTCCTAACCCTAAAGGACAAAGCCAGATATGTCCTGCACTACAAGAATCTTCAGCTTTATCTCGAGCTAGGAATGAAGTTGAAGAAGATTCATAAAATCCTCAAATTCGAGCAGAGGTCTTGGATGGAGCCGTACATAAGGCTGAACACAGAACTCAGAAAGCAAGCCACTTCTGACTTCGAGAAGAACTTTTTCAAGCTGATGAACAACTCTGTCTTTGGCAAGACCATGGAGAACCTCAGAAAACGCATTGATATGAGGCTTGTTCGCGCGAATGAGACAGACAAGTTGAGAAAGCTTATCTCAAGCCCCCTGTTTGCCAGAGCAACAGTCTTTGGTGAGAATCTTGCAGGGATTCAGATGCACAAGGAAAAAATCTTACTCAAACGCCCAGTCTACACCGGCATGTGCATACTGGATCTCTCCAAGACTCTGATATACGACTTCTACTATAAGCACCTCAAGTTTAAGTATGGCTTGCGATATGATCTACTATACACAGACACAGACAGCCTGCTTGTAGAGATCAAGACAGAGGTTGTCTACAAGGACATGGAGAATCGCCTCAATGAACTCTACGACACAAGCGACTACCCGAAAGACCACTTTCTTCACAGCCAGCTAAACAAGAAGGTCATCGGCAAGATGAAGGACGAGTGCGCGGGCGCCCCCATCTCCGAAGCGATCTGCCTACGCTCAAAGATCAAAGATGTATTCAATGTTGCTCGGCAGCCAGAAAAACATCAAAAAAAGCGAAGGACACCACCAAAGTTGTGACGAAGAAGGAGATCACACACCAGAACTACAAAGACGCCCTCTTCAAAAAGGAGGCCTTCAAACATGAGATGGACATGCTCAGGAGCGTGAATCATCAGATCTACGGAGTGCATCTAAACAAGGTAACACTCTCGCCCTTTGACTTAAAGCGCTGGATTAAGGAGGATGGCGTCAACACACTGGCATATGGTCACAAAGATATCGGTGCTAACTGAATAAAAGACACCTCTGGTGTATCTACAACATGGGGCGAGGAAGAGGTGGGGACTTCACTACATCACAAAGAAAGGCAATGAACTATGGTGATGGCTATTCTTACTTCACCGACAAGAAAGTAGACAAGCCTCCCGCCAAGGCTTCATCGTTTTCACCGAGAGAGATAGAAGCCTTAAAAGCATGTCTAAAGAGCAGATTGCAGCAGTACTTTTTAAAAGTCAGAGAACTCTGGTTGGCGGCAACTGAGTGTCTGGCGGCACAACCATCAGCTCCTCACGGAACAAGCCCCGCTTGGGGCCATCCTAAATATAATACACAACCGGCTCGTTTGGTTTGGTAACAACCCTTTCAATGTTGTAGACCTTCAATGACCAGATTGGGTCGGTCGCCCGCCTACCACCGCCCTCAAGCTCACCAGACTGATACAAATATCTCACACTCACTCGGGGTGGTAGCTTTTTCTCATTCACCCCCATTGGTCTCAAATAGGGGGTAGAGGGTTTGGCAGAAACGGCTTTCTCCTTCACTGCTTGCGCAGGCTTCTTGCCAGTTAATCTGGTTACTTCATTGTTAATCGCAGAAACAACGTCTGGCAGTCATTTTACCCATTCTGTCGAACGGCCAGAGGGGAGATTCATTTCAACTGCATATTGGTGACCAAACAGCCGTTCAGCCAGGGTTCGGTTAAATCTTTCAACAATCGCTTGATCTCTGTGTATATCAACTCGTCCGCGACGAACAGCTGTTTTGTTGTTCTCCATAACTTTAGTTACTGAGCCCATAAACTCACGCCCAGGATCAACCTGCAACAGTTGTGGCCATTTTAAAGGCCCGCGTCTGTAAATCCGCGCAAATGCCTTGGCCACTTCATCAGACTCCATCGAATTCAAGGGCTCTGCAGCCTTATATCTGCTAGCCACATCAACAACCGTCAAACAATATTTGTAAACTTTTCTCCCGTGAAGCAGTTAGTCGTGAGGCAAAAAAAGTAGATCCGCTTGATGCACCGCATTGGGCGTGACATCAAACTTTGGCCGAGGGATGTGTCGTGGCGCTGGGAGGTAAATCTGCTAAAGGGCTTGTTTGACGAGCCACATTTTCGCCACTTCCTCAAAGACCTTGGCCGCTGCGGCTAGCTTTTTCACAGCGGCAAGTCCTTTCCAGTAGCCTTTGGGGCTGTAATAGATCTTTGAGAGTTTCGCATCCATCATTTATATCTATGTTTTAAAGAAATCGAAAGGCCACATAGCCAAGGGCGAGCGCGCCAGTGCCGATAAATAAGAGTTCGCCTTGCTTCTGCTGTGGGCCGGGTTTATAGAAGTCATAGAACTTGGGCTCTTTGGGGAGTGTTATTTGCTGATCCCAATGTGTTTGGTTGTAGAGCACCAGAGCTTGGTCGGTGTCTTGGAAGTTGTGTTTTGCTTGACCTTTGAGCCGATCATTGTTTGCAATCCAGTCGAGGAGCTTTGTGCGGTCTTTCTGATATTTGGCGTAGGCTGCTTGATAGGCCTCCAATGCTCTGTCATGCCTGATATTCTCATCCAATGCAGCTTGGCCGCTGTCGCCTGATAAATATTTTGCTATATAATTGCCTCCAGTAAAGGCGGCTGCATTGAGAACTGTCTCACCAATCATAATAGCGATTGAGGCCATTATTGTCGTGCGTTTTTATGTCGGGGTTGGGAGGATTTTCTGGTCCTCGAGGTATTTCTTGAGCGCAATGCTCCCAGCCATGGCTCCAGTAAACTTCACGTAATTCATGAGATTCGAGCTGGGGTCGGCTGTGAGGTTTTCTTTGATCGTCTTTCGGCCAATCCATCCAATACCAGCGACAAGACCAGTGATTGTTACAGCATCGAGCAAAGATTTCACGAGCTTGTTGTCAGACATGGTGTATATATGAGATTTTATATTTTGGTCGACTCCTCATCATGCGCTGTGGATAGTTGTGTTGCTAATTGCCAAACTGTTTTAAGTGCAGTTATGTTGATATTAACCAAAATAAGAAGAATACC
The DNA here is from genome assembly GCA_022457155.1 of Cladopsammia gracilis. Lineage (NCBI taxonomy): Eukaryota > Metazoa > Cnidaria > Anthozoa > Scleractinia > Dendrophylliidae > Cladopsammia > Cladopsammia gracilis. Next base: position 626,053 of record JAJGOT010000196.1, read on the forward strand.
GCCGATTGCAGCCCCGTTTACGAAACCTTGTATGATGTTTACCATTGTGAGGTATATATATGCGTTTTTACTCCATCTCACGAATTCTTCGTCTCGGTGGTCTCTGTGTTGGTGGAGGCGTTTGAACCTCATTCACCTCTGCTGCCGGCGCTGAAGTCTGGTTGCGCCCAAGTTTCTTCATAATGGCTTCTCGTTGGTAATACACACCAAAGTCGGATATAATCACGCCGGCAGCCGTTAGAATGTAGAAGCCGGAGTTGTTGCTGTTCTCTGTGTTGCCACTGTCAGTGGTTGTGTCTGTAGCCTGGCTTTGGGCGGGCCTGTTTGTTGCTGTTGCAGCCTGTTTTTTGCCTCTCTTGCCAGACGGTTGCGCTCTGCTAGTCTTTTGCCAGAAGAAACACGACCAGGGTTTTTTTTTCTGTTGCTGGCTTTGTTTTCGGATGCTCGGCGGTGGGGCGGGCAGGGGTTGGGGTTGGGGTTGGGGTTGATTCTTCAGGGATCGTCTCGAGTTGTGTGGCCATCGTGTATACATAATATTTTTTAAAATCCTACAAGATTTCTGTCAGGTTTTTTTCAGATTCCTGCCAGGTTCCCTTCAGGGCCCCCTTTCAGGTTATTAACCAACTTCGTCAAACCTTTCTAGTGGATAACCTTCACTGTCTCTGCTTGGGTATGCAGGTGGAGGAGGCGGAGGAGGCAGCTCCTCTGGCTCCTTTTTGAAGTTGATGTGTTGTGTAGTGATCAAAGCAGCATTGGCCAAGGCCAAGAATCGCCCACATCGCAGAGCAAGGTCTCCAGCAAGGGTTGACAGTTCATGTTGGATTATGAAGTCATTTTTTAGTTCTTTCTGTAACTCTTGGACGTTGTCAAGCGAAACAACCAGGCCAGCGACTTTGGTTACAAGCATTATAATGCTGTCAATCAGAGACTCGGTCGTCTTGTTGCCGACGTAGGCTTCATATCTTTTGTAGAATTTTTCAACCTCTTTATCCGTCAGGCGTTTCACATGCTCGTGTGTGAGCTGGGCACCGATGGATTCTTTTGATTTGCCAGTCGAGACCAGAACTGCCAGCTTCTCACGTTGAGCCGGAATGTTATTGCCCCCTGTGAAGACTTCAGGAATCGCTGATGGTACTTATATATCAGGAGCTGCCTCTAGCATTTGCAGGACTTCATTCATTGCGGCCTCATCTCCATGGTTTGCTGCCATTGTGTGTATATATACATATATTTTTTTAAAATCTTCACATCTTATGTTCAATCCCATAGGGATGCCGCAGAGAGAAAACTAGGCGAGAAAACTTACGCCCCTTGACCCGTGCAATAAGCTCTCTGTACTCGTGAGATACTTCGCCTGCATAGTCTTCCAATATGGCTTTACTCCTCTTGCCTGATGGGGTGTAAAAAAGCACGATCGCTGCCACGTTTTCCCTAAAGGGTTTCGTAATGCTGGTTATCTGCTGGGTTAGCACCCATACGGAGATGCCATCGTGTCTGGCGCTAAAGCCCAGGTTCACCAGCTGGCTCGTGCGGTCTTTCACGGCTTTCGACGAAGCGCAGTCATCGAGCACAAAGAGCGTGTTCGTCTTCTCAAAAAAGTAGCTAGCCAGTTTTAACCACCATTCAATCTCATGATGCTGGCAGCCTATCACAAAGATGTGCGGATCGCGGTCCACGAAGCCATCGTAAGTCTGGTTCTTTACAAAGGTTGGGCAGAAGAGAACGATATAGTCAAATTTTCCCCTGAAGGGACCACGGAGCTGATTCAGGAGATACTGTGTTTTGCCAGAGTTAGTCGGCCCGATAATTAGGGCATTGAAGGGCAGCTTTCGTGGGTCCATTCTTTATATATATGTTTTTTCTTAAATTTTGTCTAATACTGAACCGCCTGTATCTGCCTGTCCATGATGTTCATCTGTGAGTCACTGATGGTGTAGATGTGGCAGTGCACGTTACCAGAGCCGGAGGTTGCCCTTTCAATCTCAAGATGCACGCTGTCCTTTGTGTTGACGAGGCGTTGGCCATTACCGTGTAGGATTGTATCAGCCATTGATCTAAGGTCGATAAGGAGGCCGAACTTGTTGCCCGTGAGATATTTGGTCAGATTCATGTTGGGCCTGCCGCCACCCTTTGTTTTCACGTTAAAGAGCCGGCTTACCACATTCCACATGTCGGTCCCGTTGATGCCTTCGTTGTAAATCCTGTTGGGGGAGCCGTTTATGGTGACATTCACTTTGGTGATGTCTGGATTGAAGTATTTTTCAGAGTCCCTAGCACCTGCCGTGTAGGGCTCGATGAATAGCAGAAGGATGCCTTTTAGCGATCTGCGCTGTGGGTTCACCCTGAGATTCAGCCTAGCGTCTGAACCCTTAGAGAAGGGGACTACTTCTTCTCGCATTATATGGTGGTAGGCGAAGTCCTTTCCGCTAGAATAGACACTTGTTGCCTCGTCAGCCAGCTCCTTATTTCGGATTGTCTCGTATTCAAGCTGGATATTTGTTAACTTGTATACAAGCTTACTTGCATCCGAACCCTTGACAACTTAAGAAGCAGGGGCGAGCGTTATCTCGAAGATGAGATCGTTGTAGAGTGCCTGTGGGTATAGGATACCGTTGTCTGTTATAATCTGGTGGTCAAGATTGATGCGGTATTTGTTTTTGTAAATGGTCTCCAGCTTGTTTTCTGCATCCACGCCAGAGGTCTTCTTGTCGCCGGCACCAGAGCGGATCTTGCATAAATCCACACTCTGGATGCCCTCTGGAATCATATTGTCTCTAGCATTAACAGAAAGGAAGAGGTCCTCAAAGATTTTGTAAATATCATATCCAACGGTGTCCTGGACAGTGGTGGCGGCAAACGTGACAACGAGCCTGTCAACAAGCGCTGTGGAGACGTTCTGGACGAGATAGTTGTTTGCGTCGCCGTCTGCAAGGTCGATGTTAAAGAGCAGGGCAAGTGAGCCCGACACGATAACCTCATGTTCGTTGAGCTTGGGCACCGAAACGTACAGGGTCTCGCCGGGCTTGGCTGTAGAGCGATCAAATGTATATATATATATATATATATATATATATATATATATATATATATATATATATTATAAAAATATTTATATACTTTTTGTTACATCATGGCAGAAGGTGGATTTGACTTTGATGTACCTGGCGAGACCATGATGATGGCGATGACGAAGAAGTTGACACAACAACCCCCTTTCAACCAGGCGGCACATCCACCCCATATCCTCCTGGTGGTGAAGAGCACGAAATGACTCGATTGCCTCACGAACAGAGCGGCTTAGATGAAACTGCTCCTCTTTTTGCAGAGGCTGGCAGAGAACGGGCATGGAATGTTATCGAGTCCTTATATCCAGATGCTGATGCAATAGAACTTGATGCTTATTTTGACCCCAAATCCAAAAGATTAATGATTAAAAAACGGTGTTGGCAAAAAAGCATACTCTCTCTACACAAGAGAAAGATTAACTGGCCGTGCAAGAGTAAACCCAAACCTTTCACAAAAAAATCAGATTTGCTCTTGGTCAGTCTGCAGAAGAAAAAAATAGTTCAAGACAATACAGCAATAAGGGAAGAAAGACAAAGATTGAAGAATGCAGAGAAACAACAGGAGGCGGAAAGGCTTGCTGCTGAACAACAAAAAGCAGCTTTTTTGTGCCCAGATTAACCTCGTTGTTAACACCCAGCTTCATTCCTTGCGTTGCCTGCTTTAACTTGTTGTTGTAGCCCACCACGCTCTCTGTGTTGATAACCATGCGTGACGACATTAGCCAGCATCCAGGCGCTACTGCAAAGTCCAAACGCACCTTTGCCTCTTGGATGGCTAGCTGAAAACGCTGTACGCTCTTTGTAATAACTGGCTTTCTGTCTTCACTCTGCGTCTCCTTGGCCCGTCCGCCTGCACCCAGAATGCTGCTTCGCGTGTTCACCTGCGCGCCAAGAACACAGTAGACAAAGGCTTCGATTGACTGGTTCATTCGCGACAGGCCTGCCTGTGTTAACCCTTGCGAATTGTTTGACACGAAGTGCTCGAACTGGTTAGCTGAGTGCCCATTGAGAATGTAAGAAATCCCATTAGCCTTGTAATTCGGGTCATTTCTGTTCGTTACACGCTCATCGTCGAACAAAGCTAGATCGGGATCTGGGTAGACATAATCAGTAGAGATGATGCCCAACCCTGTTGCTACAATGTAAACACTGCCAAGGCCATGGTTTTTGCCGAATGTGAAACGGAAGTCAGTGCTAGGGGCTACACCGAACTCCGCACAGATTCTTTTGTAAGATGGGATATCGTATTTGTTCTCTTGCTTATTGAATGTCGGGTCGCCTGGCAAAGCGGTAAAACTCTGTATTCCCCCCATCTCGGACAGGATTCGTCTTGTCGTGAAATAGACGTGGAAGAGAGAAAAAGATCTGAGCTGCGGGCTGAGATCTAGAGAGGAGGAGGTGGGTAATAGAATATCACGAGAGATCCCAGAGCCTGTTGTTGCGCACCACAAAGCAAAGTTCAGCTGCTGTGGCCAGAAAGACATGCTGGGCCCACCAAGCCACTTCCTTGCGTACTTAGATTTGGTGAATTTAATCTGTGAGTCCTTGAAAATCCCCCTGAACTTGGTTGAGAAGAACTCTGTTGGCGTTACGTAGATCTTGTACTCATTGTCCAAGACATCGCCAACTGACATTTGTTTGTCTATTGTCTTTGAAAACTCAACGGGCGGGATTAGTTTTGTGATTGGGCCATTGCTTAACCAGAGCTGATAGGGGAAACCTCCGTCTTGATGCACACCTAAAGCGTCTCTCATGGCTTGAGTCCAATCCTTACTGGTTATTTCAGTAGGCATTGCCCATGAGCCTGGGCCCTCTGCGAAAAGCACTACCGCTGTGGCTTTGTGATTTTCGTCGAAAGAAACTTCTGTTTTGTATCTGGACATATCAGCGTGCGGGAAACGCCTTTTGAAGTCTGAGATCGCCTTGGCTGCTAAAAGCTTTGCTGCTTCCGGTGTTTTCATCCATTCAAACATGATTGTGTACATGTTTTTTTTTTATATAAATCTTATATATATACAATGGGTATGCTAACAGTCTGCGCACCTTCGAACCTTTACACAATCTACTTTGATCAACCGCTTCATAAACCGAGTTACATTCGGCTAATATCTTGCACGCTTCACAATTCATGGTTTAATTTGAAAAGAAGAGGAGAGGTCACATTCTTTACTGCTGGCCCTAATAAAGAAGGAACTGTCAAGACAATTCCTCCAGGGTATTACACCGCTGGGGCAATGGCGGAAACATTAAGAAACATATATGCAGATCAAAATTAACAACCGACATATATGCAAGCAATGGGGTATTTGTTATTTACAAATCTAATAATAATGAAGTAAAACTTGACCATGATTTGTCTGAATTGCTTGGCATAAGCCCTAAATTACTGCCTAAAACATACGTCAAACGATTAACATCCTCAAGCAACTATTACATTCACTGTGATCTAATCGATAAAGAACAAAACTTACTCAATGGTAAACCTTCGACTGTTTTAGCACGATTTACCATTTGTGGGGTGCATTTCAAAGGATGGATTACTTGGTAACAACACAACATGTCTGGCGCCACACATCGACTGATACATTTGTAAATAGCTAACACTCTCAGTCAGAGATGGACATGGGGACCTCTTTGATTTTCAGGGTCTTCCTATAGATCATTTAATAGCGGAGCACTTGCCAGGCCGAAGGCCTGGCTGCGCAGCTCCATACTCATAGAACCTACGCCGTGATTTTTCATGGTCATGGCTAGCGGAATGTTTCGCGGGCGCGTGTCCGTCCGTTGCCCGCCCGCCGTGTTGGAACAACATCCGGGATCTTGAAAGCAAGGCTTTGTTTTTCGCGCGGCCACACAGCCGTGAGCTCGGTAAACACTTTAGTTGTTTTCTTGTGCCTAGCGGAGAATTAAACTCGTTATTTTCCTGCATTTTTTCGCGGTTTGCTACTCAAGACAGGGATACTAATTAAGGTATACTCAGAAACCGCTTTAGTGGAAAAAGACGAGCTTTCAGGGATAAAATCTTGCTTCGAGGAACTTCATGTATTACATTTTTATCAATGCGGGAGATGATTTCAGAACCAGAAGCGGAGATTTGAATTTCCAAGCAAGCGAGGAACTTAAAGGTAAAACAGATTACAGTTTTCGATGAGAATTTATGTTGATATCAATCTGTGAGTGACTTGTTATTAGTGTTATTGTTAGTTTTGGCGAATTGATTTTAAAACGTGCCTATCTCTTGAATTTCATCGAAGAAAGCTTGACCTCGATGGGCTATAATTACATGGTACGCGTTTTGCTTTTAAACGTAAACTAATGGAGATTTGAATAATTTTTTTCGAAAGAAGATTGTGTTGTCCATTTTTATGTGTTTGTTCATTCATTAGATAGATTGAAAAGCGATTTTATGTAAACAAAACAAGACTTGATTTTATAGTACAGTTCTATCTTCACTCGCATCGCCTTATGCAAATATGTTTGTGTATTTTTGCAATTTTTGATTTTCAAATCAGTTTCTCGGGCAATTTTTGACAAACATAAACTGTATTTTATTCGGAAACTAGTGGTACTATTTATTCTAGACAGAGAAAAGTTGTTTTTGTGAACTTTTGTACGGTCTATAAAAATGAAGATTGTGTTGTCCATTTTTATGTGTTTGTTCATTCATTAGATTAGATTGAAAAGCGATTTTATGTAAACAAAACAAGACTTGATTTTATAGTACAGTTCTATCTTCACTCGCATCGCCTTATGCAAATATGTTTGTGTATTTTTGCAATTTTTGATTTTCAAATCAGTTTCTCGGGCAATTTTTGACAAACATAAACTGTATTTTATTCGGAAACTAGTGGTACTATTTATTCTAGACAGAGAAAAGTTGTTTTTGTGAACTTTTGTACGGTCTATAAAAATGTACTGTGCAGACGGTCGCGTAATACTGTTTTTGAGAATTGCTAAAATTGAAAATAGCCCCTTCGTCAATCTTAATTCTTGTGCTTCCAACCTTTCACCTTAGTTAAGTTTCACCTTAGTTAAGCTTGTTCGAAGTGCGACGCTGTTAGGCTTGGGCTATCTATATATATTAGAGATAAATTAAAAAATCTAATATATACACAACCATGAGTTCTGCCAATGTACTGCCTCCATCGGCTCCGGAATACAGCCATACTCTACCGCTTTACCCAGTTTTACAAAATGGTGAAGACTTTCGTCTCAAGAAAATCTCCGACACACAGAAAGAGCTTGAGTCAGAGGCCGACCACTATAGACAGGTCGCGAAGAAGTACAAGCGAACCCACTCCACTGTTCACGGGATTGCTGTTGGTCTTGGCGCTTCATTTCTACTGGCTTGTCTTCTGCTACCCTTGCAACAGCCTTGACTGGGCTTGGGATTGTCGCTAGCCCCGCTCTTGCGGGTGTGGCTGCTCTTACAGGCTTTTCATCCGCTAGCCTTACCGTGTTTAGCAAGCGGCTCGAGAAAAAGATCACTAAACATGAAAAAATATACACACTCGCCCTTGCTAAACGAAACTCTGTCAGTGAGTTGGTTTCAAAAGCTCTAACTGACAAGAGGGTCAGCGATTCAGAGTTTACAATCATTCTGCGTGAGGTTGAAAAATATCACGAACTCAAGGGTTTAATACGCTCTGGTGAGACAAAGGCTACACAAGTAAACAACAAACCCAGATCGCCAGATCTTGAAAACATCGGAGGCGAGCTTCGCAATGAAATTAAGCAAGAGTTTCAAAAAAAGATCAATCGTCTCACAGCTGTGTCCAAGTCAGATTTGAAAGATTAAATTCAGGTTTTAATCTACAAATCTTAAGGGAAAAATCGCGAAAAATATAAGCCACTATAAATAACAATGTCTACTCTCAAAGAAATAATTGCCATTCTTCAGGTGCAAATAAAAGATACTATGGGTTATACCAAAAGTGAAAAAGAGTTAAAGATCAGATACAGCTGTCCTTAACAAGAATATATGACACTGCGAAACAGGCTGCTTTGCCAGGACTGCAAAACACGATTTGAAGAAGAAGAAGGCGGCTGCACCGAACTTTGTAATCTTTGCAGTGCCCCATAAATTCCGAAGCGCCCCTAAATACCGAAGCGCCCCGAAAAACATTTTTCAAAAAATAAATTCCGAAGCGCCCAGTTTTTATTTTTTCAAAAAAATAAATTTCGAAGCGCCCCAGAAAAACTTTTTTCAACAAAGTTGGGGCGCTTCGGTATTTTGGGGGCGCTTCGGTATGTTCGAGAAGTTTCGTTCCCCAATTAAACATTTGTCATTATTTCTAAAAATAAACATGACGAGTCTTAATGGCACTAAAGTTTATCTACACTTCAACGCACAACTGGCTATCATTAGACGTATGGATGAAAAGAATAAATACAAGACTCATCTTGATGTCTTGGCTCTCAAACACAAGCAAGTCAAGCTGCGTGGCATCGCCGCAACAAAGCTTCACCGACAACAACAACCGAGCTTCACCGCTCACAACTACAAGAGAGGCTCCAAATCATTTTTGAAGCTCTTACTTCAACAGCGAGACAAGAACTAATCCAGCGGTACCAAAAAACGAGTTAAATTGGATTAATTATGAAATCCCCGCCGTTTTTCCAACATAATAAACTCTTTTCGCGGCACGGCTCGGCTGGGATTTGAAACACCAACCTTCCACTTAGCAGGCAGACGCTTAACGCGTGAGCTAACCCTGCCAAGTGGTGAAAAATGAAGTAAAAAAACAAGTATTTAAGTGTGTTGGCGTTACAATGGGCATCCTCAATTGAACATTTTATCATTTCTAAAAATAAACATGACGAGGCGTAGTAGCACTGAAGTTTATCTACGCTTCAATACGCAACTGTCTATCGTTAGACGTATGGATGAAAAGAATAAATACAAGACTCAACTAGATGTCTTTGATCTAAAACACAAGCAAGTCAGGCTGCGTGGCATCACTGGCAATGACTATACAACCGAGCTTCACCGCTCACAACTACAAGGGAAGCTCCAAATCATTTTCGAAGCTCTTACTTCAACAGCGATACAATAACTAATCCAGCAGTACCGAGAAAACAAGTTTGCCATCACTCAAAATAGAACAAATGGAAGCATAAAATCGTGTAAAGATTGTGGCGGCCTATTTTCACTCATGCTTGACTCCACAGAACTTGTCAACTTGTCTGCAGACAATGCTCCTGTATTGAAATAATAGACGGTGCGGCCTTTTCTCATCGGGGCCTTCACAACGGAGGAGATATAAAAGTTAAAGGTAGATGTACAAGAAATTATAATTTTAAATATCGGCTTGATCAATTATTCGGAAACAACTCTTTAGAATACATAAGCGGCAGTGAAAAGGTTTTGTTAGAAATACTGAAAGAAATGATAAAAGAAAATGTTCTTCCAAAATATCTAACAATAGAGGTTCTGCGAAATATTCTTAAAAAAATAAAACGCAGTGATTTTTATAAACACCCTACTCTATTGATGAGCTTTATTTTAGGGGACCCCCCTACGAGATTAACAGATGACGAAAGGGATCAAATTAATTATGTTTACTCAACCATAAAAGATTACTTACCAAACAATATTTCTTATAATTTCGTAATTCATAAAATCTTGTCCCTAATTTTACCAGAAGGACCAAGAAAACACAAAATTTTATCTTACATATGGCTTCCGAAACCAGCTACATATCTAACTAACGAATGGCATTGGAAAGCGGCCATTCACACTCTAAATAGTGCTCCTAATATTGCTCAAATTTACTCATAAGAAAGGCAAACACTTGCTCTTCGTCTCCAACCCCTACGGTGGCGAGATTTTTCTTCGGGCTGTGATCGATTTCAGCTACTTCTTCAGAGTGCTCGATTATTTTTTTTCGAAGGCTTGCCAAGCTGTCACGAAAGCACTTAACCGATCTTTGAATATTGCTCAAAAAATGCGGTTGCTTTCTAACCTGAAGTTCAACAATGTCCAGTAGCTTCTAGGCGAAGAAAGCCACTGGTTTCGGGCCTTCTGAATACTTATTCGAAAATGCTTTTTGCATATTGATATAACGCAAAAACTCCTCGTCTTCGTATTGTTTGCTGAACGACATTCTGACTTTGCTGTACGAGCACCAGATATTTTTCTCCGCGATGGAAGACATTATTTGCTCAAAAAGCCATATCGTTTTAAGTGATCTGATATCGATGATTTTGTTTTGATTTCTGGTTATTTGTCTGTTTGCTAAAAAGATAGCAAACACCCCACGCGAGTGTTTTGTTACCTTTTGTATTATATTTGTTTCCTCCGTTTAAAAACGGATTGTGTGCTAGACTCGGCTCAAACTGGTTAAACGAACACATTCTGAAGTAAGCGTCAACGAAGAGTTCTTTGTTTACTCTTTCCCCGCTGAAAGCAAGGCCGGTTTGTACCTGGGGGCTATAGTAACTAGGGATTCGATCCATAGCTATTTTCCTCTTGAAGGGGCACTTGAACTCTAACAGAACTAAGTTGTTATCTTTGTCTAGATAATATCCGTCTGGGCTGCAAGTGACCTTTTGGTAAAGTGGGTGATCTCTGGCGAGATTAAGAGAGATACTGAAGCCAAAAACAGAAACAGAATGTTTTTGCTCAAAATACTTGCGTACAATCGGCTCGAACAGATTGCCCCAGGTACAAGCTGCATTGTTTAGCATATCTCTTGGCTGTATTTTTTTTATGAGCAAGCTTTGTCTCGTTTCAAACGGCGAAGATCCTGTCAAGGCAGCGATCTCTGATGCACCGATGGTGTTTTGTCTGGCTTTCACCCAGTCGGCGCTCTTTTGTTTAAGACCAGTGTTCCTCGATTTGAGAAAGTTCACGAACCCTTGTGTTGTCGTCGTCATCATTGATATACAAAAAGGTGAACATTGCTTCAGTTGGTTATAACCATCCAACTCTGCTTGAAAGGTTGCGAGTGGTGTCTTACCTTCGATGAAGTCCGTAACAAAGCTTGAATTACGGATGCTAGGTAAAGGATCAAGAGCCTCCAAGCTTTCATTTTTCGGAGGAGTTTCAAGATTTCCTTGCTCTTGTTCGGTACATCTGGCCCCACCACCCCAAATAGGGGTTAGATGTCACCCCTTCATATGAGACCCAAATGTATACACTAATCTCTCTAACTATAGTTCGAACTATAGCTGGTTTGTTCTCTTGACAAAACAAATCGAGATCATGTATTGGATAATCCGCAGGAGCAGCTATTTCATAACAGCGTAGACAGCTACGATAGCCCTGATTTCTCTTAACAAACTGAAGTGGTGCATTCGCCATTGCGGTATATACAACGGGTGTACATTTGTTCAATTGGTAATCTCCGACCCCCAGTTCTGCACAAGAGGCTTTCATTCATATCCCCCAGCCCTTATTTGAGGTGAGGCCATATGCAATGATAATACCCATGTTTTAAACACTATTTAATATATACTATGTAGTATAGGGAGGGAGTGCATCCGGGCTCACCCCAAATAGGGGATAGATGGCTTCATTAAACGCCTCCTACCATAAAACACTCTGAGCCCACAGACCTCCTTTCAGTCGGTCTGTGGCGATAGAGTGTTTTATGGTAGGAGGCGTTTAATCGAGCCATCTATCCCCTATTTGGGGTGATCGCGGATCACCACCTCCCTATACTACTCCGTCGGACGTACACGCAAACGTATACCCCCACCGTGGTACAAGGGGAGTTGTTGTAACCCCCCTTGGGTTTTTGCGATGTTGCAATATTTCGGAAATATTTTACATGTAATAGATAGCCCGCGATGTGCTCTACAAGATAAGGTAAACATTATGGGTTGAAACGCTGCTGGGGGTCCGTGACATCATCCAAAATGGCCACCAAGACGGCCGCCATCTTGTATTTTACAAAAAAATCAAATTTTATCGGGAAAACGTGGAAATTGCAAATATTGTATGCTAGAGATGCAAAATAACATACAATTAAACATTTTAATGCATTTGGTAGCATTTTATATGTCTTCTCGCTGAAAAGAGGTGAAAAATACGCATTATTCAAAAATGGCTTGACCACATGTTACTTATGACGTCATAAGCAACCGGTTGTCGCCAAACTTTACCCAAATGTGTCTTAAGGATAAATGAACAGCTACTGAAAACGGCATGTGCTAATCGCAAGTGGTCTTGAAAATATCGGAGAAAAACCTTAAGGGGGGTGGCAACCACCCCCCCCCCCCCCCCCACTGGTACGTCCGAAGGTTAAAGACAGTGTAGGTGATCCAAATAGGTAAAAGACAATTCCTTTGCTTTGACACAGCTGATGCTTGCTCTAATACTGTTGCTATTGGTGTTGAGGACCCAAATGTCATCCTTGATAACCAGATGTCAGCCTTATCAGTCCCTAATGACAGAACTGCTGCCAAATTCGGTCGACTAAACTATAAAACTGGCTGGTGTTCATGGATTAATGGTCAAGAATGGTTACAGGTGGATCTTGGAAAGTCATCTGAAATATGTAGCATTGCCACACAGGGAGGAGAGGGTAATTTCAAAGACAACTGGGTGACAGACTTCAAGCTGTCATACTCCTTAGACAATGGTTCTAGTTGGACACCTTATTCGGATACGGATTGCTCGGAAATGGTATGTATGGAATGAGTTATTAAAGCGGTGTTTTTTACGCGTTGTTATTTGAGTTTACAGCCTCATTTACCCTAACCTTCATTTTGGTTTTATAGGAATTTCACAGGAATGGAGACAGTCAGACAATCGTCACGCACACTCTACCAGTGCCAGTGTCTGCACGCCACATTCGCTTTCATCCAAAACGTTCGTATAAATATGACTGTCTTAGAGTGGAGGTGTACGTGAGCACGTGTAAGTTGAATGTTTAGAAAATGCTTGGAATGGTGTTATTCTGTTTTTCCATATCATTTTAATGGCTTTGAAGGAAAATTATGTGAAAACTAATACAGTTTGAGCTATCACGCCGGGCCAGGAGCAAGCAAAATCGCGCCATTTCAAACGCGGTCATAAATAACTTTCTATGTTTTCATCCGATTAATCTAACATTTTAGACCAGAACAGATGTCCTCATTACCGAGGTACGCAAGATTTTGGTTTTTCATTTTAACGCATTTTTTGACGGGAAAATGACGTCACTAACTTGGCGACAAAATTTAAATGTCACGTTTTGAAATATTTCCTTACTGATTCTGAAAGAGCATGTTTCCACAACTCCAAAACTGAAGAGATAACTGAAATGTCTTAGGACAGTCAAAAGATATCATTAATTGAATTTTGAAATTCCTGCCATTTTGTTACTAAAACTAGCACAAATTGAAAGTTCAAGTGATTATAACTTTGGACTTAATTAATATATTTCAGTTATCTCTTCAGTGTTGGAGTCGTGGAAACACGCTCTTTCAGAATCAGTAATGAAATATTTCAAAATGTGACATTTAAATTTTGTCGCCAAGTTAGTGACGTCATTTTCACGCCAAAAAATCCGTTAAAATTAAAAACAAAAATCTTGCGTACCGTAAATGCACAACTTTCCGTGCTTGATGAGCCAACTCTTCCAGACCCATTTCAAGCAATAACTAACTCAGACATTGAAGAGGCCGGCGATGAAAATACCATGGTGCTCGACGAGGACTCGGATGTTGACATTGAGCTAAAAGAACTATGCCAGTACGGTACCCTTTTCCGTGCTTTGTATGTACCATATACCGTTATGGATTTGTAGACGGTTTAGACTTATCAGCGGACGGACTTGATAGTCTGCTAAAGCTCTGTCATTTAGGTTATTATAATACCGAATTTAGGTTACCATATTACAGTTATTACAGTTACAGTTATTATATTACAGTTATTAGAATAAACACCTCTCTCTTTTAAACGCCTCTTATCTTTTAAACGCCCCCCTCGGACCCTTGAAATTTAATGAACGCCCCCGGCGTTTATTAGATCATTTACGGTACCTCGGTAATGAGGAGATCTGTTCTGGTCTAAAAGTTTAGATTAATTGGATGAAAACATAGAAAGTTATTTATGACCGCGTTTGAAATGGCGCGATTTTGCTTGCTCCTGGCCCGGCGTGTATTCGGTTCTTTTAGCTGAATATTTCAGCAACAGAAAATTTTAGGGAAAGAATCTTATCCCCCGAATTTACTAGCTACTTTCTCCTTTCCGAAAATCCTTGGTGACCTTATTGCGTATCCAAAACGACATTATCCCTTTGAAAAAACAGGCGTTATAATGTTTCGAGGCGGAATTTTAATAAAGACATCTGTAGTTTTTAGCCGTAGGGTGCAAAACGATTCGTTGGTTACAACCGATTCGTTTACTGTTGAAAGAATCCCTCTTCCGAAGCCTCTAAACTGCTAAATGCTGCGCATTCATCTTCCAGGTTGATTCTTAATTTCCGTTAGAGGGCGGCTTCTAGATCTGGGCCGCCAATCTGTTGTTGCCTCACTCTGTGGATTGAATGTTAAACGTGAAACATGGTCTTTCCGAAACCCTTTTCATAATTAGTATCTTACTTGAGTATCTGAAGATGTAAAAGGAAGCGATCATGCTTTAATTATCTATTCACCACCAAGGAGCCAGTTGAAACGCTATTGCAACTTCCTCTAACTTTCCTTAAGCACAATTTACTGTTTCTATCGAACGTTGAAAAAAGATGCAGTTCTTTGATACTTTATGCAGAAAAGAAAATAAAATTACTAAAATCAATTCTGTGCTAAATACTTGCTTGGCTTATTTTTGTTTCATGCCGCAATACCTCCCCGTATTAGAAATTCCCCATTCCTCATCTTCCGCGGATTCTCCGTTTCTGCATTTAGAGTTAGCAAGTGTATCACCTTGCTTCCCAGACAGGCATTGACCAGGTTTTCAATAATGGCTAGTTACAAATACAAAGTTAAAAAGCAATCATACCGTTTTATTCGCTGGCTTTTTCTTCAACAAGCAGACGCTACTGCTCGTCAGTTGTTATGGCAACATTAACTTTCAGCTTATTCTCCTGGTTCGATTCCTTGGACAAAGATTCTGTACTAAATTTAAACTCAACATGATGACTTAGGACACTTAGGACCAAACTTTGTTGCCAGTTTCTTCAGACCTAAAAATACTATCAAATGCTTCTTCAGCACCCTTATTAATCGGATTACGGCTTCTGTGCAGCTCGAAAGCCGTATGAGAATCGAGACGATAAATTCGCAGACATCTTTCATTCGAGCGCGTGGCCAACGTGGATCGAGGATACGGCAAGTCGAGTTAGGTTAAAATTGTAAATGATTGATTTTAATAGTTATACTCAAAACGACATAGGAAAAGTCCGTGAATTGCACGTCATTAGTGGGACTAAGAATATTTTCATCATCGGTTTTTGTCGAGCAATGACATTATATTGTTTGTGGTTTTGTATCTAGAAGCGATGTATGGCGATATGGCGGCGGTTATATGTATAGTTCACAACTCGGCAGTAATCCAGAGAACAGTTTTACATTTTCTAGAGTAAAAGCGTGAACTCGTGGTATATGATTATAAATGTCACCGTTCGAGATTTGGCGACCTCGAGTCTTTCACTGGAATATCATGTAGGTTGGGTGTTTGAATTATGCCGAAGGTGAGATCTTATTAGTAAATAACGCCTTTCAATGCAGTGTTTCAGGTAGCTTTTTAGGAAAATAAAAAATAGCGAGGATAATAACGACAAGAACTTGGAGATCAAACATACTCGAAGAAAAACAATCATTTTTCTTTAAATTTCCTATAGTTTTGCCTACGGTGGTGTCGCCGCTGTCCTCGGTACCTTGTGCTTTTATGCCTATTCGTACAACATCATCAGCAACAACAACAGGGTCGTCATCAACAACAACGACAGCATCACTATTAACATCAACAACACCAGCCATAGCAGTAACATCAACATCTTCCGTTGTAGAGGCTTCCAGCACGAACCCGCCTACACAGAAGCCGACAGAGAATGCTATAAAGATGGTATTTACTTTAATTATAAAGAAAGATTCTGGGTATCATTAATCTTCCTTTTTGATTCGTTCACTACTTATAAGTACAGATACAGTTTATAAATAAACTGATCCGTATCTCTTAATTTTTGCGACAAAACCTACTTACCTGATAGAAAACATGTGCGAAACGGTCACTGAGATAACGCAAAAATCTAAAGAAGTTTTAAACATTGAAGCAGACATAACACAAAGGACGGTCTGTCTGTAATATAAAATTGAGGTCCAAACGTACAAATTTTGTCCCACTACATAAATTATTAATAATATATCGTTTCGTCTAGAGTATCTTACTTCGAGTAATATAATCTATTCACATTTATAGTGAAATCCATGCTAGCTGTAGTGTCCGAAATACCTTTCTGTCAACCCCGCGGTATAACTAAACTGTTTTCTTTAATTTGTTGCAGTTACTTCGATACGCATCGGTGATAAAGGCTCTCAATGTTCACAACAAAAGCTCCTTACAGGTAGTAAATAACATATTTTTTATTCTGAACATTACTAACTTGATGCCCAGTGCACACATGGATGACAGAACTCCCCTTTTTAATAGTAAATATCGAAATTAAAATACCACGTTTTGTGTCATTGCGGCCGTTTCATTTTGTTAAACGGGCGTTTTATACATGTAAGCTGTCACGTAACATGAAAGTTTTGCGGAATCTAATTTTTGCGATTTTGACCTCGATCCGAAAACTGACATAAGATCCCGCAGAACAAAATTCTCGAAAAATGATTCTGTGCAAAAATTTACTTTTCATAACAACAACATCCTCAACAACATAACAGAGTACTATTAACCCTTTCACCCCCAGAGTCAATTATGGAGACATGTAGTGTAGTTCTAACTTTTGAGTCTGTCAACTAAATCCTATGGTGTAACCATTCATATGAAACCTCTTCGGCAGTACTTTCCTTTGGTACTAATTGTTTGTTTTGGAATTTTTCTTGAATTTTGATTTTTAGACTTCTTGGGAGTAAAGGGTTAACAAATAAGCTGTTATTAATTTGAACAGTGTCGTCGTCAAGGGGAGCAGGGATGGTGTCAAATGGTGAGAGCAGTCGCCTCCCACCAATGTGGCCCTGGGTAATGCCTGGACTCGGCGTCTTATGTCGGTTAAGTTTGTTTTCGGTTCCCATTCTTGCCTCGAGGATTTTTCTCCCTCATTAAAAATCCACATTTTTAAATTCTAATTCGACCTGAAATCTGAGGCCGAGCCACTGGTTTTTCAGTCCAATGACCGTTTTAAATTTTATACTCTCGCGAAACAAATTTGATTTACAGCCTCAAAAGCTAACACCAGTTGACTTATAGTTTCACATTGGAGATAATTGAACATTGAACATTGAAGATGATACTGAAGGATTGGTGTGTTATATACTAGCGTAAAACAAACACCACTGAACCGATGCCAACAGCTCCCTGTATCTTACAAACACTATCGATGAATTGCCTAACGGAACAGTTGTCTCGATTATTCACAGCATTCCGGCTTATATTAGGTGATAAATTCCATAGACATCCAGACATAAAAATATGAAAAGTGAAATAACATGAAGATTACTTCTGCTCAGGTTTTGTGAAAGCGATGCTTATCGTCTCACGTCTGTACCGAACTTCTCTCATTTGCTTTATATTTTTAGAACGCAACCAATGCAACCAGCAATTTCTTCAAAGACTTGAAAAAAAACCAGCCTGAGAAGAATGACATCAATATATTAGAAGCTACTCAGAAACTGGAGACATTTGCAATTAACTACGGCAAGATTCATTATAAAGCGAATGAAAGGAAGGTCATTTCCCATGAATTATTTGGTGAGTCCTCAGTAAATTAAGATAAGTAAAAGGGTTTTAGATAAGTAAAAGAGTTTTAGCTATTAAGTCTTTATTATTAGGTCTTTAGAAACTAACCCCTTAATTCATTTATTTAAGTTACGATTATTATTTTTCTCCTCTTTTGTAGCGATGAAGATCCAGAAAGTATCAGCAAATAGCAAGAAAGCTATCACTTTCTCTGTAAATGGAGCAAATTGCTCAGCGGGAGAGGGTAGGGCGAGCATTTTCATACCCTCGAAGATTTTCAAAGGACAAGGTAGTGTAAAGTAAATTGATTGCGCATGCGTTGAAATACAGAATTCATTGGCGGTTCAATATTGTGCTGTGTCCAAAGACACTGTCACATTGAAATACAGAATTAAGTGGCGGTTCAATATTGGGCTGTGTCCAAAGACACTATGACATTGAAATACAGAATTCACTGGGGGTTCAATATTGTGCTGTGTCCAAAGACACTGTCACATTCAAATACAGAATTCATTGGCGGTTCAATATTGTGCTGTGTTCAAAGACACTATGACATTAAAATACAGAATTTACTAGCGGTTCAATATTGTGCTGTGTCCAAAGACACTGTCACATTGAAATACATAATACATTAGGGGCTTAATGTTGTGCTGTGTCCAAAGACACTGTCACATTGGAATACAGTATTCACTGGCGGTTCAATATTGTGCTGTATCCAAAGGCACTGTTACATTGAAATACAGCATTCATTGGCGGTTAAATATTGTACTGTGTCCACAAACACTGTCACATTGTTGCGATTCCCACACACTGGTGTATAAATGGACTCGGTGACGTTTTGTAGAAGAACTGGGGATAACTGTACAATTTATTAACTTAACCCTCGGACGGACAAGGGGGGAGGGTGGAATCCCACCCCCCCCCCCCCCCCCCCCCCCTTAGGTTGTTCTCCGATATTTTCAAGACCATTTACGATTAGCACATGCCGTTTGCAGTAGCTGTTCATTTATCCTTGAGACAGATATGACGTCATAAGTAACATGTGGTCAAGCCATTTGTGAACAAGTTTGCGTGTACGTCCGAGTGTTAAATATGTTATTATATTTCTGATAGCTTTGTAACGTAGGAACGAACTAGTCGAAAATTGTTGTTCTGACGATACGATATAGAAGCTTGCATGTTGTCATGGGACATTTTGGGACTATTTAACCATTTGAATCCCAGGAGTGAGAAAAAATCAAAATTCAAGAAAAATTCCAAATTTCATTTTATAAAATACTGAAAAACAAATGGTACCATGTAAAACTACTGCCAAAGTGGATTCATTTGAATGGTCACACGATAGAATTTCGTCCACAGGCTAAAAAGCTAAAACTACATTACATGTTTCCATAATTGACTCTGGGAGCAAAAGAGTTAAGGTTGTGGCGGAAAATATTTTTTCATTCTACGTCAGTCAGTCTTTTCGAAAGTTGCCTTTTTTCGTTTTAGAAAAAAATATATCAAGTAATGTTATGTTTTTGTAGCTTTTTCTCGAGGTCCAGTGCCACTGCAATTATAGGGGGAATACGTTTCCACACTTTTTTGGCCACATCTAAAGGGTGTTTTTTTAAGAGCCGGCGTGGTCCAATTTTCTGAACTTTTGAAATATAATGTATGTGAAATGCAATTTAAAAGGATCAGGAGAATAGACGGAATATGTTAGTAGGATACATTCATCAGAAGACTGTCTGACTGTCTCAATCTAAATAAACTATTTCACATGGGCTCCTGTTCACATTGAATGTCTCGTGTTAGTGTAGTCAGAATCGTTTTATACCAAAGGAAGTTTTTAAAGGCTAACTCGCTACATTCTAAGAGTTGGACTATCATTTATCGTCTTTCACGTAACAGTTTTTGTTTTACATTTTTTAGAAGCTGTTGTTGTAAGCATTATTTATAATGGCATCACGCAATGGGTCCCTGATGTTGAATTGGACGGGTGAGTTCATTTTAATCTTCAATCTATTGATTTTTATGGCGGGTAATTATACTAAATTGTAATCGGACATCAAACATTTTTGATGCAATACGCCCCAACTAAAACTGAAGCATATCCCATGATATTTCGCAAATGATACCCTTTAGTTCTTAAAACTCAAATAGATGAAAGACATTATTTAAAAAAAATTAAATGTGGAAGAGCGTTTTGCTGTAAGTTGTAATGGACCAGAACAAGATTCTATTAGATCTTTCAGCTTGGCGAAAAGTGAAAGAGATGAAAACGCCATTATGTTTCACAAACAACGCGCGTTGCTAACAGAAAAACTACTTGAAGGATAATCAACACAATAACCGTTATAGGTTTTACAAATATGCACCGATATTTGTCCTTGGACATTCTTTCTTCCTCGACGCTCACATGTTTCCCTGAGCGTCACTTTCGGAAAACTGTTTACGGTACTTGTTAGAACAGATTGTGAGCGCGGACAAACATCTATGCATATTTCTCATCCAAATAAAGTTTGTTCTCTTTCCCGTTAACATAAGTAAGAAATGAAACGAAACGAAATGTTTGGGCGGTCATAACCGGGAAGTAAAAAATATTTTTATTTGGTCAAAATTACGAAATTGAGAAAAAGGCAACAAAATTTCATTTGTGAAGACATGACCTGAAAGTTGGACACGAAAATATGAAAAAGTTTATGATCACTCTTTCACTTTAGTTTTATGCACTTAGTGTCCAAAATTGCTATAATATCAATAGAAGCATTGTATTCTTTGAGCTTCGTTTGCTGAGCTATATTTTGAGCTATATTCTGAGCTATATTCAATGAGTGTGGCAAACTTTGGCAGCGGATGGCCGTTTATTAAATAACAATCCAAGTTATAAATTTACGCAGAAGTTCTCAGCAAAGGTGGGACTACACCCGCCACTCTGTGCAACATATGATAAATACATAATAAAATGCTGGTAACAAAATACATAAACACAACTGGACAAGGAGATCCGTATGCCAGAGAATGGCAAGGGGAGAGTAGTATGTATAATACCCGCACGGGACCACCAAAAATAAGGGGCAACTCACCCCCACGGAAGCTTCCTGGAATAGCGCCGCACCCCTCAAGCATGGTCCTTCCCCACGAACCTCCTTACAGTCGGTCTGTGGGGGAAGGACTCTTCCAGTTAATTACGACATGCGAGATCTAGTTTTGTTTCAAAAAATAATCGAAAATGACCTTCTTAGAGTAATTAGTTTTGAATCTGATCGTTTAGGCCCATTAAAGCTTGGTTACACAATTATGATTAAGCTAAGAAAAGATACAAATAAAGGTGTAGAATATACTGAATCATTTTTAAAACAGGACTTCCCAATACTTATTAATTCCTTTGATCAAGGATCGATGATAAAAAAAACTTGATGCTGAAATTAATAGAAAAAGAGAGTTAATAGCTCTTTGGGTAGAAAGAGGCTCAGGGTGGGTTGTTGACGGGTTTTCGATCGTTTATCTTGACTTTGCTAGAAATGTGCCAATAAGAGGCGGCTCATGTATCCCTCTTCCTCCAAAGCTTAAAGCAAAACAAGCCATTATAAACATTAAAAACAGAGATAATGCTTGTTTGCAATGGGCTTTGAGAGCTGCACGTTTCCCGGCTGTTGACCATCTGATAGACCAAGTAAATATCCAACAAACGATGGCTTTGACTTTACAGGCATCTCCTTCCCAACGCCTTTACATGAAATACCGAGGGTCGAGAAGCTGAACAACATTGCAATCAGTGTCCTCGGCTGGCAAAACGGGAAAGTAGTGGTTTATCATGTCAGCGACATGGAAGGACAGGATATCCCATGTGTTAATGTAATGCTCATCACCGCTAAAAACAGAGCATTACTGTTACATTGAGTCTAAACAGGCTTCTTCGCGAACAACATGCAACAGACAACCAGACTCATTACTGCATGATATGCTTGCATTGCTTCTCATCAGACAGAATCTTAAAAGAACATATTACCGATTGGAGCTGGTGGCCGTCCAGCCAGAGTCGAGATGCCAAAGAAAGGCGAAAACATCCTTCGCTTTACAAACTTTCAAAAACAGATGAAGGCACCGTTCTCAATATACGCCGATTGTAAGAGCATTATAGAGAAGATAGACACGCGCATTCCATCCACGGAACAAAGCAGCACCACAAAGACAGAGGTACACAAACCTTGCAGCTTTTCCTTTGTTGTTGTCAGATCGGATGGCGTGTCAGGCAAGTCATACTTTTTTTTAGAGGTAAGAATGCTGCGCTAGAGTTTTTGACCGCCATTCTTGGTGTTGAGAAAGAAATAAGGGAAGCCCTCTTACAAAAGGCCTCATTACAAATGACGAAGGATGATTGGAGGGATTTCAACGCAGCTGTCAATTGTCACATCTGCAACAAGGATCTGATCCGGCAGAATGTAAGAGACGAGATTGAAGTCTTTAGCCCTACAACAGGAGAGTATTGCGGCAAGGTACACAGGTGTACAAAGGCACCAGGCAGCAGAAATAGTTGTTACTCCGAAGTCCTAAAAGACACCACACAAGACGATGATGGCAAACGTATCATCGACAAGTGGCACCCAAGAAAGCCGAAGCTGGACGGCATCATCGAAGACGATTGTTTCTTCTGTGACAGGCCTTTATTGCGCGACAACTTCAGAGATGCGGTAAGAGACCATTGTCACATTTCAGGTAAATACCGTGGTGCGGCTCACAATACTTGCAACAGAAGCTACTTCCGAATCAACCCCAAGAAAATGATCATACCAGTTGTCTTTCACAATCTAAAAGTTTATGATGCCCACCACTTGATGCAGCAAATCTAAGAGGTTGATTCTGATTTGAAATGCATCCCCAACAATATGGAGAAATACATCTCTTTCTCCCTAGGCAAGCTGAGGTTCATAGATAGTTTTCAGTTCTTGCCATCAAGTCTGGACAGCTTTGTTGCATCAAACAAGCCAGAGGACTTCGAGATCACAAAGCAGCACGAAACGGATCCAGCAAAAAGAAGCCTTCTCCTCCGAAAGGGGGTCTATCCATACGAGTATATGAACTCTTTCGAGCGATTCGAAGAAGAGTCTTTACCACCGAAAGAGGCCTTTTACAGCAAGCTTAAAAAGGAGCACATCACGGATGAAGATTACGAGCACGCCAAACGAGTGTGGGATGCCTTCGGATGCAGGAATCTCGGATAGTATCAAGATCTTTATCTGCTAACAGACGTTTTGCTCCTTGCAGACGTTTTTGAGAACTTTAGAAAAGTGTGCCTTAAAAATTACAGCCTTGACCCAGCACATTATTACACAAGTCCAGGCTTGAGTTGGGATGCATTGCTGAAATACACAGGCATTGAGTTAGAGCTTCTGACCGACAACAACATGCATATGTTTGTCGAAAAGGGAACGAGAGGTGGCATCTCCACAGAGATGAAGCGATTCAGCAAGGCAAACAACCCATAACTAAGCGATTACAACCCAAACAAAGGGACAGTTTACATCATCTACCTTGATGAAAATAATCTCTACGGATGGGCCATGAGTCAGCCGCTTCCAGTTGGTAAATTCGGGTGGGCCCGAAAGATGCCAACTGAAGAGCAGATCACGAAGTGGGAACCAAACAGAAAGAGAGGCTGTATTCTCGAGGTAGACTTAGAATATCCACAAGAGCTTCACGACAACCACAACTCTTACCCTCTTGCGCCAGAGAGGTCACAAGTTCCGAGTGAGTGGATGTCGCCATACCAGCAATCCCTTGTGAGAGAGTTGAATCTAGGGAAGGACAGGACCAAAAAGCTACTTCTCACTCTGAAAGACAAGAACAACTATTTCCTTCATTACCGAAATCTCCAGCTATATCTCAAGCTTGGAATGAAGCTGAAGAAAGTTCACAAGGTGCTGTGGTTTGACCAGAAGGATTGGATGGAGCCTTATATCAGGCTGAACACCGAGCTCAGAAGGAAGGCCATATCAGACTTTGAAAAGAACTTCTACAAGCTCATGAACAACTCCGTATTCGGCAAGACGATGGAGAACCTCAGAAATCGTACCATTGTTAAGCTTGTTCGAGCGAACGAGACAGGCAAGTTCCCGAAGCTGGCATTCAGATGCACAAAAGCAAGATCAAAATGAATAGACCGGTCTACACAGGCATGTGTGTGCTGGATCTCTCCAAGACTTTGATGTACGATTTCTATTACTTCCATCTGGATCTGAGATACGGCTCGAAATGCCAGCTTCTCTATACCGACACAGATTCTCTGCTTCTAGAGATCAAGGCAGAGGATATCTACAAGGACATGAAGAAAGACGTTTATTACGACACGAGCGACTTTTCAAAGGACCACTTCCTTCATAGCCAAGAGAACAAGAAGGTCATCGGGAAAATGAAGGACGAGTGCGCTGGCGTGCCAATCTCGGAGAACTTGTGCTTGCGCTCGAAGATGTACTCAATCTTGTTGGGAAATGAGAAAAACATCAAAAAAGCAAAGGGCACGACGAAGGTAGTGACAAGGAAGGAAATAATACACCAGAACTACGAAGACGCTCTCTTCAAAAAATAAGCCTTCAAACACGGGATGGACATGCTTCGAAGCAAGGACCACCAGATCTATGGCGTGCATCTAAACAAGACAACACTCTCGCCATTTGACTCAAAGCGTTGGATCAAAGACGACGGCATTCACACGCTGGCATATGGTCACAAAGGTATCGTAGGCAACTGAGTGCCATCCGGCACAACCATCAGCTCCTCACGGACGAAGCCCCGCTTGGGCCCCTCGTGAAGGTAATTCATGACCGGCTCGTTTGGTTTGGTAAAAACCCTTTCAATGTTGAAGACTTTCAAAGACCAGATTGGATCGGTCGCACGCCTACTGCCATCCTCTAGCTCGCCAGGCTGGTATAAATATCTCACATTTAATCGGGGAGGGAGCTTTTTCTCGTTCTCTCCCACTGCTCTCGAATATGGGGTAGAGGGTTTGGATGAAACGGCATTTTCTTTGATTGCTTGTGCGGGATTCTTGCCAGTTAATCTGGTGACTTCATTGTTTAAAGCTGATACAACGTCGGGCAGTCTTTTAACCCATTCAGTCGATCTCTGACCGGAGGGAAGGAGCATTTCAACCGCATACTGGTGCCCAAACAATCGTTCAGCCAGGGTTCGGTTGAATCTTTCAACTATCGCTTGGTCTCTGTGGATATCAACACGCCCACGACGAATACCAGTTTTGTTATCACCCATAGCCTTAGTCACAGCACCCATAAACTCGCGTCCAGGGTCAAACTGTAATAGTTGTGGCCATTTCAAAGGCCCGCGCCTGTAAATCTTTTGAAAGGCTTTCGCAACTTCATCAGATTTTTTCCATGTCATGGGCTCTGCTGCTTTAAAACGGCTAGCCACATCGACAACCGTCAAAGCGTATTTGTAAACCTTCTTCCCACGAGGAAGTTTGTCGTGTGACAAAAAAAGGTCTGCTTGATGCACCGCATTAGGCGAGAAGACATCTGCTTTTTCACAGCGGCAATGCCTCTCCAATAGCCTTTCGGGCTGAAGTAGAACTTTTGAGAGTTTGGCATCCATCATTTATATCTAGGGTTTAAAGAAATCGAAAGGCTACATAACCAAGCGGAAGCACTCCCGAGCCAATAAACAAGAGCTCGCTTTGCTTCTGTTGTTTACTGGGCTGATAGAAGTAAGAAAACTCGGGCTCTTTGGGAAGTGTCATTTGCTGGTCCCTGTGAGTTTGATTGTAAAGCACCAGCGCTTGGTCAGTGTCTGAGAAATTTTGTTTTGCTTGATCTTTGATCCGATCGTTGGTCGCAATCCAGTCGAGGAGCTTTGTGCGGTCTTTCTCATACTTAGCATAAGCCGCCTGATAGGCTTCAAGGACCTTGTCGTGTCTTTTTTCTCTTCCAGGGCGGCTTGGCCGCTATCACCAGACAAATATTTTGCTAGATAATTGTCTCCAGTGAAAGCGGCAGCATTGAGAATTGCTCCTCCAATCATCATAGCGATTGTGGCCATTGTTGTGTATATGTTACAGGTCAAAATTATCTTCAGGTGATTTTTTCAAACTAGGTAAATGGTACAAATAAATGTTGAGCCACGTAGCACTGGTAATACAAACAAGGAATCAGAGAATTAACTCTGTGTGTAAATTGTAGTGCTTAGTTAAACCCAAAAATTTTCCTGTACTGAGCGTTAGCCCTAGTAAGAAAATAAGGGACCACACGAGGGAAAGGAAAAAATCTTTGACCTCGGTGGGATTAGAACCCACGACCTCCGGATTAGATCTATTGAAAGTGTTATATGAAAAAGATAAATAACATTTTGATGCATGTTAAAAGGCAGCAGAACAGTGATGTAATTACAGCTGTACACAGTAAAATGTCATAATTAAAAATATGATCTAACATTGATACAATTCAAAGTGTTACAAGAAAAAGCTTCATCTACCACAAGGTCAACCCTAACCCTAAAACACAAACCCTAACCCTACCCTAGTCCTAAAAACACTAACCCAAAACCCGAACACTAACACTAACCCCAAACGTTGACCCTTAACCTAACTGAAATACTAAACCTACCCAACCCTTTATTCCCAAATAAGGTAAAGGTAAAGTCGCACTAGGGCCACGATGGCCCACACGGCTGGAGCTAAAAATTGCTAAAAATTGGGCGTGGCAAGTCACGTGACGTAGTAAGTCCATTCATGTAAGGGAAAAATTTTTTTCAACAATTAAAAGCCTCCTAGAAAGTTTAAAGTCAATAAGTCAAATATGTTTTAAAATAAACCACCCCCTTTAAATCGAACGAGACCCATTCCTTAATTCACCCGAGTGACATTCGTACTGGGGTCAGCTGTGAAATTCTCTTTGACGACTTTTTTAGCAATCCACCCAATACTTGAGAGGGTCCAGGAGAGGGGTCTTAGGGCTATTTTTTGTGATGGCAATTCATCATATGAGACACTCCTGAGATGGGCTAAATTACCTACTTTGCAGAATAGAAGATTGCAAGATATAGCAATAGTTATGTTCAAGGTTTTAAAAGGGACTTGTGCCCAGGTTACATAAGTAGATTATTTTCTTATAACACTACCAAGTATAATTTAAGAACTAAAGAAATTGTAATTCCTAGGGTTAATACCACGCGTTTTGGTAAACACTCTGTAAGATTAGATGCAAAGGCAAGGGAACTACTTACTTTAGAAGCTTTTAAGAATCTAATCAGAAAACAAGATCTAACTAGCCTTATTACGTACGATTGTAAAAGTTGTGTCCTGTGTAATTCTTAATTCTTAGTTTGTACATTCTCAGTTTGTTTTTACATTTGAATTGATATTTTATAAGATTTTATGTTATAGAGTTTTATACAAAAACTTACTTATTTATCATTTATTAATATAATTTAGCTTGTTTAAATATTTAGATAGTTTAGATAGGTGTCCTTACTTAGTGGGTAACTGCTATATTTTATCTTGACACAGAAATAAAGTTTTTATTTACCGGCGACAAGGCCAGTGATTACGGCGGCATCAGTAATTGATTTCACGAGCTTGTTGTCAGACATGGTGTATATATAAGATTTTAAATTTCGGTCGATACCACATCGTGTGCTTGTTCTGCGATTGTGGTTATGATTGGTTGTGTTGATAACCACCAAATTGTTTTTAAGGCGGTTATGTTGAAATCAACCATAGCAAGAAGAGCACCTCCTATTGCAGCCCCTTTTACGAAAAGTTGGATAAGGCTTTGCATTGTATATATATATGATTTTTTATTCCATCTCACGAATTCCCGTCCTTCTTTTTTGGCGCTGTCTGTGTTACAAGAGGAGTAGATACAGCATCCTCTGCTGGTGGAGGGGCTGGAGTCGAGTCATTTGATGAACGCCAAAGAGTCTCCATAATGGCTTCACGTTGGCAATATACGCCCAAAGCGGAGACAATCAAACCGCCAACTCCCAGAATTAAGTAGCCTGAGTTGTCGCTGCTGCTGCTGCTTGATTCATCACCACCAGTGGCTTGGTTTGGAGATTGGTTTGAAGTGGGGCCATTTGTCGTGTTTGGAGTAGGGGCATTTTTCGCTTTGGCAGCTTGTTTTTCTGCTTCACGTTCCAGACTGTTACACTCTGCTAGTCGTTTGCCAGAAGCAAAACGACCGGGGTTTTTTTTTGTTTTTGGAACAGTTTTTGGAACATCAGAGGTAGCGGGCGTGGAGGTTATTCGTGTTGGTGCTTCTTCAGTGATCGTCTCCATCAGGTATATATAAAAGTTTTTAAAAACCAGCGCTAGTTCCTACCTGGTTCCTGCCAGGTTCCTGCCAGGTTCTTATCAGGTTAGCTGTCAACTTCATCAAAGCCCTCTAGTGGGTCGCCTTCACTGTCTCTGCTTTGGTGCATGAGAGGCTTCGGCCCTTCGCAAACAGAGTTTTCAGGCTCTTTTTTGAAGTCGATGTGTTTTGAAGTCGATGTGTTTTGAAGTGATGAGAGCAGCATTGGCCAACGCCATCCATCGCCCACATCGCAGTGCAAGACCGCCAGCAAGGGATGACAATTCTTGGTTAATGATGTAGTCATTTTTTAGTTCTTTCTGCAACTCTTTAACATCATCAATCGAAACAACCATGCCAACGCGTTTGCTGACAAGCATTATAGCGCTGTCAATCAGAGATTCAGTCGTCTTATTGCCGATGTAGGCTTCTGTATATCTTTTGTTGTATTTTACAACATCCTTGTCTGGGAGGTGTTTCACCTGCTCGTGTGAGAGCTGGACGCCTATGGCTTCTTTTGATTTGCCAGTCGAGACCAGAACCGCCAGCTTCTCGCGTTGAGCTGGAATGTCATCACCACCTGTGAAGAAGGGCACCGGCCCTGAAGGCATAGAATTATCAGGAGCTGCCTCCAGCATCTGCATAACTTCGTTTAATTCGGCCAACTCTTCTGGGTTTGCTGCCATCGTGTATATACTTATGTTTCAATTATTTTCTTGATGTCGGGAAAAAGGCTTTCAACCTCCTGCAAAAGCGAAGACATGGTGTCTGGCATCTCTACGAGTTTCAAAGGGTAGCGGTTAAGAAGCATGAGACGCAGATCATTCTCGCCAGCGGCTTTGATAATTCTGCTTTGCATTTCTTCTGTCTTGGTCTGTAATTTGTCCAAAATCTGGGAAAAAGCTGTTAGCTTGTGGAGCCTGGTTGGGACGTCCATAACTCAGAGTATATTATACAGTTTTTTAGATCTTCACTTGAATCCCATATGGATGCCATAGATAAAAAACCCGATGGGAAAACTTGCGCTCCTTAACCCGCGCAATATTCTTTTTGTACTCCTCATGTGTAAGCTCACCGGCATATTCTTCGAAGATGGCCTTCGTTTTGCCTGAAGGAGTGTAAAAAAGCACGATCGTTGCCATGTTTTCCCTAAACGGTTTGTCAATGCTGGTTATCTGTTGGGTCAATACCCACACGCTGATGCCGTCATGGCGTGCACTGAAGACGAGATTAACCAGCTGGCTCGTATGGCCTTTCACGTCTTTTGAAGCGGCGCAGTCGTCGAGAACAAAGAGCGTGTTCGTCTCCTCAAAAAAGAACTTGCCAGCTTTAACCACCATTCAATCTCGTGCTGTTGGCAGCCTATCACGAAAATGCGTGCTTCATTATCCACGAAACCATCGTAGGTCTTGTTCTTGACAAAGCAGAGCAGAGCATGGCAGATATGGCAGAGCACATTTCCCGAGTCGGAGGGTGTTCTTTCAATCTCAAGGTGCACATCGTCTTTTGTGTTGACGAGGCGTTGGCCATTGCCGTGCAGGGTTGTATGAGCCATTGATCTCAGATCGATAAGGAGGCCGAACTTGTTGCCCGTGAGATATTTGGTCAGATTCATGTTGGGTCTGCTCCCACCATTCTTTCCGAAGAGGCGGCTCACTTCTCTCCACATGTCACTACCATCGATGCCGTTATTGTAAACCCTGTTTGGGGAGCCGTTTATGGTGACATTCACTTTGGTGATGTCGGGGTTGAAGTATTTTTCGGAGTCTCTGGCGCCTGGCGTGTAGGGCTCGATAAACAACAGAAGAATGCCTTTGAGTGATCTTCGCTGTGGGTTTACCCGAAGATTCAGGCTGGCATCTGAACCTTTCGAGAATGGAACCACCTCTTCTCGCATTATGTGGTCGTAGGCGAACTCCTTTCCGCTAGAATAGACGCCCGTTGCCTCATCTGCAAGTTATTTGCTGCGGATCCTCTCGTACTCAAGCTGGATATTTGTCAACTTATACACAAGCTTACTTGCATCCGAACCCATTACAACCTGAGATGCTGAAGCGAGGGTTATCTCGAAGTTAAGATCGTTGTAAAGGGCCTGATACAAAACACCGTGGTCAGTCAAAATCTAATGATCCAGATTGATGCGGTATTTGTTATTGTACACGCTTTCTAGCTTATTTTCTGCAGCCACACCGGAGGTTTTTTGTCGCCAGCATTAGAGCGGATCTTGCACAAATCAACACTCTGGATGCCCTCCGGAATCATGTTGTCGCGCTCATCCACTGAGAGAAACAGGTCTTCAAAGATTTTGTAAATGTCATACCCGACAGTGTCCTGGACAGTGGTGGCGGCAAACTTCACAACGAGCCTGTCAACCAATGCCCAAGAAACATTCTGTACGAGATAGTTGTTTGCGTGGGCACCAGCAAGCTCGATGTTAAAAATCAGGGCCAGCGAGCCAGACACGATAACCTCATGTTCATTCAGCTTAGGCACCGAAACATACAGGGTCTCGCCGAGCTTGGCCACAGAGCGGTCAAATGTGATGCGTTTTACGGTGCGCTCTGCTTTCATTGCACCAAGATTCTTCTCGTTGTGCGTGGGTACGAGGTTTGGTTGCAGAGCCATATTTATATACTTTGATACATCATGGCAGAAGGCGGATACGATTTACCAGACTGGGTAGACCCCGAAATTGATGTCGATGACGATGTTGATGACGAAGAAGAAGTTGCCACAACAAGGCCCTTTCAACCAGCCGCCGCTTCAACCGCATATCGTGGTGGTGAAGAGTATGAAATGACTAGATTGGATCGCGAACAGAGCGGATTTGGTAGAGCTAAGGAAGTCATCAAAATGACATTTCCAAAAGTGGATTTCGGTAGATTAAGCCCAATCAATTTTGGTAAAAAAGGCGGAAATGAAACCAAAATAGTTTCCTTTGGGCCCAAGGGCGGTGCAACACCCATTCTTAAGCAGGATGGGTCAGGCCTTCTTAAATCGTTCACATACAAGTTCAAAGGGCCTCTTGGACCAAGCGCTGAAGAGGTTGTCTCTGAAGACAATACAACTATAAGGGAAGAAAACAAAAGCTAAAAGAAGCAGAAAAACGACTGAAGGAGGCGGAAAGGCTTGCTGCAGAACACCAACAAGCAGCAAGTGTGGTTCAAAACCTCAGGAACAGAATCGAACAAACTCAAGCTAGGATTGACGCTCTGGATCAGGAACACGGTTCAAGCGTTGAGAGTCAAACCGAGCTAGATAGGCTGAAAAAACTGAAAAAGAATCTTCAAGGCGATCTTGAAAACCAGAAAAAAGAATTAGGAGCCCTTCAAAAAATACAAAAAACAAACAGACAAAGAGCAGGCATAGGTTGACAAACTCAGAACACAACTTTCTGCCAAAGAAAAAGAAAGAAATGCGGTTGAAGCAAGACTGAACACCACTAAACCCCTTGACGATCTAACAGAACAAGAAGCAGAGCTTGAACGACAATACGAGGAAGACAGGCGCGTGATAGAGAATGATAACACTTCTCCATCTGACAGAGAAGCCGCGGAAGTCCGAGTTGCAGAGCGAGAAGAAGAGCTAGGCAGGTTAAGAACACAGGTTCAAGAAAGGGAAGAAGCCCTGCCTCTTCGGGAAAGGCTTAAGAATATTTTCAAGAAATATGGGTGGACTTTACAAGCGATTGTTCTGGCTGATGGCCTAGTCATAGGAGCTGTGACTCTTTCTGCCATGAATGCCTTGAAAGCTGGTACAAAGGCTATTGGTAATGGGCTTAAAGAGATTGGCAAAAAAGTCGCCTCCATCCTGCCCGGTCTCATCGGTTCGATCGTGAGCTTTATTTTCAAAACGGCCGGTCAGGTTATCTCCTTTCTTGGCGAGCACGCTTGGCTGCTAATCCTTGCCGTGGTTGCCTTCTTGATAGAGAAGATCACCAAGCGAAAGCGTTAACGCATCAATGTAACAAAGCCTGCCAAAGCAAGCGCGCCCACAACAACGACTGCCTTGTTTACGTGATGTGGGTCGATTTTAGTGTCTTTAGAGGTCTCTGGCTATGAAGCAGGTAGGGCTGGTGTAGGTGCTGGCGCGCTGGGTGTGGGCTTTTCGCCCAGACCCTGTGCCTGTGTTGCCTGTTTGTGAATAGGATTCGATGGGTGGCTGTTTGGTGGATTGATTTTTGTTGGTCCACCGTCCATAAGGCGCAGTGAGGCCTTTTTTGTGCCCAGATTAACATCGTTGTTCACACCCAGCTTCATCCCTTGCGTTGCCTCCTTTATTTGATTGTTATACCCCACCACATCTCTGTGTTGATAATCATGCGTGATGGCATGAGCCAGCTTTCAGGAGCGGTCGCAAAGTCTAGACGCACTTTCGTCTCTTGGATGGAAAGCTGATAACGCTGCACGCTCTCTGAAATGTCGTTCAGTCTTATGGCATCCTCTAGGAGTATGAGGAATGATCTCTGCGTTTCAAACGCTCGGCCTCCACTCCCGATAATGCTGCGTCGGGTTTTTGCTTGTGCACCTAGAATGCAGTACACAAAGGCCTCGATTGACTGATTCAAACGCGCAAGCCCTGGCTGTGTTAGCCCTTGTGCGTAATCTGGTACAAAATGCTCGAACTGACTAACCGCACCTTGATCGTTGCGAACGAAAGCTATTCCATTAGCGCTATAATTAGGACCGTTTCTGTCAGTCACGCGCTCATCATTGAATAGAGCTACAATCCTCGTCACATTTGTTGGGACACATCGCGTCGCCCTTCCTTCTCTCTCCCTCCTCAATGTTGGTTTGCCATTTAATGAGCACAAACCCGCAAAATTCAACATTGGGGGGAAGGACGGCGAATCTTAGGGTAAATATGTGTTAAGCGTGATGTGTCCCAACTAAATATGACGGGGATTGTATTTGGGAGATAATCGTTGAGGTGTTGATTGACAACAATTATGATGAAATGAAATCAAGGGCACGAATGACCCAGAGTTGTTGTGTGTAAATAGTATTTGCGTAAAATTGCTATTTTCAGGGATGTGATGTAAGAATTTAGGGTTATTTGTGGTTTTTTGGTTGTATATAAGGGAGGCAAGTAAATAGCATAGAATAATTAGTATAGTTCCACTGGCTAAGGACGACCGACAATACAATTTCAGATATGGCTTTCAAGTCTGTAATCAAGAGCGTTACAAGTAACTCAACAATCATTCCACTAATTTCAAGCTAGAGTTATAAATGCATTTTATGCTGTACCCACCGCTACTATTATATAAGCTAATTGCATCTATGCCTGGCCGTATTGATAAAGTGACTGCAAAAAAAGGGGGGCGAATTAAGTATTGAATATTTTTTCCAATTATTTCAATGATACCGTTTTCTAACATAATTAACGCAGAGTTTATTATACTTTAGAGAACTTTGACACTACTTTGTATTAAACAACGTTATCGCTATATTTTTGTTGGCTTTTAAAATAAAAACCTTTCCAGCTACATTTAGTATTCTTACCGCTTTTTTCATTCAGTTATGGCATGGTTTTCATTTTATTTGAATGCTGTATGAAGACATATTTGTGAGAACTCAACTCTTTGCGCGATTTTACCTACATTGTAAAGCCCACGAAGCTCATGGCAAGAAAATCATGTTTACATTTGCTAATTAAGTTATGCAAAATGTTCACATCAACTGCTTTGTATGTGATCTAAATACGGGATTTGTAATCAACATGTATTACAACCTTTTGAAGTCAAGGGAGGAAAGGCTCTTAAAAGCTACAATATATCGCTATTTAGCACTTTTCTTTTCTAGGAAACTCAAATCGATGCACGTGTTCAAAGTGTACACGAGTTTCCACCAAATATTAATTAAATTAACATCAGATATTTCAATTCAAGAAACTGTGGCTCACTTTGCACAGTGATGAAAAAACACCTCTTATCAGCTCACGGTCGTTAAAAAAGACTTATAATTGTAAATTTACTTTATTAGCATCCAATTTACGAAATTGCGCTGTTCTTACTCCGTCCAATTTTAGCATTTAAAGCGATTACAGTATGGTGACTAGTTGTGGAAACTCGTGGAGACTCGTTAGATAAAAATCGAAACACTCATTGTTCTGTTTAATTTCTGCTATCAAGCAAAATGCACAACACTTTACGTATGAATTAATGTAACTTTAAAAATCTATAAATATACGGAAAAACATCATTTTCGTTACGTTATATTCCATCGATAACAATTTTCCGTCTAACCCTTCCTCCGCGAAGAAATCATCAACGCACTTCTTCCCACCGATTCAATACATTTTACCGCCACTTTTCACTTTGAGAGCACATACTTTAAATGATTATAAAATACAATCCTCGTCACATTTGTTGGGACACATCGCGTCTCCCTTCCTTCTCTCTCCCTCCTCAATGTTGGTTTGCCATTTAATGAGCACAAACCCGCAAAATTCAACATTGGGGGGAAGGACGGCGAATCTTAGGGTAAATATGTGTTAAGCGTGATGTGTCCCAACTAAATATGACGGGGATTGTAGATCAGGATCGGGGTAGTCGTAATCTGTCGAGATGATGCCTAAGCCAGTTGCTCCAGTGTACACATTACCAAGACCGTGGTTTTTACCGTATGTGAAACGGAAGTCAGAACTGGGATCAACACCGAACTCTATACAAATCTTCTTGTACGCATCTATGTTGTACTTGTTATCTTTATTGTTGAATGTGGGGTCGTCTGGCAAAGCGCTTATGCTCTGTTCCCCACCCAACTTGAACAAGATTCGTCTTGTTGTGAAATAAACGTGAAACCTGTAAAACGCCCTAAGCTGCGAGGTTAGGGAGAGATTAGAATTCTTATCAAACAGAAGGTCACGCGATATTCCACAACCGGTTGTTGCACACCACAGCGCGAAGTTTAGTTGTTGTGGCCAAAAACTCATATGAGGTCCGCCAAGCCACTTTCTTCCATATTTCGCGGTTTTGAACGAAATCTGTGTGTCTGAAAATATTTCTGTATTTCGTTGTGAGATAATCTGTTGGCGTGACCTAAATTTTTTGCTCTTTGTCCTTTAAAACAGTGCCAATCAACATGTCTTTGCTTATTTTCTTAGAAAAATCAACAGCTGGGATTGGCCTTTGTGTGTTTCGGTTAAACGTCAACTGATAAGGGAAGCCACCAACATATTCCAAGCCAAGGGCGTCTTTAATGTCTTGTGACCAATCCTTGCGGGCTATTTCAGTTGGCATAGCCCATGAGCCTGGGCCCTCTGCGAAAAGCACTACCGTCGTGGCTTTGTGCTTTTCGTCAAAATAAACTTCTGTTTTGAATCTAGACATATCAGCGTGCGGGAAGCGCTTTTGAAAGTCTGAGATCGCCTTGGCTTTAGCCGCTGCTGAAAGCTTTGCTGCTTCCGGTGTTCTCATCCAAGCCAGTTGTGGATCTACTGCGGGCTGTTTTTTCTGTGTATGGTAGGCATTTGGGGGAGTATGAAACGGTGGCGGGGGTCGTAGTTGTGACCTCCAATCTCTAAACCAAGATTTGTATTAGGATTAAATCCACCGGGACGTCTGCCAAATATGATTATATAAATATATTTTAAAAATCTATTATATACACAATGGTTGTGTTACCAATCGTCGCGCCTTCGAATCCTCACACAATCTTCTTCGATCACCCGCTTCCGAAGCCAAGCTACGTCCGGCTTCTATCTTGCTTTCTTTACAATTCGTGGGATACTTTGAAACAAAGAGGAGAGATAACATTGTTTACTAATGGGCCTAGTAAAGAAGGAACTGTCAGAAGACTTCTTCCGGGGCATTACACTCTTGGGTATTTGGCAAAAGAATTAGGAAACGTATTCCCAGACAAAGATTATAAATTATCAACCGAGACAGACACGCCATTGGGGTCAATGATAATTTTCAAAGAATACCCGGAAGAGGTAAAACTAGACCGCGATCTTTCTGAATTGCTTGGTATAAATCCTAAATTGCTGTGGCCAACAACATTCGTCAAAGGATTAACGTCACCAAGCACTTACTTTATCCACTGTGATCTAGTCGATAAAGAACAAAACCTACTCAATGGGAAGCCTTCTACAGTTTTGGCTCGATTTGATGTTCGTGGAAAACCCTATGAGAAAGTTTTTATAAGTCAACACAGTAAAACGTCTTGCGTGACACCTCTTCTAGCGATTATGTAAATAGCGTGTCTATATCAGTCAGAGACGCAGACAATGACCTCTTTGATTTTAAAAACATGCCTTAAGAATTTGAAATAGAGATAAATTAAAATCTTATATATATACCCGCCATGAGTTCTGCTAATGTTCTACCTCCATCAGCTCCGGAATACAGCGAAACTCTACCGCTCTACCCAGCCTTAACAAATGGCGACGACTTCCGTCTCAAAAAAATCTCTGACTTACAGACAGAGCTTGAGTCAGAGGCTAATCACTATGGACAAGTCGCAAAAAATACAAACGAACACACTCCATTGTTAATGGTTTGGCTGTTGGCCTTTCTTTAATTTCTACAGGCTTATCATCTGCCACATAGGCAACAGCTTTGAGTGGGATCGGAATTATCGACAGAGCCCCACTAGCTGGCGTCGCAACGATTTCAGGATTATCATCAGCCGGTCTTACTGTGTTTAGCAAACGGCTTGAAAGAAAGATCACGAAACATGAAAAAATCTACACACTCGCCATTGCTAAACGAAACTCTGTCAACGAGTTGGTATCAAAGGCGCTCACGGACAAGCGCATCAGTGACTCTGAATTTTCAATCATCCTGCGTGAGGTTGAAAAATATCACAAGTTAAAAGCCTTGATTCGCTCTGGTGAAACAAAGTCTACACAAAACGGGCAAACCCGATCGCCAGATCTTGACTAGATCAAAAGCGAGCTTCGCAAAGAAATCAAACAAGAATTTCAAAAAAAGATAAATCGTCTCACAGTTGTATCCAAGTCAGATTTGAAAGATTAAACTCGGGTTTCTCGCTTTATCTAACAAAAGAACGCATCGCGTGACAAGGCGTGACACGTGACGTGATATTGTGTGTGACTGTCACGCGTGACATTCACACAAAAACCCTAGTCGGGGGGTGCTCGTGGCTGTGTCTACCTAGCCTCGGCTAGGACTTTTGCCTTACCGAAGTAAGGACTTCAACTGCTGACAAGGCAGTTGTGTCGTTTCCCATTTTACCTCTGGGACCGAGGTGAGTTCTCCGAGGAGATCTCTGTTTGAGCACCCCCCTTTATCAGTTGGGCCGGAGCGTTTATCAGTTGGGCCGGAGCGGGCTCACCGGGGGTCACCAACTGACTCAGCAACCCCACTACTCCTAGTCTGACATCGCCTGAGCCGTAAACAGGGTTTGAAGGTGGCCAACCATACCCCCTGAGCTCTACCGAATTACAGACTTAATATAATATATAGCGCGAAAAGGTCTTTTATATACGTCAAAGCTACCGCGCTTAAACATTTGGTAACTCCTGAAGAACCACGCATGCGCGAACAATTATAAAATACACACGCATGCGTAAGTGGTGCTCATCTTAAGTTTGTCCAATTGAACATTTGCATAAAAAATATATAGGCATGATCACGTTGCGATATACTGAAGTTTATGAACGTTTTTCCACGCAACTGTCTATCGTTAGACGAATGGATGAAAAGAAAAAATATAAGACAGAACTAGATGTCTTAGATCTAAAACATAAACAAGCCTTTCTACGTTCACTCACTGATAGTTATTATCCAACTGAACTTTACCGCTCACAACTGCCAGAAAAACTCTATGCCATCTTTGAAACTCTTAGTTCTACAGCAAAACAAGAGTTTATTCAAGAATACCGCGAAAACGAATTTGTAAGCACTTGGATAAAAACATTTTCACTCGAATTAAATTCAACAGAACTCTATTGTGTGAAATGCGGGCGCGTTGAAGAAATAGACGAGGCTGCCTTTAATATCGAACAGCTATACCAAAATTGTAATATGAAAATTAAGAACCGTTCTAATTATAATTATGCTTTTAAATACTTTAATCGTATACTCGACGCCATTTCGGGTAAAACCCCCCATAAATTAACAGAAGAACAAAAAGGTCAAATCATGTTTGTTTACACTAATATAAGGGATTATCTACCGAAACATATATATTATCCATTTCTGATTTACAAAATCTTAGATCTAATTTTACCAGAAGGGCCACAGCGCAAGATATTATCTTACATAAAACTTCAGAAACCCTCTACAAATCTAAACAACGAACTTCATTGGGATTCAGCTATTTGCATTTAATCATGTACCGTGACATTATAATTCCTCTTGTTCGTATTCATCAAATTGATTCTGTAGAAAGCCTAACATGAAGTCTCTATCACCACCAATATTTGGAACTGTCTCCTCTTGTTTCTTAGATGCAAGCTTAGCGTAAGTTTTACCAGGGTTGTCCTCGAATTTCGGCTACCTTTTCCTCTTCGAATCTAAAATCAGTATTTTTTTTTAAGATTAGATATATTATTGTGAAAACACTCGACCAATCTTTGAATATTATTAAAAAAAAATGGTTGTTTTGTTGCCCAAATTTCAGTGAGATCGAGCAGTTTTCATACAAACACTGCCACAGGTTTTGGGCTTTCTGAACCCTGTTCGAAAACGCTTACCGTATAGAGCACAAGCGTAAAAACTCGTCGTCTTCGTCCTGTTTTGTAAACGACATCCTTACTTTACCGTAAGAACACCAGATGTCTTTCTCTGCGATGGAAGACATTATATTCTCAAACAAGGGTATTGTTTTAAGTGATCCAAGGTCAATGAGATCGTTTTGATTTCTAGATATTTTTCGTTTGCTAAATAAATAACAAACAACCCACGCAAGTGTTGGGTTGCTTTTTGTTTTATATTTGTTCCCTCCGTTGAGAAACTGATTATGATCTAAACTCGGTTTTGACTGTCGTAAAGAACACATTCTGAAGTAAGCGTCGAGAAACAGTCCTTTATTTACTCTTTCTCCGCTAAAAGCAAGGCCTGTTTGTATTTGGTCGCTATAATAACTTAGAATTCTATTCATAGCTATTTTCCTCTTAAAAGGGCATTTAAATTCTTACAAAACTATTGTGTTATCTTTGTTAATAAAATAACCGTCTGGACTACAAGTGACCTTTTGATAAAGCGGATGATCTCTTGCAAGATTAAGAGATATACTGTGTCCAAAAACGGAAACAGAGTTTTTTGCTCAAAACACTTGCGTGCAAGCGGCTCGAACAGATTACCCCAAGTACAAGCTGCATTGTTAATCATATCTGTTGGCTGTATTTTCTTTAAGAGCAGGCTTTTTTGTGATTCAAACGGTGATGATCCTGTCAAGGCAGTGATCTCTGATGCACCGATGGTTGTTTGTTTGGCTCTCACCCAGTCGGCGCTCTTTTCTTTCAAACCCGTATTCCTCGATTTAAGAAAGTTCATGAACTCTTGAGCATTCATCATCATTGATATACAAAGTGTGAGTATTTTTCAATTGGTTATATCCCACCTTAAATCTCTCCAGGAAGGCTCTGATGAAGGGAATTACCTATTAAAACCGACGCTTTAAAATTCAATACGGGACCAAAACCATGAGTAGTATGTATAATACCCGCCACCGGAACACCAAAAAATAAGGGGCAACTCACCCCACGGAAGCTTCCTGGAATAGCGCCGCACCCCTCAAGCATGGTCCTTCCCCAACGGACCGACTGTAAGGAGGTTCGTGGGGAAGGACCATGTTTGAGGGGTGCGGCGCTATTCCAGGAAGCTTCCGTGGGGATGAGTTGCCCCTTATTTTTGGTGGTCCCGTGCGGGTACTATACATACTACTGGGAGGGATCGCTGAGAGGGAAAAGTAAAATAGCAGGTTGCGAGTCAAATCAAGATGGAAGTCGGAGAGGCCTGAGGTCACGTGATTTCATCCGCATATGATGACATAATCTGGCATATCGGATATTAAAATAACCGAAAGTTCAGGAACTAGTGCATAAACCCATTTATTCCATATGAAATGGAATAAATATTGTTTATGCACTTAGTGTCCAAAATTGCTATAATATCAATAGAAGCATTGTATTCTTTGAGTTTCGTTTGCTGAGCTATATTCTAGAAAAAACACAAATAACATAAATAACAATAATAAATAACAATCCAAGTTATAAATTTACGCAGAAGTTCTCAGCAAAGGTGGGGCTACCCCCGCTACCGCCCTGAGCTAGCAACAGGGCAGCCCCACCCGAAAAGAATACAATGCTGTTATTGGCTAAATTCACCAGTAATCTTAACATATTCAGTGTGGTTTGACTCGCGCAGAGCCGTCAGCTAACCCCTGCATAAGCATCGACCCTGCCGCCAATGACCTGAGCCTGTTATGTAAAAATAGTCAAAAACTTTGAACAAAAATCTGTGATTTCTAGCCTATTGCCCAGTTGTGGGCTAATTTAACAGTTTATATTAGCGTATTTAATTTGGTTTGACTTTTACCGGGGACAGAGGATTCAGCTTAGCCCCTGTATAAGCCTCCACTCTGCCCCTGTAACCTGAGCCCATTATGTAAAATAGTCGAAAAATATGAACAGGAAGTCTCAGACTGCAAACATATTCCCTACCAAACATAGAAGATATTCTCTACCAAAGACAGGAAAACATTTATAAGGAACCTGTTCCGATACTTCGAGTCCTTATGTAAGTAGTATAGGACGCTCACGACGACAACTGACCAATCAGGAGCCAGGATTTAGCACACGTGACCACTTGTAGCCAATCAGAGGCCGAGTTATTTTGGAGCGATGACATCATCCCTCGTGCTAGATGAGGAATGACATCATGGTGTTGCATAAAAGTGATGCAAAAAAGATGGAGGGGGGTAGGGTGGGGTCTTCGATTGACCGGAAGTGACTTTAAAGGTAACTTAAAGGTTCTTAAAGGTCGTATGACGCCGGAACACCGGAAGTGGTTGTCTTGAACAACCAGAATGTGCCGAGGGTTCCAGATCCCGCTCGGGGGATGGCCCGGGGATGCCTTGGAATCTTAAAGGTCGTATGACACCGGAACACCGGAAGTGGTTGTCTTGAACAACCAGAATGTGCCGAGGGTCCCAGATCCCGCTCGGGGGATGGCCCGGGGATGCCTTAGAATCGTTCGGGAATGGTTCGGGATCTCGCACGCTGGGTGGTTCCCAGATCCCGCTCGGCCAGCGAGTAAAAAAAACAGAAAATAACACAAAAAATGCCTTTTCAATTGCCAATCAACGAAAAAAACAAAAAGCTAGTTGTACAAGCGGGGACATGTGTTCCATCCCCGAATGGGAGAACGCCCCTTTTTTAATCGGGTCGAAGCCAAAATCAAAATTGTAGTTTTTTGAGTTTACGATGTGTGGTCTATGATACGGGTTTCGTAACGAATTACGTCAATGTGACGTCATAATGACATAATTCGTGATGAAATACGCGTCATAGTACCATACATCTTAAACTCAAAAAACTACAATTTTGATTTTATGCAACTTTGTCTTTTCTCCGTTGCGACTACATTCATTGTTTTCGCGTTTAAATACCCCTAAAGTTTGACCATATATGGTCATTTGGCGGGAAATTTGAATTCTTTAATTAGCTGTAACTTTACGCCTTTTTATCCGATTGAGATAGGGTTTTCACTAAAAATACTTTTTTTCTGTCGCAAAAGTGTCTGTAAAGTTTTGAACACTGCTTTTCAAATTTTTAATGTTGTTACTAAAAATAGGTGGCACTTATGACGTCATAATTTCAAGAAAAGCCAAAAAAGCCTTCACAATGGTAAAAATTTAAAGAAAAATTTTCTCCAATTAAGATGTTCTAATGTCTTGCTTCATTTAGAATATAAACAACTCCTCTGTGAACCAAAAAACGAGATTTAGAACTTTGCGGGAGGAAAAGCCCTAGCAACCGACCATCGTGTTTGGGGAGAGGTGAACGCAGTTCGAGGAGCAGGGTGTCTTTCATGCCTTGAAAATGAAGGTGTTCTTGCCCGCGCATGTTCAAGGTGAACCCGCGAATTTTCTCTTCCGTCTTTCCCAAGCGTATCTTGTAAGCATAGGTTTCGGGGCCGCAGGATAAGAATTCAATGATGACGTCACGATTACCTTTCCCGTCGTCCTATTCGTCCGTCATCTCGCCGAGGAAATTTCCCAGGGGTATTTCGGGTTCGCCGGGTTTCCATTTGTAGACCACGGAATCCGTGTCGAAATACAGGGTATTGTCTTCCACGCGCTCCATGTGATGGTAGAGACGTAGCCGGGCCCAACACGTGGTGAAAGCGGCCACACAGACGTTGGTGGTTTGATCGCCGGGGACGTCGTCGTCGACTTTGTCGTAGGCGATCTCGAGGCACTCCACTTTCATGATGCGGAGATCGTGGATGACGATTGTCTCGTCTTTCATGAATTCGTACAAGGTGGCAGGCACGGTGATTTGTTGGATTTTCCGCTAGTTTTCTCGCTCGCCGAATTTTCCCCAGAAGGAATTGAGGGCCAGCTTGCTGGTGGCTTTTTTCCTCTTGTTGGATTGCATGTTGTTCGCATCGAGATGGATCCCTTCTCGCGCTGCATAATGGGTCCGGAGGAGCGTTTGCCGCTCGGGTGTTTTGAGACTTGGCACGATCGCGATGGTTCGAGGCAACGGTGTTCGCCGACGCACGACTCCTCGCATCCGACGACGACGGCGTGGAAGGTCGCAACAGGGAGGGAATCTCCTTCCCGTGTTATTTCGTGACCTGCAACGAACCTTTGGGGAAAAGAACGTAGGTACCTTGGCCAAGGGCGCCTCCAAAGAAGCGCAAGCCTTGGCGTTGGCCAAAGGGGGTCTCGCCGTGGGTAAACGGATGAAACGAGCCGAGACAACGCATTCCGCCGGAACTACGACGACAACTAATCTTCCTATGAAAACGAAAGGGAACCTGCCCTCTTCATTGTTGGACGACAGGATGCCAAAACGCCTTGTCGTGAAAAGACGTCGACGGCGGGAGACGGGGAGGCGTGAACGCGGGGGTGGATTGGAACAACTGGTTCCTCCCATCCTGCGCGCGGTGAAGGCCAATCCGTGGGGGCCTTGGCGAAAAAAGCCGCGAAAGAATTGGCCAAAGAAACCGTCAAGAGTGGGGCGCGAGGGTTGGCTCGCAAAATGTCCAGTACCGTGCGAGGCATCAAACGGAAAGCCACGCGGGCCGCGCAACGCGTCAAATGACGTCTTCGGGTCTATAAAAACGGCCGAGGGGGCTCCGAGGAAATCATCATTTTCCGTCGACACACGCGACCTGGGTCATGCCGAAAGGAAAACGACCACGACGTCGTGCCCTGCGTCGATACGGAGTCAAAACACGACGAACCCGAGGTCTTCAACATGGAGGCGTGTTTCCTTTACTGGTATTGGCCGTGTCCGCTCTGATCGCCGCGGGAAAAGCGGCCGCCTTGGGTGTGGCGGAAGGCGCGGCGGGGTTCGGTGCCAAAAAAGCCTTGGAAGCCGCGACGCGTAAACGGAGGTGAAAAACAGAAAAACAAAAACAAGAGAGTGAGAGAAACCCGTGGAGTATAAAGCGAGCACGATGCCTACGGACGGCGGTCGATGCGAGTGTTTTGGTTCGTCATGCGTCGCATCCATCGTCAATTGGCCTTCTTGAAAAGTGTCTTGAAGGAAGCCGATCAGCATCGACGACGCGAACGATTGCAATTAGCCAATGCGGATCAAATCAATGCCATCAGCGAATTGGCGATGAACACGTTACGGGGGACGGTCTCCCTCTCCCGCGCCAATTATCGAGTGCTACTCCCCCACCGCCAGGCCTTGCGCGACATGGCGAAAAAAAGAATTCGATAAAAAGACTTCGAGAGACCATGCAATCGCAAACGGGGGCGGGCCTCTGGCGCGGGTTGAATTGCATCTGCGAAAAAGTCCTCAAGTCGTGATGAATCACGTGTCGCACCTTATAAGAAGAACGGAACGACGGGAACAAGAACGTCAGGCCACCTTACAGCGCGTGGTGGAGACCT
The DNA here is from genome assembly GCA_022457155.1 of Cladopsammia gracilis. Taxonomy (NCBI): domain Eukaryota; kingdom Metazoa; phylum Cnidaria; class Anthozoa; order Scleractinia; family Dendrophylliidae; genus Cladopsammia; species Cladopsammia gracilis. Next base: position 670,280 of record JAJGOT010000196.1, read on the forward strand.
TGCAAAGGCGAAATCGAGATGTGGAGATGCTCGAAAAAGAACTCGTGACGCTTCGAGAGCGATTGAGGCAAAAAGAGAACCACGTGGAGGTATTGTGTCAACATTTCCTTAATCTACGAGATCACCAACTCTGCCGGTACTGCCCAGTCTACGCCGACGTGTTGGGAGACGAAAGCGGCAAAGAATTACCATGAGTGCGTTAAAGGCCCAAGCCATCACCGACCCTCGACGGTTTCTTCAATTGCAAGAACAGTACAAGCAACGTTTGATGGAAGACAGTCGCACTCCCTGCACAAAATTTGGTCCAACAACCGATCGCAGCGCACTTGCCATTGGAGACCCCGACGACTTTCCTCTTTCATGTCTTTCAAGCACTGCGTTTTGTCCCTTTGCAAGGTCTCGACTCGGACACGGAGGGACGTGTTGCCGGTCTTCAAGGCCTCGACCCGACTCGGGATCTCGCTCCAGGGTACCCTACTGAGTTGACACGTCACATCCGCCATAGCCGCTCGCAGGGAAAGATTTTCTTTTTTCACTTCGTTCAATTCCTTGGTCAATAACACGTTCTTCACGGATAACGGATCCATAACGTAGCCCAACATCGTGCCTGTCCTTCTTTTCTCTCTCTTTATCTCGAGGCGATTAAATAGAACGAGGTGGGTGGCGAGAGACCCTGAGGCGAGTGAAGAACAAAAAAGACCCATACCCCATGGGTAACTTGTTCCTTCCCAGCATGCATTGTCCTACTTTCCGAGGGTATGATAAGAGCAGGGATCCCCACCGTTTCACTCTTCACTCAGTTGTTACGAGTGACCTCTATCAAACATGGCGTCCAACAAAGTCGTCACCCCCTCGGTGGTGGAAGTCATGCTCGCCAAGCGGAAACGTGCAATGGAGGAGAAGGAGAAGGAGACCCGGGCCGCCAAACGCGTGAAAGTGGAACCGGAGGGAGAGGAGGAGGAGAAGGATCCATCCCAGAATGCCTTGCTTCCCTATGGAGACTCTTATTGGGATTATCTACCCATCATCCTCCAAGATCGCATGCTGGATTTGGCGGCCAGGCAACTGCACCGCGAACGCATGGCAAGGGTATGTTGAGAGCTTGTATTTCATCGGGTTTGCCAACTTCATAGATGGATCAAATATTCAGTTAAATGTGTCGGTTGCAATCATTGCTCCCGAAGACGGCGTTACGGGACCATCGATCAATTATTAGCCAAAGTGCGTTCCATCGAAAACCCCCATCCCGTCCATTGGACCAATGGTTATTGCAATGAATGCTACGAGGATCTGATGCTATCTTAGGGGTCTTTGTAACCTTTGTGTTTCTTTTTCTCCTTGACTACAAGGTGATGGTCGAAATCCGCACCTTGCTTCGCTGCCTTGTCACGCAATGGGTGCGACCCGCCCCCAGTCGACGTTATTTTATTATGTGGGACCTTTCGTGCTTCTACTGTTGGCGACGTGTTTTTTAATCTGTAACGCTGTTATTGTTTTTTCGTTTCATCCCACAAACACAGATCACGGGACAGTTACGGGACTTGTACTTCTGCCCACGCTCGTTATGGTTGAACACCGAATATCATAAAAACAGTCCTTCAGTGTGCCAACATTGTAATCGTAGAGCCTTCAAGGGAAAAATTAAATCGTTTGGTTAAAAGAAAAAAACACAAAGATCACTAATTTTCATTTTTATTTCACACTGTACAGTTAATTTTAGAAATACAAGACTTGCCCGTTTGCGCCGTTTCTGTTTGGGGCGATCCCACGCCGTCACATTATTGTCAACATTGTTTGCGACGATGGACAGACGAGGATATTGACGATCATTATCTTCTCCGTTTCGTTTAGTTAATGCAAGAACTCGGGCAATCCATCGTGTGTCCGTACACCGAATGGGTCACCAATCCCTCGTTGCATTATTGCCAACATTGTCGACGCATAGAACTGTTTGGGCGACTCGATTTTCTTGTCACCCATTCCATCGATTGGGCTCACGAGGACTTCATGGACAGACACGATGCCGTTTACAATGACGATCACCTGATTGCTTTTGCGGACAAACGTTTAAATTTACGATTTTATCAACACATGTAATTATTTTTTTTAAAAACAATCGTGAATAAATGTTGTTGGTTTTTTCAGATCCTGGATCAATTGCCGTCTTTTCGCGTTTGCCCCATGTACCTATGGTCCACGCGATCCTTCTTTCTATCCTATCCATGCTGCCATTGCGAGCGGGGACTGGGCTTGGGAACCATTGACGATTGGATGAAATAGAAAAAACGACAAAACATCTCAACGTGACTTCCATTTTTTCAGGTCATGACGCAATTGACATCGCTGAATTTATGCAGTCACACCCTATGGTCCACCCGCTATATGACTAAATGGATCACCCCCAACCTTCGAGTGATTTTCTGCCAACATTGTTTACGAAAGATAACACGTGGTTCCATTGACAGTGGTTTCCTCCGTTTCAGGTCATGACTCAATTGAAATCCCTGATCGTTTGTGGTTTCCAACAATGGACCACCCGCAGTGCCGATCCGTGGATTCTATGCAACCATTGCATTCGGTATTTTGCTCTCGGGTCCATTGACGACTGGCTCGAAAAGAACAAACCGCCCCCACCCAGAAGCTACTGGGGTGAAATATACAACAAACGAACAAATCCATTCATGGATTGAACTCATGTTTCCGTTTGTATTTTGTTTTTTGTTACGTTGCTAATAAAAAGGCATTTTTTGTCTTATTTTCTGGGATTTTTTGACTCTCTGGCCGAGCGGGATCTGGGACCCACCCAGCGAGCGAGATCCCGAACCATTCCCGAACGATTCCGAGGCATTCCCGGGCCATCCCCTGAGTGGCATCTGGGACCCTCGACACATCCTAGTTGTTTGAGACAACCACTTCCGATGTTCCACCACCATTACGACCTTTAAGAACCTTTAAGCACCTTTAAGTCACCTTTAAGGTCACTTCCGGTCAGTCGGAGACCCCACCCTACCCCCATACCCCTCATCTTTTTTTGCCTCACTTTCATGCAACACCATGATGTCATTCCTCATCTAGCACGAGGGATGATGTCATCCCTCCAAAATAACTCGGCCTCCGGCTGCAAGTGGTCACGTGTGCTAAATCCTGGCTCCTGATTGGTCAGGGGTCGTCGTGAGCGTCCTATACTACTTGTGTATTTTACAAATGCACTCAATTTCCATCTTCCAAATAATTCCTCGCGAAGCGAGGTTAATAAATTTGTCGTCCCTCGGGAGCTGAGCCGCGTGAATTCGAGCGAAAAATATATTTATATATATATATATATATATATATATATATATATATATATATATATATATATATATATATATATAAACGAAAATGTGAGGGTCAAGAGTCCAACTCCAATGTAGCTTTGCTGGTTTATTCGCTCGACGTTTCGACCATAACGGTCTTCATCAGGAGCATCTGAGGTATATACTAACTGTTACAACATTCGAAATTTGAAAAGTTCAACGGAAAGAACACACGTGACATGCTGACGTAATAATCAGATATGAAGCTATAAAGCTAAACTAAACTAAACTAAACTAAACTAAACAATATATCACGTGAATTGAACTAGGCTATTTATAGAAGGCTTGAATTTAGAAATCCAATAACTTTCTCTTGCTCTTCTAATGTCTTGATTAGGATTTCTAACTTTTTCAATGACTGTTAATTTTAAATGTTTAACCCCACAGTTTTTGAAGTGTCTGACAGTGGGAATGTTCTTATGACCTGCGTTTATGTCGCTACGATGTTGGTTCGTACGGCGGTGAACAGGGTTTTTTGTTTCCCCTATATACTGATTGTCGCATTTTGTGCATTGAATCAGGTATATAACGTTGCTTGTTTGACAGGTGGTGTGTTGCGTAAGAGTGAAGGTTTCTCCTGTAGTTGTGCTTTTAACTGTTTCTGTGAATCTACCATATGTTTTGCAACATGCACATCTATTGTCTACTTTACAAGGCCAAAATCCTGGATTAGTATGTTCGGCGGATGTACGTTGCTTGTGTTTATGTGAAGGGTGTATCCTAAGGTTTCTGTTGGTTTGAAAGGAACGACCACATATTCTGCATGAGGTTTCTGATGTGTTTGGCGTGTCACTGCTAATGGTGGAATGGCTTGCTTGTTCACTAGGGTCGCATGGTGGCAATCTTTTGTTCGTTAGCATCTCTGACAGGTTTCTTCCTCTACGGTAGGCAACGAGGGGGCGGTCCTTAAAGATGATTTTGCATTTAGATAAAGTGTGTAGTATTTGCTGGTGTTGGTTTAGAATATTATGCAGGTTCGGCATTGCTGGATTGTAGGTTACTATAAGTGGTACACGATCAGTGACAGGATTCTGCTTGGTTCTGAGAGCCTCTTCTCTAGTTGTTCTTCTCGCTCTCATAATGCACTCCTTGATGAGTTTGTTTTTGTAACCTCGATCAAGAAGTACATTATGTAGTTCTCGAGCTCTCTTCTCAAAGAAATTGTTGTTAGAACATATGCGACGTAGTCTCAGTGCCAGGCTGTAGGGGATGGACGTTTTAGTGTGACGTGGATGGCAACTGGTCCAGTTTAGATATTGATGAGTGTCAGTGGGCTTGGTGTATAGGTCAGTGCTAATCTTGCCGTTGTTGTTGATTACTTGGACGTCAAGGAAAGGGATGCTTGTGGTTGATGAGGTTTGTTCAAATTTGATATGTGGATCAAAAGTGAGGAAAAACTAACACATTTCCTTAACCAATGTAACACTTTTGATCCACATATCAAATTTGAACAAACCTCATCAACCACAAGCATCCCTTTCCTTGACGTCCAAGTAATCAACAACAACGGCAAGATTAGCACTGACCTATACACCAAGCCCACTGACACTCATCAATATCTAAACTGGACCAGTTGCCATCCACGTCACACTAAAACGTCCATCCCCTACAGCCTGGCACTGAGACTACGTCGCATATGTTCTAACAACAATTTTTTTGAGAAGAGAGCTCGAGAACTACATAATGTACTTCTTGATCGAGGTTACAAAAACAAACTCATCAAGGAGTGCATTATGAGAGCGAGAAGAACAACTAGAGAAGAGGCTCTCAGAACCAAGCAGAATCCTGTCACTGATCGTGTACCACTTATAGTAACCTACAATCCAGCAATGCCGAACCTGCATAATATTCTAAACCAACACCAGCAAATACTACACACTTCATCTAAATGCAAAATCATCTTTAAGGACCGCCCCCTCGTTGCCTACCGTAGAGGAAGAAACCTGTCAGAGATGCTAACGAACAAAAGATTGCCACCATGCGACCCTAGTGAACAAGCAAGCCATTCCACCATTAGCAGTGACACGCCAAACACATCAGAAACCTCATGCAGAATATGTGGTCGTTCCTTTCAAACCAACAGAAACCTTAGGATACACTCTTCACATAAACACAAGCAACGTACATCCGCCGAACATACTAATCCAGGATTTTGGCCTTGTAAAGTAGACAATAGATGTGCATGTTGCAAAACATATGGTAGATTCACAGAAACAGTTAAAAGCACAACTACAGGAGAAACCTTCACTCTTACGCAACACACCACCTGTCAAACAAGCAACGTTATATACCTGATTCAATGCACAAAATGCGACAATCAGTATATAGGGGAAACAAAAAACCCTGTTCACCGCCGTACGAACCAACATCGTAGCGACATAAACGCAGGTCATAAGAACATTCCCACTGTCAGACACTTCAAAAACTGTGGGGTTAAACATTTAAAATTAACAGTCATTGAAAAAGTTAGAAATCCTAATCAAGACATTAGAAGAGCAAGAGAAAGTTATTGGATTTCTAAATTCAAGCCTTCTATAAATAGCCTAGTTCAATTCACGTGATATATTGTTTAGTTTAGTTTAGTTTAGTTTAGTTTAGCTTTATAGCTTCATATCTGATTATTACGTCAGCATGTCACGTGTGTTCTTTCCGTTGAACTTTTCAAATTTCGAATGTTGTAACAGTTAGTATATACCTCAGATGCTCCTGATGAAGACCGTTATGGTCGAAACGTCGAGCGAATAAACCAGCAAAGCTACATTGGAGTTGGACTCTTGACCCTCACATTTTCGTTTTTATTTACGTTATTTCAAGTGTCCACGATCGCTTTAGTGATCCTCCAGCAAGCATTTTACGTTGGTTAAGGATCTGCATTGTTTGCGAGACCCCTCACAAGTTTTATGGTTATATATATATATATATATATATATATATATATATATATATATATATATATATATATATATATATATATATACTTGATGGTGTCCGACAGTTGCCTGGCAACAAAAATCGCGACAGCTGACAATGGCGTATTCATGTTTATTCATGGTGGCCGTGCCGGCGGTCGTTTAACCTTACTCATAGTCTGTGAAAAAATGTTTACTCTCGCTGAAACACAACCAATTTCTGATGCAAATGAGAAAGAACAGCAAAGACAACAACGCTGGATTCCACAAGTGGCTGGAAATCCTTGTCCGTGAAAATTAACCACCGAAACTCCGCTGAACGCTGACTTGAAATTCAGCGCGATCGCGATCGAGCAATGAAGAGACAACGAGAGCATAGATTACAAAGACTTCGAACAGACCAGGCAAACCGTTTGACTAGGTTCAAACGCCTTGACAAAATGCCGCCATTAGAATTCTGAACGAAACCGATCAGGAGAGGCGACACCGACTGGAAGTGTTGGACAAAATGATTCTGTTTGCAGACACAACGAGAGGCTGCAAGAATTACACGATCAGCTAAATACTCGTGACGAATATCTTTCATACCTGATACGGTAGGGAAAAGCAAACACTGATTACAGGAAAGGCTCAGAGAAGAAGAGCGATTAAGAAATGTAGCTCAAATCACCGGCTAAACTACTGAGGGGATAATCAAACACTGAAAAATAATTCTCTTACTACACACTGTAATTTGATGTTTATTGATATTCTCACTAACGTCACTAAGGAACTTTTTAAATGATCAAAACTACAGATAAATGATCAAAACTACAGATCACACAGGTGGGAATTATTTCCCAAATATCCAACATTTACATGATGTAGCATTGTTTGTGAATGAAACAGTGAGTTGTATACGTATACAGTATATATTGAGTTTACAGCATTCTTCATAAAACAGTTCAATATGAAATGACATTTGAATGGTTTAGTAACGAGAATTTCTGTTTACAATTTGGATAAAAACATTTTGTTAGGAAAAAAACAATTTTCTGTTAGCAATCATGACCAGCTAATGTCAATGTGTAGCAACTGTATACATGTAGCTAAACACATGACACATCAACATTACTGCTTCACATTTATTATTGGAACGGTGATCAGTATCTTAAATCTCCTCACAATATCAGTGTACGAGCAAGTACATAGATTACACAAATTGAGAACCTGATCACCTTCAACATAAGTTGTCTGTGGAAATTGAATACAAATTCACTGTAGTTATATGGCTATGTGAACTGCATTCACACCAGTAAGGAAAATGTACATCAACAAATTAATTTTGATTTCAAGATTTTTAAAGACGCTAACTGGTCATGAAGGCCTAAATCCTGGCTTTAACCTACGAATTCTCCATCCAGGTCTCTATACATTGCTTATGGTATTTGCAGAGAATCTGTTGCTTCATCTTGAATATTCATGTTTTGTAATCAATTTTGTAATTCCTATGACCTGTATCCAAAATATAGTATTGTTACTGCTGGGAGAATCTCATGCCACTTTCATCATTGAGTTGTCATTTTTTGGACATCACTTTTCAGCAGCAGTAACCTCCTGTGATCTCAACCATTCAAACGAATATAGAATTGCGTTATCAATTGTTTGATTTCCAGTATATAGAACAAAAATTATAGCAGTATGTAAAGGGAACAGGAGATAGCACTCACAAGTTTCAAAAATGGAATTTAATTGAGACAATCAAAATAAACAGAACACCACTGCATATTGTCCTGGACCCATGTTTCACAACAGTACTGAATACATCCACTTTCAGACCAATTTTCCTTTTGACAAAAATTAAGGAAGATAGGTGGGGAGCGGGGGGGGGGCAGTCCCATGGCAGTTACAGCGACCCACAGCTCAAAACCCAACACTGACCAACACCAGCTCCCATTTAGTTTATTTTAGGAAGACAGGGCACAAAGTACAAGTTAAATTGAAGAGACTGAGAACGAAAATGTCTCAACTTTAAATGAGGTCATTGCCAGCAAGCAACCCAACCTCTCCATTTAAATCAGAAATTCCATCTCTCCCTCCCACATCGCTAAAATTTTGCAGTGCATCCTCCCCCGAGCTTTGCGAGGTTCTGCGAGACACCTATTTCTAGTCTTATTTGAGCATCAAACATACCTTGTGCCGCCGCCCAAGTAGCGGCACCTATGCGAAAGCTGTGTGCCTTTAGTCGAGATGTGTCTAGACCACAAAAGCTAAGGGCTTGATTGAGTAAACTAGTAAAATAGTTCCTTGAGACTGGAGTGCCATCAGGCCAACAAAAACGTGGCCCTGTCTGTTGGCCTCTGACCTGCATAAACTGGGTTAATGTTAGGACTGAACAGATGGGCTTCGAGGTGCACACTGTTATATCTATTGGGTGTCCCGAATCATGATGTTCAAAGAACTGCATGGTTATTTTAAAAGATGTAAACATGCCTTGGGTATCTCTAAAAAGGGATATCTAGTCCAGGTTTATTATGTTTTTAGACTGCTGTGCTGATGTTTTTTGTGACTTCACCAATGCGTAATGCGGCAAAAATGCTGTTGTGCACATTGCTGCCATCATTTTCCTTTGATAATCACTTGTTGTTGTGTGGTCTATAGCAAACTGGATTTGTTCGAGCATTGGTAGAGTGATGGGTAGCCTAGGGTCGGCATGCATATTGAGTTTAGAATAACCTCGCAACACTAATGTTATCAGATCCACCTTGGTAGGATCTGGTAATGCAGCCATACGATGTGCAAAGCCTATTGCTGATAAGTATGTTAATATGGTCGAAGCTGCATATTTCTTCATTGCCAGGTAGGCAATAAACAAGGCTAGATGCTCTGTGGAAATTGGTAGGATTATTTTTTGTATATTCATTTGTACATGTAAAAATTGACCTAAAAGTTTCCAAGGTCTTTGGTATATGCCTAAGGATGATGGGGAAAAAGGGTGTTCATCAACAGTGTAGTCAGGACAGGTCCTAGTTCTGCGGTTGGAGATGAGTAAGTGGTATTGGTCTGGCCTACACCACGAACCTCCTTTCAGTCGGTACGTGGGGAGGCCTCTGTTTGAGGGGTGCGGCAACTATTCCAGGAAGCTTCCGTGGGGGTGAGTTGCCCCTTATTTTTGATGGTCCCGTGACGGGCACCGTTATAACTACAGTATTGTGAAAAAGTCATGCAAACGAACTCCGCCGAAGTTCGCCTATTGTTCTGGCGAAATATCGCCGAACTTTCGCCGAAATTTCAGAACGATATTTCGCCGAAATGTCGGCGACTCTTCGCTAAGTTAAGCGAAATATCGACGAAATTTCGGCGACATTTCGCCTAGCCGAAACGAAATTTCGCCCGAACGGCGGCGACATTTCGCAAGGTCAAACAAAATATCACGCAGGCGAAAGTTCAGGCAGACGAAATTTCGCGGCCACGAAGCAAAGCCTGACGAAATATCGTAGGCGCTTCCGCAGCTACCAAGGTAATCATAAGCAAAAGCTAGGTCGTTTTCGGAACAGTCTGAACGCGTGCTAGCAGACAACAAAACTTTTACAAATAGTCGGGCAAGAAAATCATCAACTTTGCCTCGATAATAAAATATTGTGTCAGTTCAGAAATCTGTTTACCGGCCGCGCAAACTTGCTTGTGTGTTCGAATCAAATTGAAAGACGAAAATTTGCATACTTGTGTTTACAGTGTAACAAATCAGGCAAATTGGAGTCATTTCATTTCGTTTTTGGACATAATATCTCTCTTGATCTTGCAAGTGATCATCCGCTTTATCGAAAGGTCACTTGTAGCCCAGACAGATATTTTATTAGCAAAGATAACAATATAGTCTTGTTAGAATTTAAATGCCCATTCAAGAGGAAAATAGCTATGAACAAAATCCCTCATTATTATAGAGATCAAATACAAACGGGTCTTGCTTTGAGTGGAGAAATGGTAAACAAAGGATTATTTGTTGACGCTTACTTTAGAATGTGTTCTTTAAAACACCTAGAACCGAGTTTAAGTCATAATTAGTTCATAAACGGAGGGAATACTTAGAAGACAAAAAACAAAGAAACTCTTGCATGGGGAGTTTGCTATTTATTTAGCAAACAAAAAATATCTAAAAATCAAAACAGGCTCATTGACCTTGGCGCCATTGGAACATCGAAAGCTTTGTTTGAGAATGTAATGAATTCTATTGCAGAGAAAGACATCTGGTGTTGCTATGGTAAAGTAAGAATGGGGTTTTCATCACAAGATAAAGGCGAAGTGAGAGCGCGCTTGATTTCTATGCAACAAGCATTTAAATCATCTGGAAGGCCAATACCCGTAGCTGTATTAGCTTGGAAAATGCTTGATTTGACAGAAATTTGGGAAACAAAAGAACTAAATTTCTTAGAAAACATACAAGGAAAAGTTGAACGTTTTCATCGGAAGTTATCCAGTCTACAAAGCAAAATAACAGAACTCGCTTACGAAGAGGAAGAAGTAGCTGAAATTCCTGACAAAATTTCAGATACCATAAAGAAATTAGAGGAAATAATACCAAATACCGGCGATGATAATGATTTTATGTTAGACTTTTTAAAGAATCAATTAGATGATTATGAAGAGGCCATGTCACGGTACAGGATTAATGCCTGCGGCTCTAATAGCTGAATCCCAGTGAAGTTCGTTCTTTAGATTTGTAGCGTGTGACTGAAGTTTTACGTAAGATAAAATCTAGCTTTGTGGCCCTTTTGGTAAAATTAGATCTAAGATTTTGTAGATCAGAAGTGGATAAAATATATGTTTCGGTAGGTAATCCCTTATTCTAGAGTAAACAAACATGATTTGACCTTTTTGTTCTTCTGTCAATTGAAGGGTTTTTTTACCGGAAATGACGCGAAACAACAGAGTAGAGTATTTGAATAAATTTCTATAGCCGATTTTACACAATAAATCTCTTAAAATATCAGTCGTTAGAAATTGTGGAAGAATATTTCTTTTTGCCATTTATTTCCGTAATTCTGATAAAAAATTTTCACTGTCGCCTATTTTTGTCAATGGGTCATTTCCGAGTATATGATTAAGGCAATATTTAAAAGCATAATTTGAAGTAGAACGGCTCTTAATTTTCATATTTTCATTTTTGTAGAGGTGTTCACGAGTTAAGGCAGCTTCGTCTATTATTTCAACACGCCCGCATTTCACACAATAAAGTTCTATTGATTCCCATTCGAGCGAAAATGATCCACCACATTCTAGACACGATTTTATCCTTTTGTTTGTTTTAATCCAAGTTCTTACAAACTCGTTTTCGCGGTATTGTTGTATAAACTCCTGTTTTGCTGTAGAACTAAGAGTTTCAAAGATGGCATATAGTTTTTCTGGTAGTTGTGAGCGGTAAAGTTCGGTTGGATAGTGGCTGCTACAGTCGGAATGTGTTTCTGTTTAAATTGCTCATTTTCGCTAAAAAAAACAAATATTGTGATTAAAGTGGAGATCTACTGGTTAAAATGTGCGTTAGGGTGTTTAGCATTATAAAAATAAAGGTGACATAACAAAATATGGGGGGAGGGGTGGGTTAGTTATATGTAAGTGACATTGTAACGGAAACAGGTCTTGGTTTGATATAATGCAATCGGTCTTTTATTTTTTAAAGTCGACCTTATGGCCAGTGATGACCATGTCACTTTAGGAAGAGAAATGATGAATTTGCAATAAATGTTATCCCTATTTGACCAAGCAAAGGCTCTACATGGGTAAGGCTGTAAACGGATTTTTGTTGTAAGAATCCCCCAAAAAGTTAAAGAGTTACTATTTTTTCTCTCTATGAGCCTAAATTCAGGCTTCAATTAAAAGAGTTTCGTTTTCTTAGAAACACAATTTAACATGCTAGCTTACCGGAAATTTGAAACTGGATTTAAAGTCACGCACATCATGTGTCATCATTAATGAGTAACGACAACAGTGCTCCGCAACAGTACTCCACCAGCATGTTCTTCTTTTGTCTTGCTCGAGCACCGAACGATAGCCACGAAAGCAGTTAAAATGTTTCAATCTTGTTAGAAGAATTGTTTACGGAGGTAGTTTGTATCAGTACTGCACGTTTTATTCCATTTTCAACAGTGTTCCAGCATATTAGCGTTAAAGTAAACAAGAAATCAAATATTTCTCATCTTTGTTATGAGGGAGCACTGTTGATAAAATTGCAAATTCAACAACTGTTCGAGAGTTTCGAATGTAATTACATTCAATAGACTATTTCTCATATATTGCAATAGAAAACGTTAGTAAACGCGCGCATTTTCCGTTGTTTTGCTTGAAAATTCGTGTGGGCACTGTCGAATTTCAGTGGAGAACTGTTCACACGGCACTTTCGGTGCTAACACAAATGTGTATTTTTTGAACATTTAGAGGTTTTTTTTTTCAATCGCACTGCAACTGGAAAAACACACTTCTTTCATCATATAGACAACCTGCTTTTCATCCGTAATAGGAACAGTTCCATATTTGCGCTTCTTATGACTCAAAAACAAACTATACAAAGTTCACGGAACGCGATGCTTGAAATTTGAATTAAAAAACACCCAAAAACTATGCTTTATGTGACCCAAAACTATAGTACTTACGTTCATGATCACATGCGGCACCTACTGCCACCACCGGCTCTCTATTTATGCTGCTAAAGGCTTTTTTTCAAGCGACGGACCTGTTTCTTTCAAAATTCTCTTGGACAACCGTGGACAAAAAAGCTTGGGACACTTAAGAAAATACTACACAATGACAATGTTTTTCGAAGAGAGAAACTATCGTTCCATTTTCTAGTCCCCCCCCCCCCCCAATAAAAAGTTGAGACATTGTGGCTTGGTTATATGCATAAAACTCAACATTGTATTGGGGGTGGGGAGGGGGAGGTAACGACAAAGTCAATTTGTGGGGAAAAAGGTAAAGTGTCCCAAAATTTCTGACCAAGATTGTAGTTAGTGAACGTAGCAAGGCTTTTTTATGGTTTAGATCTAAGACATCTAGTTCTGTCTTGTATTTTTCCTTTTCATCCATTCGTCTAAAGATAGACAGATGTGTGGCAAAACGCTTAAAAAATTCAGTATCTCGTAACGTAATCATGTTTATATTAAGTAACGTGATGTAAATGTTCAAGTGGGCAAACTTAAGATGAGCATCACTTACGCATGTGTATTTCATAATTATTCGCGTATGCGTGGTTCTTCAGGAGTTACCACATGTGAAAGCAAGGTAGTTTTGACGTATACAAAAGACCTTTTCGCGCCATATATTGTAGTAAGTCTGTAATTCGGTAGAGATCAGGGGAGTATGGTTGGCCACCATTGAACCCTGTTTACGGCTCATGCGATGTCAGACCAGGGGTAGTGGGCTTGCTGAGTCAGTTGGCGACCCCCGGGTGAGCCCGCTCCGGCCCAACTGATAACATCGGGTGTTCAACCAGAGATCTCCTCGGAGAACTCGCCCTCGCTTCCAGAGGTAAAATGGGAAAAGACAGCCGCCTTGTCAGCGGTTAAAGTCCTTACTTCGGTAAGGCAAAAGTACTAGCCGATGCTAGGCAGAAACAGCCACGAGCACCCCTCGACTAGGGTTTTCACCATTTTTGTAACATGTCACGCAATGTCACGCGCGACAGTCACGCGCAATGTCACGTCACGTGTCACGCCTTGTCACGCGATTGCGTTCTTTTGTTAGATAAAGCGAGAAACCCGAGTTTAGTTTTTCAAATCTGACTTGGACACAGCTGTGAGACGATGGATCTTTTTTTGAAATTCATGTTTGATTTCTTTGCAAAGCTCACTGTTGATCCTGTCAAGATCTGGCGATCGGGTTTACTCGTCTTGTGTAGACTTTGTTTCACCAGAGCGAATCAAGGCTTTGAGCTCATGATATTTTTCAACCTCGCGAAGTATGATTGTAAATTCTGAATCACTGATTCGCTTGTCCATGAGAGCCGTAGATACCAACTCGTTGACAGAGTTTCGTTTAGCAAGGTCGAGCGTGTAGATCTTTTCATGCTTCGTGATCTTTCTTTCAAGCCGTTTGCTAAACGCAGTAAGGCCAGCAGATGAAAATCCTGAAATCGCAGCGATACTAGCAAGTGGGGGGCAGGCGACAATTCCGATCCCAGTCAAAGCTGTTGCCAAGGTGGCAAATGATAAGCCAGCAGAAATGAAACCAAGGCAAACAGCCGAACCGTGGACAATGGAGTGTGTTCGCTTGTATTTTTTTGCGACCTTCCTGCAGTGGTCGGCCTCCGCACTTAATTTTTTCTGTAAGTCAGAGATTTTCTTAAGACGGAGGTCATCGCCATTTGGTAAGACTGGGTAAATCGATTCAGTTTCTCTGTATTCTGGAGCTGATGGAGGTAGAACGTTAGCAGACCTCATGGTGGGGTATATGTTACAGGTCAAATTTAATTTCAGGTTATATTTATTTCAACCTAGGTCATTTTTTTTTTAAACTAGGTTAATTTTTTCACCTACAATGGAGGTCAAAAGTTGCTGGGACACCTGCGAAAACTGAACATATAATAGTGTAATACTATTGTAGTTATCTTTGGGGCGTTTCTGAATGGCCTTAACTGGGTTGTTGTTAGGCATGTCTCTTTCCTTGAACTGGCTGTTCTGGGGGCAGCGGAAAATTGGATGAGTTGCATGGCATTTGTAGCATTGGTGTTTAAATGTACAGTGCCTGCCCCATGGTATCGAAAACAATATCCCGTTGGATGGCTAGGGTTGTTAATGTTTTGTTTTGTTGTAGCTGAACGAAATGTGTTTTCACCTTCATTACTGCTTGATCTACGCTGATGGGCTATTAACCAGAGCTTTGAGTGAATATTATCCCATGGGATAGCTTGTTTCTCACGGATTACTCTGAAATTCTCATCATAAAAGTTTTAGTTAGCCAAGTTCTAGGCCAAATCTCTTACTATTGCCCCATATTTCATGAGGGGTGGTCCATCCTGTGGCCATTTTTCCGTGTAGATGGCAGTATAGATTTGAAACGTATTTGTCCAGCTCTCAATATTGTTAATCGCTTGCTTTTTCTGATTGGGTACAATGGTTAAGGCAGGTTGACTTCCCTCCTTAACATTACTCATTCTAATGCTTTAACTATCATCGGTAGCCCGAGTATTAAGTAGTAACTGAAAATCGACAAACTCATTCGCCCAGATCTTGTTCCTTGTTTTATCTGATACCATTGACCCCAGGGGGACAGAAATCGATACAAATGGGTTCTTACTGTTCGATTGCTGATCCAGTGATCCTCCAATCAGCGTGTGCTAGGTTGTGCTGTAGCTCCAGTTGTTAAAGTGGCTACTGGGGCTGGTGCAATGATACTTGTTGAGGTAGTGTTAACTCCTGTAATTCCGCTCAAGGCTGTATCTACTGACTGTTGTACCACTGCTGTTGCACCACCAGGTATAAACTGGACTTAAACCTCCTGTTCCTGGTTGTTTGCTGTTGGCTCACTATTGTGTGTTCTTCTAATTTAATTAGCTACTGCCACCCTGATTGCTTGTATTATCTCTGGTGCCAGCGGGGCCTGGTTTGTTGTGGTTTAGGTGTCATCTTTACGTCTGCGTTTAGTTCTCGGAGGCATAATTCTGTTTGAACAAATATGCTGATATCTGTTGAGATCAGTACTGTGAGTCAGTTCAGTCCATTTCTGTTCTCAGGACTATTGCAATCAAATCTAATAATACCTTGTAAATTGGATGTGTTGATCAGGTTGACCTTGCATAAAAGAGGTTGGCAGTATGTACAACGAGAAAAGGCCATATGCTGTTCTGATGTGAAGGATCATAAGGTGTACCAGAACAACCGATACACTTCTTTGGCAAACTGCCAGACTTAAAGCCCAACGGCATAAATGTATGATTGACTCAAACACAAGTGAATGGCCACAAATATCATACTAGCCATAAAAAATGCAAAATTCAGCAATGGCAAATAACACTCCTGACCGCCTTTATAAATGTACAACAAATTAAAGCAACGACAACCATAGTAACAACTTTCGCACAAGGAATTAATTAATGTATTATCATGTAAACCCAGGTGTCAACTGGTTAACTGATTTAATGCATACAATATAGAGCCTCGAAAGCTTCTCTATAGGGCTTTGTTTCCAATGTTGATGAGGCGTATTCCGTCCCTGCTGTAAATATTAGTAGATGGTTTTGACAACCCACGGTGGTGACGCCATAATTTTGCAAATTCGACGTCCTGTAAAGAGTGTTTGAGGTACGTGTTTACCTTGTTTACATTTTCGTTGTAGGATGGATAAGGGGATTTTCTCCTGTGTATAACTTGACACACGATGATATACTGAACTTCCAATTCTTCATAAAATTGCTGAACAAGTTTGGTAATATTGTGTGCAACCAACTGTGGGCGAGCCCGGGAGTCGCAGATGTCATTGGATCCCAATTCTAGCAAGATAATGGCGGGCTTAGGAACCCCGAGGTCGAAACGCTGAACTTTTTGAACTGTTCGACTTCCCGTTCCCTGCCAGTGTAAGGTGCACAGCTCGGTTATGTTCAACGTGTCTAAAAAACGATCGTCTGTGCCTCTATCTATGAAGTCTTTCAACCTTCTCACAAAGGAATGTCCCAAGATCAGAGCAGTTACTGTGTGTGCTTTTGCCATAACTAAATCATCGAAAATTGCTCAGTATCTCCCTACGAAAACACCTCGCTTGTCTTCAGCATGAATTCTAAAGTAAAAATACTTAACTTTTGTCTGGACAACTTGACGGATGTCTCCAAATGCTGCTGGATACTGGCAAAAGTAAAATAGCAAGTTGCGAGTCAAATCAAGATGGAGGCCGGAGAGGCCTGAGGTCACGAGATGGATGGATGTCTGAGTTGTTAACTTTTGTCCGGGGAGTTACTTCTTTATACAAGCTATATAAGGGCATTAAGGATATGGTTGGTAATACCGGTTGGGATTTCAAGAAGGGCGTCGCACACCGCCACTAAACAATAGGTCCGGGTTACACCCCCGGACCTATTGTTATTTTCCCTAGGGAATTGACATGTCATGATGTTATTAATTTTGATATCTCACGTTACCCATCAATCTTTGTCACGTTTATTATGGTAAAGAAGTAGGATTCGGCACTAGCGAAACAACTGTTTATTTAGACAAATGTTCTGTCATCATCAACTGAACGTTTTACTTATACGGTTGGTTTGTCGTAACTCTAGAAATTTTGTTCGAGATGGCTGTTTGGCTGTTTATTTAGACAAATTTTCTGTTATCATCAACGCTTTATACATATGCGGTTGGTTTGTCACGACTCTACAAATTTTGTTCGAGACGGGTCAATTGATCTTCAAAGGCTCAAGAAATTTGTGTTTTTCTTGTCAATCATTTGTTATAAAGCCATTAGTGTTTCCATTAGTAGGGTCAGAGATAGGTCAGATTTTGCTGATTTAGCTAAGTAGAATATTTCGGTTTCATTATGCAAGAGTATGGAAGAGCAAGATAGCATGAATTTTGGGTTTTGTTCTATTTTGGAACACTGAATCATTGCTATTACGGTTTGATTATGCAATTTTGCTGATTTAGCTAACTAAGCTAAAGTTTATCATTTTGTACAAATGTACAAGTTTTTATTTGGTGCAATTCACTCTATAATTGCATTCGTTTACAAGTAACATTTTGTTGCTGTGAATTGAATGACAAAGCAAGCATTTTAACCCTCGGACGTACACGCAAACATATACCCCAACCGATGTTGCAATATTTCGGAAATATTTTACATCTAATAGATAGCCCGCGATGTGCTCTACAAGATAAGGTGAATATTATGGGTTGGGGCACTGCTGGAGTCCGTGACATCATCCAAAATGGCTGTCAAGGTGGCCGCTATCTTGGATTTTACTAAAAATTCAAATTTATCAGAAAAATGCGAAAATTGCAAATATTGTGTGCTAGAGTTGGAAAATAACATACAATCAAATATTTTGATGCTTTTGGTAGCATTTTATGTTTTTTCGCTGAAAAAAGGTGAAAACACTCTTTTTTCTTCAAAAATGGGTTGACCACATGTTACTTATGACGTCATATCTCGTTACCATAGCAACTGGTTATCGCCAAACTTTACCAAAGTATGTCTCAAGGATAAATGAACAGTTACTGAAAACGGCATGTGCTAACCATAAATGGTCTTGAAAATATCGGAGAAAAACCTTAAGAGGGGGGTGGCAACCACACCCTCTCCTTGTACGTCCGAGGGTTAAGAAGCATTTTATAAGCGATTTCAGCGTTTTGATTCAAGAGAGATATTGGCACTATTTTGGACTTAGTTGAGAAGACAAAGAAAAGCACAATGTATTATTTGAGCGGCAACGAAGAAAACGTTTTCAGCGTATAAAAAGAAGACGAATATCAATAAGTGAGTGTGTCGTACTCAAGGCATTCAAATCCTGACGTGGACAAGAGAGTTACCTTGGAGTGCTCAACGTAGCTTTATAAACAAATAATGTAGCAAACTGAAAGCAAAAATATATATATATATATATATATATTGAAATTTATTATTTCGTAAAACAAAATTATGAATTGTTTATCATGGCTGTAGGTGCCATAAATTCAGTTTCACAACTAGAAAGTAGGTTGTCTGAATTAAATAGAACTACTCTTGATGTTGGAGGAGGTGGTGATTGTTTTTTATTTCGTGCTGTATCACATCAATTGTATGGCAATGTTAACAACCACTTTCATACATGTACAGTAGTATTCTTGGCATTCAGTATTTACTGCATAACCGCGAACAGTTTATAGAGAGTAATATTGACCACTCTTGAGTAATATGTCATGTTAGGGAACATGGGCTGATGCGATTATCATTCAAGCAGTGGCCAATTGTCTCAATTTATCAATGCATACATCGCTGAATTAAATGAAACGTTTGCTCCTGTCACTCTTGTTCAACCAGTGAATGTTACAAGAGCGTGCACAAACATTTATATGGGGAACATAGGTGAAACTGTCTACAGTAGAAAAAAGTTGTCAATTAGCAAACAAGAAAATAGTAGTCATATTTTAGTTGAAGAGAAAGTAACTGATAGAAGTGAAAAACAGATAGCTTACATGAGAGATTACATGACAATGAAAATAAGTGCATTTTAAAATTGATCTCGGGTTTTCAATTCAGTGAGAGCCAAAAATAATGTCAAAAAAATCTCGTGCCACTTTTCTAACCTATGAAAAGCAAAACTAAAACCAACCGAATTTGCTTGCCGGCGCTTTCCTGTACGAAAATTCTCAGACCAGACAAGCCAGATTCAGGCCATCAAAAAAATATGCTAATCAGCGAGAATCAAATAAACGCGACAAGTCATGGCGATAATTCGGCTGACACGAGCGACACAAACAGATGAGAATTGAGCGAGAATAGAGCGAGACATATGAATCGCAGTGACATTTAGATGGCTTGACTGAGCGAGAATCGACCCATATTCAGGCCATCTCTTACGAAACTTGATAGCCAGACACGAGCGAGATTTAAGCCAGACAACTGAGTCTCCGGCTTTTAACGACAATAACGAGCAAGAATCAAGCGACGAATGTTTTTCTTACTTGAAGTTGAACAATCTACGTATAATAAAAATTCATCTTCAAAAAAATATAAAAAATCTCTTCATTTATATCCATAAAACAGCTCTTGCATAGTTGCGACAATGTTCCATGTACAATTTATTGCTCACCTCAAGTTCTCTCTTCTCACTCTTCTGGGCATTATGTTATCATAAAAATAAAGCATGAGTCCTAAAGAACCAGTTAATTTTTCACAAATGATCCAACATAATTTAGGGAGTACTTTCAAGTTCTCCATGTATTAAAAAACAGAAATCTTTCCACTAATTTACGCTCTATTTCGTGTTGCCTCGTTGAGTGCAGAAACATGTTACAGAAATCAATTACAATGTAACTGATAACGCGAAACCACAGACACGCAACCAGTAAGTTGGAAAAACAGGAACGGCGGAATGCGGAATACGGAATACGGAATTCGGAATTCGGAATAAGTATAATAAGTATAAAAAGAAGCTGTGCACAGCTTGAACTCTTGGCGTCTTTATTAAACCCATCATCGCCGCCAAGATACTCGCGCGATATCCCAAACAAGTGAGCCTGCTCGCAGGTTATATTGATTCTCGAGTGTTTTGAGTAGTTTTACGGAAAAACATAAGCTTAAACTTAGGTCTAAAAAGTAAGACTACACTACAATCCACTGTATTCATTCATTCATTCATTCATTTATTCACTCATTCATTCATTCATTCACGTTTGTTCAGGTGTATATCTACCTCACTATAGAAAACCAGTCGCTAGACTGTCAAGAATGCCAACGGAGGTTTTGGTATAAACAGCGAGCTCCACGCAGCTATAAAGCGTAGAGAATGGAAGCTAAAATTACAGCCTTGACTGAGTCAAACTTCAACTCTCTACAAGTTGAATAGCTTGTTAAGGTACAACTCTCTGCTATAAAGCTTGGATCCTGAAAATTTAAATCCTGCTAAGACAAAACTAAAATAGCTGGGCCCAGCGTGACACTAATAGCAGGAAAGACATTCAAGGCCAACGGATCATTTCAGATCCTGTCAGGTGTTTCAGAGAGAAACGTTAGAGAAATTCAAACCTTTCCTACATACAAATCTACATGCCAATATTAATGGCGAACAACTTGCTATGTTAAGTTGTTCCCCCCCCACCCCCCGTGTTACAAGGTTTAATGATACATTCACAGATGTCGGCATAGGTCAGCTTACAACAACAAAGGCGATATAACAGCCTTTTACTGTTAAAACACACGTTTATAACTACTAGCACTCGCGAAAACCCGCCACGGATATTTTCCGTCCGGTCCGAGGACAAACATTTTATATCAGATCCAGTTTAATACACAACCCGCGTTAGTGTTAGACCACCAACGTTTTCTAGTAATTCCACGTTACTTTGGCATAATCGACAGCAGACAGATTATGCTAAACTGTCTTGTACCATTTCGCGACTTACGTACATTGATGGTCCCCATCGCCATTGATATTCAAGACTTGCAGGCATTGCGGCATGAAATTGCCGTTTCCTGACAATTTCGCCCGACATGCATTGACTGAAGTTTTAACTTCTATATGTTCATGTGGGTTTCTTTGGAGTTCTTATAGCCATGTTTCCTAATTAAAATGCGATCCACGATCGCTTTCGGTCATTGCTTGCTCGTTCTTCGTCTAAAGGCTTATTTATTATTGACTTTCGTCTTTTTAGCTTCTCTGATGATGCAAACGGGCACGACCTTCACTACAATGTCCCGAACGTCCAGTTCCCCTTAAGGTATCACCCAGGGAAAAAATTGCCATTTTTCAAAAATCGAGATTTTTAGATGTTTGTATAAATCTTTTCAACAGCTTTCTTTAAAAAAAAAATCCAGAAAAAAAGTTTTTTTCTGCGTAAAGTTATTGAGCGTAAAATATTTTTCCATGTTAATTAGTTTAATTGACCGCTGACAAGTCCTGTCATACTTTTTTTGTATCAGTAATGTATTAGCATTTATTGCACTTTTCAATATTTTTTTCTTTTTTTTATTAAATAAGTTTTATTGATTTCAACTAATTACAACTTCAACACTGATTAAACACTAATTACACAAATTTAACACTGATTACACTAATTACAACTTTAACACTAGAAATATATTTCCAAATACTACAGTACAATTGAAATACAATTCAGAGCAATTCATCAGTTATCATTACGAAATTTATATAAAAGGGTTATTTATTTTAAGCGATTTGCAATACTTTCGAAATCTGTTCTGAAATTCTTAAATTCTGTCATACTTGATTAACTTGTATGTCATCAAGTCACGTGATGTCGGAGACATGCTGTTCAACACGGGATTGACACGATTCACTGTTTACCGTTAGTGTTATAAAAAAGGACAGGCTAAACACGACTCCCACTCGTCGCAAAAAAGTATTTTAAAAGCCTAAAATATAACGCTTTCCCAGTAAGACTTCAGAGAGGATCGCGCTTTAAGATCATAGTTAAGAATTTGTTCTCTTCGATGATATAAACGGCATAGTCTAAAACCTGGACTGGACCCTGGACCCTGGACCCTGGACCCTGGACCCTGGACCCTGGACCCTGGACCCTGGACCCTGGACCCTGGACCCTGGACCCTGGACCCTGGACTCTGGACTCCAGATTAAAAAAATTAAAAATAAAAAGAAAAATAAAAATAACATGTTAAAAAATTAAAAATAACATATATCAATATCAACCGTTCAGGAATTTCCAAAGAATTTCTTTCGGTTACACCGAAAAGCTAACTAAGAAGCTGACTAAGAAGCTCATTATGTTTAGGATGGTTTGCACAGACGTTTAACAGAGAGTAGTCTTAGTAAAATTAAATAGCGTGTGCACTCTTATCTCTACGTTTCTGTTCCCACCCATGTATTGCTAGATGGCAACGGAAATTGACATACAGGGGTTGACAATGAACAAATGACCGCTAAATGAAAATGATATCGAAGTCACGAATAAAGGCGAAAGTAAAATATAAGTTTAAATAACAAAAGAAACATGAAAAAATAAATAAATAAACGGAACATTGAATTTGCTTGAGCTTCCTTGGATAGCTTCGTGAAGTCTGCAGCGGTAAGAGCTCGCTCCTGTTTACACAGATCTCGGGAATAGCAGAAAACTGCAAACTACGGGCTGCGGAAAAATGGAATAAAAATAAAATGTATGATGGTCAAAAGTTCGGAAAAAATCGACAGTCTTCGGAAATGATCACACAATAGTTAGCAGTAGTTTGGTAATTTTCGGATATGTTCAGTCGTAGCTGGAAAACCAGTAAGAAAAAGATGTAATGACAATGAAAAAGACGACGTAAAGCTAGCAACAGACACGGGGGATTGTCACTTCTAAAAAATATAATGAACACGGTGAATTACTGCAAGTTATGAAAACGATGACAAGGAATGGTTAAAGATTTTCATATTGCGGCCTTGTTAGGGGGCGGAGATACCTAAATGCCAAAAGATATCAGTTGTTATCGGCTTTTACCATACTGATACAACAGAGTCCACCTTTTTGTCGGGGGTCGAGAGCGGCGAGGGTAATGTTTCGAGGGTTGAGGGTATTTTTTTGAGTGTCAAAGGGTCCCTTTCTTACTAAAAAGTGTAAAGAGAAAACTCTAATGATCAACCAGGGAATTCTCAGAACTGACATTAAAAAATGCATTGAAGTCAGTATAAAGGAGAATATATATTAAATAGCACATCGCGTGTTATTTATTGTCCTTGTCTCCGTCGCGGCCGTATATAGTGTCGTCACGCAACGCTCCTCGCCTGCGAGGAGACTACGATTATCCTTACAACTTCTGACAATGCTTCTGAATATAACCTTTTTGACATTTCGAGCTATTACAGCAAATAAGCGCTTTCAAGTAGAACATTTCTATTTGGAAAAAAGCTATCTATATGACAACCGCCCAACACGTGTGATCCACGATAACCTCCAAGATGCGCGAGGGGAAATTCTTTTCACCCGAGGCAAAGGTACCGCGCTGATAAAACGCAAGATAAAGGAGTCACGCTTCCGATTTTCCTTTCTGGTATTTTTCTGAGGTTTCTTTGCTGTCTAGAATAACTAGTACCACTAGTTTCCGAATAAAATACAGTTTTTGTTTGTCAAAAATTGGCCGAGAAACTGATTTGAAAATCAAAAATTGCAAAAGTACACAAACATATTTGCATAAGGCGATGCGAGTGAAGATACTATAAAATCGAAGTCTTGTTTTGTTTACATAAAATCGCTTTTCAAACTATCTAATGAATGAACAAACACAAAAATGGACAACACAATCTTCTTTCGAAAAAAATTTATTCAAGTCTCCATTAGTTTACGTTTAAAAGCAAAACGCGTACCATTTACATGTAATTATAGCTCATCGAGTTCAAGCTTTCTTCGATGAAATTCAAGAGATCGATACAACTGAATTTAAGCACGTTTTAAAATCAATTCTCCAAAACTAACAATAACACCAATAAAAAGTCACTGACAGATTGATTTCAACATAAATTCTCATCGAAAACTGTAATATGTTTGACCTTTAAGAGTGACTTTCCCTAAATACCAACTATAGCGTGCAAGATAGAAAAATCGAAATCGCCCAAACTTTGCCACAATAAAGACCTTAGAAAACAATTTTAGAAAATATAGGTTTCAGCTGTTTTGGATTTATATATTCCAAGCAGGACCATATTTTAATATTTACCCTTGCCAGAGGCCTCAGACAGGCGACAAATGCCCTTTTTAGTTGGCCTCGTGTGCAAAATTTAAAAGAGGCTGGATCACTATTTCACTACATAGTATTCAGCGATCCTTTCTTTACCTTTTGACGTTATTAGAATGTAATAATATTTCAACTACAATTTTTGAGCATTTTTTAAGTTACCGTTAGAAATGGTGTTTTTAAAAGTGTCAAAATTGACTAACTTTAGAAACAAAAATCGCTATCTGGTAAATGGATTTCGAACTCAAGTTAACATTCTAATAAAACAGCAACTCTAGTTCTATTGAAATATGAAATAAAATTTTGGGGCAATTAAAACTGCAAAGTTTGACAGCCGAAAACATTCACGCTACTTGATCGAAATTGGAGAATGTTGACCATCAACAGCAGTCGTATCGCCCGCCGATAAAATTGAATTGCCCTAGTGTTTTTGTATATTTTCTTCAATGAGACCTTTCTCGTACCACTTTATGGCCATATCTAGCTTTTGCTGGTAAAATGCATCCTCTGTGGCTTCGAAAAACTGCTGTTCCTTTAGTTGTTTCTCATGCAAATTAAGACAAATCGCTGTATAAATTTGTTTACAACCAAGAATTATCGCCGATAAACCCTTGTGAATCTCTTCATCTTCACTACTTTCTTAGGGCATCTTCTTATATGATAACATAAGACATAAAAATAAAACTAAACGAAAGTAAAGCGGGACTCACCTTTGATTTCTTTGGGTCAAGAACGATACAAGAACGTCGAGAAAACAATCGCCGTGCCTAGCGTGACACCATTGTGAGCCAACGTGACAAGTTTTACTAAGTCCCAGGTCACCAGTTCTGTCACGTCAACATTTCGTACATCGAAGGTGGAAAACGAGTAGTCTCCTGAGCTACTGTCTAAACATTTATTAGTAAAATTCTTGGCAACGTAAATTTGTTTAAAGCACGTAACATTGAATTCATTGCAATAACTGTGAGTCATTCTTACAACTGTGAGTTTTGTGCTGCTGCACTTGTCTTACAATTCGTTTCTGGTACCCCTACAAGTTTTATAGGAACATCTTTGTTTCGGAATTTCGTCTGCAGCCAGGGTTCTCAATATCCCAAAAAGTTGATGGGGAACCTTTACTCCAGAACAATAATCTAACTAATTCTTCGGTGGTATTGGTTTACTTTGTTGAACATCAACTTTGGAGAGAAATGTGTAATCAGAATAAGAATTCGCAGCCAAAATATGCTTGGCATGATCTTCCAACCTTACTGTATAAATTGAACAATTTTTGTTTCTAAAACACGCCAGATTAAAATCGCGAAATTTCGTTCTTTTCCTTTTTCGAGAGGGCGGCAATTCTTGAAAGGGGACAAAAAAGAATCGCAGGCTTAATGGTTTTTGAATATTTCGTTCCCAAATAATAAAATCCTAAGCCGAATCCCCCTCACAACAGTTGCATGCTTTTATAAGGTATGTACGCTTTTATGCAACCATCCTTTGGACAGGAAAATAGTGGATTTGCCGCAGAATCCATTTCGTCTTTTACAGAAACTTCTTCGTCGACCTCTACAATATTCAAAACCACCTCGTTTTGAGAGCCAGCTTTCTTCTGGGGAATTCTCGGTGTAATATCATTGCCAGTTTCAACGGAAAGAAAGAATGTGGAGGTTTATGTAAACGCCGACTGGATTGCCCCACGCCCCGGCGGTAAATCCACCATTTTGGAAGGTTGGGAGCTTTATTGTTCTGGAGTAAAGGTTCCCCATCAACTTTTTTGATATTGAGAACCCCGGCTGCAGACGAAATTCCAAAACAAATATGTTCCTAAACTTGTAGGGGTACAATACCAGAAACGAATTGTAACACCACTGTAAGACAAGTGCAGCAGCACAAAACTCACAGTTGTAAGCAGGGGCGTAGCTACCTGTACGCACGTACGCACGTGCGTACCTGAAAAAGTCGAAACAAAAGAAAGATTTGGGACTTGAGGGTGGGGAAAGATGTAGGGGGTATTTGAAAACAGTGATTGTGCGTACCTCTGAAAAAGTCCTGGCTACGCCCCTGGTAAGAATAACTCACAGTTATTGCAATGAATTCAATGTTACGTGCTTTAAACAAAATTACGTTTCCAAGAATTTTACTAATGAATGTTTAGACAGTAGCTCAGGAGACTACTCGTTTTCCACCTTCGATGTACGAAATGTTGACGTGACAGAGCTGGTGACCTGGGACAAAGTAAAACTTGTCACGGTGCCTGTCACGCTCGGCACGGCGATGAACGGACTTTGTTTCTCGACGTTCTTGTATCGTTCTCGACCCAAAGAAATCAATGGTGAGTCCCGCTTTACTTTTGTTTTATTTTTATGTCTTATGTTATCATATAAGAAGATGCCCTAAGAAAGTAGTGAAGATGAAGAGATTCACAAGGGTTTATCGGCGATAATTCTTGGTTGTAAACAAAGTATAGCGATTTGTCTTAATTTGCATTAGAAACGACTAAAGGAATAGAAAATTTTCGAAGCCACAGAGGATGCATTTTACCAGGAAAAGCTAAATATGACCAAGTGGTACGAGAAAGGTCTCATTGAAGAAAATATACAAAAACACTAGGGCAATTCAATTTTATCGGCGGGCGATACGACTGCTGTTGATGGTCAACATTCTCCAATTTCGATCAAGTAGCGTGAATGTTTTCGGCTGTCAAACTTTGCAGTTTTAATTGCCCAAAATTTTATTTCATATTTCAATAGAACTAGAGTTGCTGTTTTATTAGAATGTTAACTTGAGTTCGAAATCCAAGTACCAGATAGCGATTTTTGTTTCTAAAGTTAGCCAATTTTGACACTTTTAAAAACACCATTTCTAACGGTAACTTAAAAAATGCTCAAAAATTGTAGTTGAAATATTATTACATTCTAATAACGGCAAAAGGTAAAGAAAGGATCGCTGAATTCTATGCAGTGAAATAGTGATCCAGCCTCTTTTAAATTTTGCACACGAGGTGAACTAGAAAGGGCATTTTTCGCCTGTCTGAGGCCTCTGGCAAGGGTTAATATTAAAATATTGTCCTGCTTGGAATATATAAATCCAAAACAGCTGAAACCTATATTTTCTAAAAAAGATTTCTAAGGTCTTTATTGTTGCAAAGTTAGGGCGATTTCGATTTTTCTATCTTGCACGCTATAGTTGGTATTTAGGGAAAGTCACTCTTAAGTCCCTCGCTTGCTTGGAAATTCAAATCTCCGCTTCTGGTTCTGAAATCCGTTGAAAACAAACATCTCCCGCATTTGATAAAAACGTTATACATGAAGTTCCTCGAAGCAAGATTTTATCCCGGAAAGCTCGTCTTTTTCCACTAAAGCGGCTTCTGAGTATCCCTTAATTAGTATCCTTGTCTTGAGTAGCAAACCGCGAAATATTCAGGAAAATAACGCCTTTAATTTAAACGGTTTTCTCCGCTTAGTAAATTCACAGCAAAACATCAAAGTGTTTTTCTAGCTGACGTGACATTCGGCCGTGTAACCGTGCGAAAAACAAAGCCTCGCTTTGGTTTCAACATGACGTCGTATGCGCATGTTTTGCGAACGTCATACGCGCCCGCGAGCTAGTCCTGCGCGACGGAGCGACGGCGGAGGGCGGGCACACGCGCGCCCACGAAACATTCTGCTAGCCATGACCATGAAAAATGAGGGGCATAGGTTCTATGAGTATGGGGCTGCGCAGCTAGGCCTTCGGCCTGGCAAGTGCTCCGCTATAATACCTATCATGGACGAGAGCAGCTTTTTTTGCAAGTTCAAGGATATCTGACCACACGCGATAGGAATGCCTATAGGAGACAGGAAATGAGTACATTCATGTAAAAAAGAAATGTCAAACGTGTCACGCAAGGATGATCGTAGTGTCCTCGCCGCCGAAGAGCGTTGCGTGACGACACTATACACGGCCGCGACGGAGACAAGGATAATAATGGAGAACACGCGATGCACAATTAAATTTTCATTTTTATATTTTTCAATTTTATTATGATTTTTTTTTAATTTTAATTTAATTTCGATTTTTTTCATTTTGTTATTTTTTTATTTTATTTTTATTTTTTTATTTTTTTTTTTCAATCTGGACTCCAGAGTCCAGAGTACAGAGTCCAGACTCCAGGGTCCAGTCCTGGTTTTAGACTATGCCGATATAAACCTTTTGATCTCGGCGGATTCATGCTGTCCAGAGCCGTTAGAATTATTTTATTCCTTTATGCCGTACCCCCGGTGCTAGCTCTATTGGCATAACATTGTGGTTTCTTTGGCTCACTTTTGTTGCAAGATAAATACTTATGGCTGAAGTTTGTTATCGCTTTGAAAGTGCTAGGATTGTTCAATTTCTCAGACCGTGATTTAATGTCTTATGTCTGCGGCGTGCAATACTTGAGAGAAAGTGTTTCCGGCATCACGGATATAGGCGTCTAAGATCCGACTCTCAAAAAGTCGTAGTTTATAATTCCACTGCAGTGAAATCATGAATTCTTGCAATCATTTTTAGCTCCTAAGTTAGTTCTGTAGTTGAGTAGTGTGTCTCAGTGGAGCTAGGATGAACCTCCATTGCTTTGTAATAGCGTTTGATTTGGCATCCAGCAGATAATCTGCAACATAGTTGCTGTTTTGTAAATCTCACGGAAGCTAGTAAATTCTTGAGTCCTTTCCTTAAGCAAGAAATGAACATAATGTTATGTTCACATTTAACGAAGGCTCCGGCTCAGAATGTTCAATTTCTGCCGCAACCTTTTGTTTCCTCGCAGGGAGCCCATACAATCTGTTTTTGTAATTTTATAGGAAATGTATGGGATTTACCTAAATTTCATATTATGGCGACATATCGCCAAATGTATGTACTGATCAACGCTAAATAAACGTTAAATTACCTTATTTGTTGTGTGTTGTCGTCCTTTTGCCGTAAAAGTGATGTTTTGAGCGATTTTGAGGGATTCTGAGTTCGCCGTTGACAGTACGTCTAAGAGAAGGACAAGGGTGGAAAGAGATTTTTGAACGGCTCCAGCGCCGAGGCGATTTTTTCACTTAATGCACAACCCACTTGTCTTTGAGCTTGGTTTCGTGTGTTTGAGGACGTGGTAAGATGCTTTGGAGTTTCTTCTTATGACTCTCCCTTCTCCGTTGTGCTTCCCATTGTGATCTCTGTTTGATTGTGCAGAGGAGGATGTCGAAAGTTTCTTTATTAATCATCTCTCGGAGTTTGAGTGTTGTTAGGGACAAGCGTTGCGAGAACTTCTTGATTTGCGCGTGACAAAGGCTATAGCAACATTGGATAAAAACTCTTTGTTGGCCAAACACCACATGCTCCACAGCCACCAAATAGATTTGACGAGCGTCGAAATTGTTGACAGATCATCGGCATGGCGACAAAGACTAATTCTTGAGGCTTGGCATTCCGTGCGTAACACGAACGCTATAAACGAACACATAGCGCTCCCAAACGTTTACAATAACATTACGAATTTGTAGAAATAATTAAGAATGCTCTAGAGACTTTTGTTTCACCTCAAAATATTCTTTCGAGGTGCGATTTAATATTTGCATATATCGTATACCATCAGGACGCCGTTAGACATTTGCATTTTATCTTTTGCTGAAGAAGGCAACAGTTGTTGCCGAAACGTCCAAAAACAACATTTTTAATATCTTTTTATTTTTAACATTATCTCTTACCTCTTTAGAATGTTCAGTTATACCGTCATTTGTTTGCTAACTCAAAAATAAAAACGCTGCACTTCCTTTGTCTTTTTTGCAAGATAACTACTCGCCCCTTAATTTGCCCTTCAAATGAACCTTACCTTGTTTCCCATTAACGAGATGGCTCTTAGAGCCCTTTGATTGTGTTTCCTATTTCCTTAGCAAAGCGTTCACGGACGTCGAGCTTGGAAGCCGAATCATAGCCAGTACAGTAGATCCCAAGCCTACTGGTCTCCTGCAAGAAAACGTCACTATCGTATTCAGTTATGACGAGGTAATTAAGTTTAGAATACAGGAAAGGGAGAAATACCTCCTCTTGTATGTTAGAGCGGTTTTCAATTCAAAGTAATCACTCTGACCAATCACAACAGACACAGAGAATACAGTGAACCAATCAGGACTGAAAGAAAATACATGTAACCGGCGCCAAGCGAAAAGGGAAAACGCGTGCGAGTGAGTCAATCGAAAAGCGTAGCAATGCAAAACAAATCAATTGATTTAATGATTTAACAAATGATTTAACTCAACCGGTTTCGGCTGTTCATAATTATAATACAAGATATTCCACTAATCTAAACCTGTATAGGCCGTTTTCCAGAACTAATTATGGCCTAGCAAGGTTTAGCGTAGTGGCATCACAGATTTGGGAAACAATACCCATGAAAATTAAGTGTCTCCCTTTTAATAGTTTTAAAAAAGAATACAAACTCTTTCTATTTGACAATCAAGCATGTTAAACAACTCTAATTTATTATTTATTTTATTGTTATTTATTATTTCTTTATTTATTTATTATTTATTTATTTAATTATTTAATTTAAATAGTTATTATAACAACTAGTTACTAAAAGTACTGTATAATCTCCACCCACTTGCAACTGCTCTGTGGTAGTAGCCAACTCGAAAGCTTGGCTCCTTTGGCTACTACACACTCTTCTTTTGTTATGTTTAATTCAATGTCTAGTTAGCTCTGTTCTTACTTTTTTTTATTTCCTTAATGTTGGTATATTGTAATTGAATAAGTGTGAATAAAAAAAAATGAACTTGATTACTTTTGAGACTCAATAGAACATCGCTCAATTACCTGCCATAATAATTAAAATAATATATTATAATTATAATAGAAACCTTCCCAGCACCCTTTGCACGAGAAAAATTTCCGATGCCAAATAACTCTGTCAATTTTGAGTGTATGAGGATACTACACCACATGCTATTTACACCTACCATAAAATACCTGTTTTAATTGACTAAGTGTGATGACGTCATCAGTGACGTGACTATGCCCCCAAGTGCCTTTTAACGTTTTTTAGGAACATGCTTTGATGAATGCAAATACAGCCAACGTGGCAAGGAAGGCATTCGCTTGTAACATTTCCACATGCCCATTATGACTCTGGATTTTTAAAATTAAGGGGCTATACACATGAGCAAATAGGGGTCTGGGAGTAGTACCTTTGTATACATGTATCTTTGTAAGGATGAAATGCAAAGTTAAAATATTTCGTTTGTTGGTAGATATAAATATAAACATACGTTCTTTATCAACGTCATTAGTATGACGTCATGAATCACGTGATCAGAACGCACGGAAGTTTACTGACTTTTGGAACTTTCTGGAACCGTTTCTCATTTTTATTAACATAAATAAATCCCCGTTTTTCCACCCAGTTGAAATTTATGATGTTTTTGTGTATAAAAAAGGCGATTATTACTCCTCCAGTAAAAATGAAGGTGACGAAAAAAAGTTTTACACGTTGGAAACCCATCCTTTCCTAATCCTATTCAGCGACTTTTCAGTATAAAACTATAAACAAATCTGCATTAGTGGTTTTTATCTTACCTCTTACCAATGGCGTTGGCAGGTTTTCTGTAGCATTTTTCTTCCGTACCGATCAGGGGTTAGATTTTTTTATTCCCCCATCCTCCCTTCGGTCCATTTCCTTCCCCTCCCCCGCTCGGGTTTGCAGGACATGGTCAGCGGGAGGACTGGTTCGAGTTTTCACGACAACCGATTCCGCCATTTCTGCTCGTAGAGCACAGAAAATTTATTTTATTTCGTCGATTCAGAGTCCTGTTTAGTGACAAAAAGCTGGAGAAATTGCTTTGCAAACTGTCCTTTTCGTGACTAACTTACGCTATAGCGCAAAGAAGTCTGCTTAGAGTGTACATGTAGTTCCCAGGTCATGTGCCGGTCGCGAGGAAAGTCGGAGAAACTTGGAAAGGACAATAAAAGTTGGAAAAGGTAAGTGATTTGAGTTTTAAATTAAATGTAGTAAGTTTAACTTTCAACGTAATGTCCAACTGGACAGGGTTCAGGGTTATTTTAGACCTTTTGGGGCGATTGATTATAAGTTTCTATTTGATATTGTGCACATCTAAGTAAGCTTAGTTTAAAATTATTATTAAAGCGTATTTGTTCAGTAACAATCCGTGTAAGAAGTGGGCAATTCTCTATTGTTCCGCTGCATTTCGCTTTCCCCACATAAGAATAATTAGATTTTCGTACTGAGAATACGTCAACCTATGGACAACATGGTTTTGAAATAAAATTTACTGAAACTTTATTTTAAAGCGATGTTTCTTTTGTGTTACAAGATTTCATCCAATCGTGATACTCCAAAACAATGGCCAAGAAAGACTTGTTCCCCACATAGAATTTTTGTTCCATTAAAAATCACAATAGTTTTCACTAAAAGGGAATCAATTAGTAAACTAGAGATAAATAAATGCGCTGCCTGATGAAGTTATGGTAGATTTTCATGATTTAGCCAATAAGGTGGACGGTTTCAACAATAGCACATTTCACACCTTTCTAAATTCCGTGCATTTGGGTTGCCTACTTCTTACACGGATTGTTACTTAATTACAAACAGATTGGCAAAAGTCTGCGACCCTGAGCGCTAAAAAAAAATTAAATATCAGGACGTAACATGTCGATCAAAATCGATCATCGAAAACGTAGTCGATAAGTCGACAGTACTCGATATTTGTCGATAATTGTCAATCGACAGGTTTAATTTGTCGATAAAAGTCGATAATCACAAGATTTTTATGGCTACGAAATTAACCAAACAAATAATAGCTCGAACGACTTTTCTATGGAAGCATAAACCGCTCTGAAGTAAATCTTTACTTCCATAAAAAACTTCCATAAAAAACTGAGCAATCAAGTGGTTTGTTATTCAATGTAGAATCGAATAATCACCTTCAGAAATGATAAACCAAGTTAAACAGTGGTTCGTTCATTGCTTGATGGATCCCAAAAAGCCGTTAAATTCTGTTAAAATTGATAAGCGCTGGAGTTTAATCAGGTTTTATGAGAACAGGACAGAAGCAGCGTGACACAGTGTGACAGAAGGCTGCGATCAAGAAGTAGCATGAAACTGAGATGCATAAATCACTGATAAGACGTAAAATGATTTGACATGAAAATGAATCACTTTATTGCAAGAAAAGAGTAGTTTCTGATTTTAGCTTGTGTTTATTTGAGCTTCCAATTACAGTGTAAAATCGGTAAAATAAAGTCTTGACATAGCCGATCCTGCTTCGTTTATCCGCTTTCGCCAACTATGCCCCTAGCCTGACCTGTTTTGGTAAATGCCCCACCCTTGGGAAGGAAAAGTTATAAAATGCCTGACAAATGCCGTTGGGTGGGGTGGGGGGGGGGGGGGGGTTGAGGTGAGTGGGCTTGGAATTGATGGAGCCATAATCTGTCCTTCAATTTATTTATTTATTTATTTAATAATGCCCAATCTTGCAGCATGTGTTATAACTGAGAGTTCTTTCTACCATGTTTTTAGAAGCAGCTGGTAGAAATATTTAAATTTCTTAAGAGACACAATGTAATGCATGCAAGTTACATGTAAATACAGTTTTGTATAGCAGAGTGTACATGTGACTGAGCTGATGTTATATAACTTATGTTACATGTGAGTTTGTATGATTTGGTGCATATTTATGTCATGCAAAAATGTTTAAAATATTTTAAAAGCTGTTTGCTCTTCATTTCTTGGACTTCAAAATTATAACCAATTTGTAGATTTCAAATGGATTTGTAGCATTTAGAGAAAATGTCACTGCATTGCTGTCATTGCTTGCTTACTCGGCTCATCCAGCTGTCTTGTTTCACACAATGGATATTTCTGTCATCCTAAGATGTGTTAATTACCACAGTGATGCTGCTAAATTACAAAACATCAAGAACAACTAAAATTATCCTTACGCGGTTTCAAATTCATGAGATGCATGGTTCTTAGAGCCCTTTCATTGGACTGTGCACTAGGGGATTCCCTCTGTCCTCCAATGTAATATCAATAGTATTAAAGCTGTGACAGTGAAACTTGGATGGTATAATTAAACAAGAAGCTGTACACAGCTTGAACTTGTGGTGCATTGCAGTATTTGATTCCCAAATGTTTTGAGTGCTTTTTTAGAGAAACATAAGATTGTGTCTAAAAAGTAAGACTAGATTCAGAGCTGACACTCGAAACCACCATTGTTAACTGAAATGCAAAGTTATATAAAACATAAAACTTGCTGGAACAAAAATCCCATGTGGCAATAAGCGGTGAACACAATTTCAAACAGTTCTATCCATCCATGAATGCCCCGCATTGTCTTGAAAACTTATATGCCGTTATTCTTCTTTCTGCTTCTCAAGTTAACACACATAAGGCCACGAGATCACGAGGCCTCAATTGTCAGCCAATCAGATCAGTGAGACAAAAATATGCATGCATAAATTTGCATGCACTAATGGACAAAGCCAAATTTATAACTTTTCCCTCGGCTATGCCATGAGTAATAAGATTTAATATATACTATAAGATAGGTCACATGATTGTGATGGTATCAAATCAGCCAAGAGTTCATACAGATCCCCATACAGTATTAACCAAATTTGACTCAAAATTAATTTAAACCAATACAAGGATGCTACATGAAGAAAGATCTAAAATTGTAACTGGTACTTTGTAATAAGAGAACCACAGTTTCAATTATGCAAGACATGTTTCATCAGCCTTGCTCTTCTGTCATTGTCAGTTACGTATACAATTAGGAATCTTAAGGTGCTCTATTTTTTCACCCTTGCGCTCTGCAGTAAGGAACTTGCTTACTCCACTCTTTGGAAAAAATTAATTGCTTAAATGTAAAGTGCTTAAGTATATACTCAAACAATTAGTTCTTTGTTTACCTGTAGAAAGGCAATCAAATTGCAAACTGTTTTTACAAGCCCCAGTACCTTGCTTAAAGTGAAAGAATAATTTAATGTTACTATAACAATAATATTACAATATTCAGCAAGCAGGGCTGTCACTAAGATTGAAATCAATTTTAGCCAAAACGTATTGATCCATGAGTTCTTAGGAAGATGGCTCTTAATGAAGAATAATTTAATGTTACTATAACAATTTAATGTTACTATAACAATAATATTACAATATTCAGCAAGCAGGGCTGTCACTAAGATTTAAATCAATTTTAGCCAAAACGTCTTGATCCATGAGTTCCTAGGAAGATGGTTCTTAATGAAAGAAAGTAAGAAAACTGAATATTTATGGCCCTTGTGGGTGGGGGGGGGGGGGGGGGGGGGGTGGGGTGGGTAGGCCAAAAGTTTTCTAACATTGATTTTTTTTGTAATACTTTTGCTACAGCTTGGTTATATATAAGTAACTCATGTCAGGGGCCAGGGTAGTGTTTAAACTAGCCTTAGTGTGTATTTATGCTAATCCTATGTCCCCGATTAAATAAATGAATTTAAAAAAATGAATGCAAAAAAATGGAGGTGACACCAACTTTTATTTAGCAAAGTTAATACAATGGCTACCAACCGTTGATGTAGTTAGTTTTCTTCCTCTGTGCACGCTCAGGTATATTAAGGACTGGGTCTGCCCCTATATTATCAAAAGAGTAAGGGAGGTGGTTTATCTTCAAAAAGAAACGTGTCATAAGTATGAGACTTGGCAACGACATTCAACTCGTTAAGATAGTCCTTTTTGACGTTGATGTTTCCATGGCAACCTATCACGTGACCAATTGAGCTTTTACTTCCGGTTTGTTCCTTCAGTGCTCTTGCAGACAAGGAAAAATTGTGTTTTCTGAGAATTTTAAGTGGTATTATTTCTACCCTTTTAAGATATTTTACAGATATAACTGGAAACGTGGTCCACCTACGTGGCATGACTGTTTTCTGATGTTTGCGTGACAACAAAATCGTGACATTTCTATCGTTACGTGACCTGGACACGCCTTCCAGTTAGTTTCGTGTATGACTTTGCGCACTTAAAAATAACCAAACGATATTTTGTCAGTCAGAGTGGTTTAAGTTCTCCTGCACATAGCCTAAAGAAAAACATGGAAATTTGATGCCTTAATCAGTTGCGTGACTCTTTACGTGACAACTTCATATCAAAATTAACCTTTGTATCAAGTTAAAGCCTTTGGCCAAGTTTCATATCAATATGTTCCATACTTTATGAGATAGACCACCCCCCTTAATTTTTGGATGTACCGTAACAGACCCAGGCCTTAATATACCTGAGCGGCTGAGTTGCATGATGTAGCATGGCATTGTGACATACACTGTATGTGCAGTAAGGATGCACATGAACAATAAGTGCGAACATGCAATTAAAAGTTTTCTATTTCAACGGACTGTTGAAGAGGCATCCCTTGGTACAGTATATTCAGTATAAGCATAACGTTGATTTTCTACGACTGAAACAGTAAATGAATTTTTTTACAATGACTAAAATATTTTCAATTAATAATGATACTGTCTGTTTGTAAAAAGCATTGTAGTGTAATTATCTGACCTTCCCTTTAAATCATTAAAGGGTCAGTCTCAACCAGGGTACATTGCTTTCTAAGGTTCTGTTTGTGGCCATTTTTGGGTGCTGCGAAAAAGGCCACCCAGGGATTATTGCAAAAATTTAAGGTTCTATTGAGGTACATGTACATTGAAACATTGGCAAACTGGATTTCTTTCTTTCTTAAAAACATGAAAACAAATAGTAAATTAAGGTAATAAACACTTGATGGATAGGACATTCTTCTTAGTACATGTACATGTACGGTTTGATCATTCCCAGATCATACAGAATAGAGAGGTTAAGCATCATGAAAATGTTCTTACTTTTTTCTAAAGCTTTGTCATCTTCCAAGTGAATGTACACTGGTTGATATAGGGAAGATATGGAAAGTGACAATAGTTTAATTCCTCGCAAAGCGAGGTTAATAAATTCGTCGTGCCTCGGGAGCTAAGCCGCGCGAATTCGAGCGAAAAATATATTAATATTCATGTATATATATATATATATATATATTTATATATATATATATATATATATATATATATAGTTGAAGATGTCCTGCAGTTGCCTGGCAACAGCGCAACCAAGCTTGAAGACGTCAGACAGCGGTACTACTATATGTAAGCCACCAAAGTTTCGACCCACGGTGCACCCTCCCCCGAGCTTCGCGAGGTTCTGCGAGACAAATATTTCTAGTAATAATGACCAGTACATTTTGTGAAATCAATTACCTTTATGTGTGTCAGAATGTATCATCATTGAAATTGAAATAAATATGTATTTATGCCGATACACTGTTTTGATCGTAATGTGGGAGCTCTGTGTGGAGTCGCACTAGTTTGCTGAAGATGATAAACACCAGAGAAAGCACTCTCGAGTTGGAGGTTTACGGCCACTGTTTTCAAGTGGCGTTTTTTATTATGGGATAAAAGCGCATTAACAAAAACGTTACTAAAATTATCATGTTCAGCAAAGGTGGGTTGAAAAAGACGCCACAAGCCACAACAATGTGGCCGCCCCACTAAGACAACATAACAGAGCTCACCTAGTAGTCCTAGTAGGAATACGTAGAATTACCCTTTTGCACGGATCAGTAGCAGTCCTTTTAACTGACCTACGGCACCGTCACGGCAGATTATGATGAAGTTGTAATATCTGACCTTCATTTCTGTCAAGTCGAGTCATTGACCATTACGGTAGAAGTTTAAAAGAACAGATCAGTAGCAGCCCCTTCTCTGACCTACGTCACTGTCACCGCAGTAAGTAAAAATGTTGAAATGAAACACTAATCGGATTACTCTAAAAGTGGATAACAGATCAGTAGCAGCCCATTGTCTGACCTACGTTACTGTTACCGCAGATGAACTAAGATAATACATGAAATACAAATTAAGTAAAATGTCGAAATATAGAAGGCGTTGATTTAACAAATGATTGGAGACAACCCTCTCGCGCGGAGAGAAAAACTACTAAACTGAACATTTACACAGCGTGAAAGGCAACGAGCAGCCCGCTGGCTGACGTTCGTTGTTGTTAATAGATTCGTAATGTGTTTTAAAAGTCGAACGTAACCTCAAAGATCGACGGGTCAATCAGTTAGCGTGTAGGCATTCAGAACGAATATAACTCTTGAAAGCATCCGATTTCCAGCGGCTAAGAGTGCGAATTTGGGCGTCCGAAAAGCCTTTATCAGCCGCATGAGACGCGGCGCCTATACGGAAACTATGGCCTTTATATCTACTAGTATCCAAACCACAAAAAGTCAAACAACGAGATAGTTCTGAGTTAAACTGGTAAACAGTGATAGGCATGCGCTGTTGACAAAAAAGCGGGCCTGGATGGGAACCCCAAAGGGTGCAATATTCTAGTAGAGCTTTCACCGGACAGAAAGGCAAGGTGTCTTCGCGTTCAATTAGGATTTCGAAAGGTTTTTTAGTGGTATTATGCTTGAAGTCGGTAATGACAATCTTGACCATATGTGGCTGCCTTCATCCATCTGGAACGTCACGTCTTTGAACTAGACCACAAAAACCGCACGATCCGCACTCTTAGCCGCTATTTCGCCAATTCGAAAAAAGCCATAAAATGCTAATAGAAACATGACTGTGTAGAGACGGCGTTGAAAAGCCGAAGAGTTGTTGTTTCGGAGAGATTTGACAAGCTCATGTAACACTGGTCTAGTGATGGGTAAACGAATATCGGCTGAACGCTGACGGCGTAGTGCCATCAATAGTTTACCGATAAGGAACATTTTAGTGGGGTCTTGATAGCCTTTTATCTTATGGACGTAACTAATAGCCGAAAGATAAGAAGTAATGGTAGAGGGAGCGAGCTTCCGGGTCGCAAGATAAGAAAATAAAAAGCGCTAAAACGGGGACTGGCAAGGGCAACCCGAGGGTTGATTGCCCGTAGAAACGCTGGCGAAAAGTTTGAAAAGTTCGCCACCCTCTTTGATAAATGACCCTAGAACCAGGCGTTAAAGCCGAGCCTAGCAAATCTCTTAACAAAGTGACCACCTCTCCGGTAGTAGGTTCACAGGCATTTGCGTTGGTAATTCGTCCGCCTCTGTCGTTATTTGCTTGAATTTCTCCACCTGAAATCGGGAGATGAAATCGGCACGAC
Source organism: Cladopsammia gracilis (assembly GCA_022457155.1). Lineage (NCBI taxonomy): Eukaryota > Metazoa > Cnidaria > Anthozoa > Scleractinia > Dendrophylliidae > Cladopsammia > Cladopsammia gracilis. The sequence continues at coordinate 710,035 of JAJGOT010000196.1, forward strand.
TGTTTTTCAGACCAGGAACATGGCGGGCTCGAAATAGAATGTTATTTTGTAAACAGCTAAGAACTAAATCACGTATAAGGACCATAACCCCGCGGTGTTTAGAAGTCTGTTGATGATATCTACAAGGGCAGCGTTAACAGTAAAAAACATAATGCAGCAGTTGGCCATGCGAGGGCCCCAAATACGTACAGCAAGACTTATTGGAAAAAGCTCGAGAACTGCAATATTGAAACCATGCCATGCGCTAGGAAAGGGCCCACCGAACCAATGCTTGCCAAATATCGCGCCATACCCCTTTGATGCAGCGGCATCTGTATATAATTCAAGTGAGGAGGAAGTTTCCCATCGATCTGACAGAAAAAATGCCCTACCATTAAATGTGGTCAAGAATTCTAACCACATATGTATATCTTGTTTGGCCTGATTGTTTAAACGGATGTGATGGTGAGGGCGTGACAGACCAGTCGTAAAATCAATTAGGCGACGTAAAAATGCCCGGCCTGGCACGATAACGGAGCAACAAAAATTTAAAAGGCCAATTAAGGACTGCAGTTCTCGGAGAGTAATTGAGCGTCTGCTAGAAAAATCAAGGAGTAAGGCGCGGCATTTTTTAATCTTGTCTAAAGGTAGTCTGGCCTCCTGTTGCACAGAATCAAGCTCGATACCCGCAAATTGTAGCGTGGTATCGGGGCCAACTGTTTTCTTCTCTGCAATAGGAACTCCGATGTAATCACACATACGGAGGAAACGTGATAAATCCGAACAACACTTCTCGTGACTAGGTGCGATAAACAGAAAATCATCCAAAATGTGTAACACGACATAAACCTTTAAATGATGGAGGGCAAGCCATTCCAAAGAAGAACTAAATTTCTCAAAGAGAGCACAGCTTGATTTTAAACCCATGGCTAAACATGTATCAAAATAATACTTATCCTAGTAAGGGAAAGTCAAGTGGTTGGACTGGAATAATACGAAAAGCCGACTTAATAACCGTTTTTGCCATATAACAACCCGGTCCCATACGTTTAAGAATAGTAACGGCATCGTTGATAGTGGCATAATGGACTGACGTACAGTCGTCAGGAATGAAATCGTTAATAGAGGACCCCTTGGGGTAAGACAGATGATGAATTAATTGAAATCATTAGGCATTTTTTTTTGGAACAAGGCCAATAGGCGAGATACGAAAAATAGGAAAAGGTGGAGCAATGAAAGGTCCCGCAGTCCTGCCAGCTTCAATCTCTTTTGTCAATTTGGCTAAAACAATGTCCGGGCGTTGTAACGCACTTTGTAAATTCGGAGATTCAAACGAAGATAAGGCACCAATGAACTCTATGCGAAACCAAAACGAAAACCGTCCACTAAATATTGCGTTAAAACTGCGTTATAACCAGATAATAAATGCTCAAACTGTTCAACTTTTACGGGCGTAGCCGGAGGGTGGCCCAGGACTCGGAGTTTGAGCTGATGGTCCTGGTTTGCTAAGATTTGTTCGCTGATTGGATGGGGGGACCTGACACTGGCTCGCAGGATGTTTATTGCCACATTTGAAGCAAACATGCCCGTATTGACATCCCCTACATTGTCTACCTGTATGAAATGTCCAGCACGTTCCTTTCGGGTAAGTAGAGGAGCGAAAACGTGCTCGGGAAGTGGGCCTATCGCTACTGGGAGCGGATTGTGGTTTGCTGCGAAAATTGGCCATGGCGCGCAGCCACAATTCCCAATGGATCTGATCCCAGGAATAACATTCCGGGGCAGATTGCTGAAGTACCGAAATTGCTCATCGTAAAAAAGCTAATCCCCAGACTTATTGAAAAGATCACGCACCACTTCACAATATTTCATTAGTTTTGGGGCGTCGTCAGTAGCTTTCTCCGTGTAAATCGACACAAAGGTATTTAAGGCTGTTAGCAATTGGTCCATATGGGTTATCCTTTTTGGAGTGTTACAAGGCTCAAGGGTGAGTTGGGGTTGATTTGAAAGACCCCCGGTTGGCGCCATGGACAATGCGAATTTTTCGCGAGGAGGAGCTACTGACAATAACGTCCCAAAGTGAATGAATTCGTTAGCCCAAATCCGAGCCTTTAACTTAACGCTTACTCAAGCACCTAAATTAATGGCTATACTTGTAAATAATTGGCGAGGCTGATCGCCAGAGTCTAGTGCAGGAGTTTTCTGGTTGTTACCTGGGTCAAAGCTAGCACCTCGTTTTGCACCACGTTTTCTACAGCGTGACTGGAAGGATCACTGTGAGGCGTCAGACTTGGACGCTGCACTTGTATGGCTTCCTTAACCGCCTGTGAAACTGCGACTGTGATGGAGCTCGTCAAAGCTTGAAGATCGACATGAATTAGCCCAGTGTTGCTGGGAACCTCGATTGGCGTAGATGGGGTTGCCTGTTCGGTCAGCTATGACGGACGAAGGCTTTTTGACTTCCTCGTGTTAGCACTGGCAGCAGTACGTTTGGCAGCAGTACGTTTCTTGGGAGGCATGACTAAACGATAATCTAAAGAAACTAACAACTATAGGTTGAAAGAAAATTTTGAAGTTACCTAAATAAGATTTGGAAACCTCAGAGGGGCCGCCACAAAAATGACCGCTAAAAAACAGGAAATTCCTGTATTCAGCTGAACAATGTGATAAAAAAAAATTAACGAATAAGCTCATTTCCGTTAATAAACTGCATGGTCAGTAAACCGAGTGCATTGGACACACCTACAGGCGGTCAAAAAAAGGTTGTACACTCATACGGAAACTGCAAGCAAAAGAAAATGACCATAGCCGAGATAACAAAGGCACACTCTGTGCAATCATGTGGCCCACAGAGCCAACAAATAAGCCTACGTGAACAGCAAAGCTGAGACCAGCAAAATAAATTATGGCTGAATCACGAGGCAACATATCAATACATTCTGCGGCTTGGCATGAAATGTACACTGTACATATAAAAAGGAAATGGCTTAATGGCAAGGAAAAAACTATTAACCAGTTTGGCCTAAAAGTCGTAGCGACTGTAAAACAGCCCCTCTAAGGCTTCGATAAAATTTATATTGCCCTCGCTGATTAAGATGGACACCATCATGAGCGAGAAATCTCTGGGTGGCATTCCAGAACCCTCTGTGTCCCCAGAAAAAGGAATAAGGGAGTGGCTCTAATAAAACTTTAAGAAATTTTGTAAGAGCACGAGCACGCTCGTTAAATTCGGGGTTGGCCTCCCGATAAATACTTTGGCAGACGCACACTATTTTAACGTTATGGGAATCGTGTAAAAGGCGCACCAGATCCTCTAGGGCTGAACCCACCACCAAAGCGGTAAGCTGTGAGAGATCGTTGGTTCTCAGCTGTAAAATGACTATATCGGGTTTGAACGATGCCACCACTTGGAGATCATATTTTAGAGTGGTGGCGACTGTCCTACCCGCAAAACCGTGCCATTTAAACCTAGCCGCACCCTTTAAGAAAAATTGATGATTTAGGCGCAGTACTTTAGAGACACAGTGGTTCAAACGACGTACGAAAGAATGCCTAAGGATTAATATTTTAGGGTTATCCCTAAAACTGCACTCCCGTAACTCTAACATAAGTTAAACTAATAAATATTAAGAATATATCATACAATTACAAGACTTGCCTACAAGTAGACGTGGCACGTAAAAAGTATTCTACCCAAGAGATCTAATCGCTGTGATGGTGGAAAGCAAGAGGGAAATACTGTGTTAAATGATCACTCTTTATACCCGCACGAGAATACACGCAATGCACTGTGATTGGTTGTTATTGGAAATATCATAAACCACCATCGGATGCACAAATATGCGCAAAGACTACACAAGACCATTGTATCGACATAAATAGCATTATGCCATGACATAATGCTTGGTTTTTTTCAAATACTGCTGTATTATAAATCAATGTATATGGTGTTATTTTGCAACATGCATGTAGCATTTGCCATTACAAAATATGCACCAAAACAAGTGCAAATACAACGTACAGTGTATGATACATTATTATTCGACATAGCATTGTAGTAGTTTAGGGGGAGGCAGTCAAATACCATTTTTCAACCCCCTAAATAAACCACCAAACGCCCGAGTTACCGGGCCCCCAGGTCTCATTGCATTCGCCCTGGGGGCCCGGTAACTCGGGCGTTTGGTGGTTTATTTAGGGGGTTAAAAAATGGTATTTGACGTGCCTCGCCCTAAAGTACTATATGCACCCCTCCCTCAAACCCTTGTGAGAGGGGTAAATGCATTTTTTGCCCGAGCCCGCCCGCAACGGCAAGCGATATATAGCCAATTGAAGAAACCCCTCTCGGGTACATAAGCGACGATGGGGAGAGGAAGAGCGTTCTGACACAATCAAGTAAACGAACGGCCTTTAACCACTCAAGACATGGAAGTCTTCTTTGCTATGGATGCAGAAAAGGAAAAGGTGAACTCTGTGAACACCTTGAAGAAACTCGAGGGCAAACATCTCCTCCATCCATTGTACCGCAAAATATTCTTGAAGCCGCGCAAAGACTGACTCCACAACTTGTCGCTGTTATCACCAATTGAAGAAATACTTACCCTTCGTATATCAATGATGACGACAAAACAAGTGTTCTTGAACTTTCTCAAATCGAGGAACACTGGTCTGAAACAAAAGAGCGCCGACTGGGTGAGCTACAGACAAAACACTATTGGCGCGTCCGAGATTGCAGCCTTGACCGGAGTTTCGCTATTTGAAACACCAAATAGCTTGCTCTTAAAGAAAATACAGCCAGCAGATATGCATAACAATACGGCCTGTACCTGGGGCAATCTGTTCGAGTCGCTTGCACGTAAGTACTTTGAGCAGAAGCATTCTGTTAGAGTTTTTGCTCACAGTATATCTCTCAATTTAGCAAGAGATCACCCACTGTATCAAAAGGTCACATGCAGTCCTGACGGATATTATCTAGACAAAGATGATAATTTAATTCTTTTGGAGTTCAAGTGTCCTTTCAAGCGGAAAATAGCTATGTCTCGAGTTCCTAGTTATTATGCAACCCAGCTACAAACTGGCCTTGCTTTTAGTGGGGCTATGGTCAACAAAGATCTTTTTGTTGATTCTTACTTCAGAATGTGCTCTTTACAACAGATAGAGCCAAGTTTGCTTCATAATAATCTTCTAAACGGCGGAAATATATACAAGACAAAAGGGCACAATACACTCGCCTGGGGCATCTGTTATTTGTTTTCAAAACAAAAGCTAACACGCAATCAAAACGAACTGACTGACATCGGGGCTCTTAAGCAAACTCAGTCTTTTGAGCAAATAATGTCTTCAATAGCCGAGAAAGATCTATGGTGCTCTTACGGCGCGGTCAGAATGTCGTTCAGCGAACAGTATGGAGACGAGGAGTTTTTGCGGTACAACAGAATGCAAAATGCTCTCCTTTCTCCAGACGAGGGCCCGAGGCCAGTGGCAGTTTTCGCATGGAAGTTGCTGGACGTCACAGAACGCCAAATTGTTAAGCAAGCGGGCTTCTTGAACAGCATTTAAACGAAGGTTGAGCGCTTTCATGCGAACTTGGCAAACCTTCGTAAAAAATAGCCGAGCACTCTGAAGTTCCTCGACCGACAGCCAAGTTCAGCTTCGCAAGATCAATGCGTGACGACACTGATCAAGTTGAGACATTTCTCATGATTAAGTTGGCGGAGCAATCTCTTCAGTCTGAATTGCTGCCTGCCAATACGGCTCGTATTTTAGACACATAGATTGCCTCGGAAGCCTTATGTAAGACAAAAGTTTCTGTTTTCTTGGCCCCACTGGCAAAATTAGGGCCAAGATGTTATGAATTGCGAAATTATAAGAAGTGTTGTTCGGTAGATAATTTTTCACGCTTGTGTAAACATGGCTAGTTTGTTCAATTTCGTCATCAGTTAATCTCGGAGACTTATTTCGGAATAGCTGATAAAGCCGATGTTTGAAATTATAATTTTTTGTGGCCAGGCCTTTAACGGTCATATTTCCTCCGTTGTAAAGGCCTACACGAGAAAAGGCAGCGCCTTCTAGTAGTTCAATGCGGCTGCAGTTATTGCAGACAAGTTCTATGGATTCAGACATGAGTGTAAAAGATCCCCCACAGCTTTGACACGATTTAATATTTTTGTTTGTTCTGTTTGAAATGAACACAAAACTGTTTTCTCGATACCGCTGGATTTGTTCTTGTCTAGCGGTCAAAGAAAGAGATTCAAAGATGCTTTGGAGATTCTCTTGTAGTTTTGAGCGGTAAAACTCAGGTATATAGTCATTGCCATAGAAGCCTCGCAGCAAGATGTATTTGTGTTTTAGATCCAAGCGATCTAGTTTAGTCTTGTATTTATTCTTTTTATCCATACATCTGACGATAGACATTTGCTCGTTAAAGCGTTTATAAAGTTCAGCCATCATGTTTATAAGTAGAAATTACAAATGTTCAATTAGTCAATAGCCTTGATGTTATTTAAATGATAGTATAGACTAAAATACCTATTTTACTCAAAAAAGTAGGAAACGCGTTTCCCAATTTTGACAATCAAATCACGTGTCTAGGTACCATGACGTTATATTTATCTTTGTAAAAGTAGGAAACGCGTTTCCCACTTTTGGCAATCAAATCACGTGTCAAGCTGCCATGACGTCATATCTTTGTAAAAATGTAGACTAATCGATTCAAAAAGTAGGAAACGCGTTTCCAATTCTGACAATCAATCACGTGTTGTGCTATTTTTAAACATTACATCATTGAATAAACATGTTTTTCAATTGTAAGTTTAACAAATGTTCTTTCAGAGGGTAGCGTCTTCTTCACAGATTTCCCGAATGATTTTCATATTGGACATGAAAGTACGAATTGGAACAGCACAATAACCGAGTCTTGGATATTCTTCAACAAGTTGATACAATGATATTAAAAAATTAACATAACGAGTAGAAAATCCACACATCTCTCGAACATTCTTGTTCATCAAGCGCGTAAGAAATATTTTTGCATCTTGTAATAATTTTCCTTGCCTTAAGGAAAACAAGATCGTTTTCTTTTTACAGGATAAAATTGCTTCATTCAGATTTTTCAAAAGTTGTATCAGTTCATGTTCATTACTCACAGTTTCATCAACCAAACCTTGGTAAGACAGATCCAAATGCTTCATGTCCATAAACTTGGTTAAAAGCCTCTTAATTTTTTCTTTTTTATCTTGTCTTGAAGCGGCTTGGTTTCCACCATATTTTGCTTGAATTTCTTTTAAACATTTTTCCAGGTTTGGTCTAATTCTTGGGTATTTCTCTTGAAGCCTTGAAAAAGTTTGAAAAACGTCTTGTAGCATCTGGTTGTTGTCCATACGTGTTTCGAATGACGTTAAAAGCTGAAGCTATAGCTTAATATTGGCTAAAACTCATCACATGATAATTACATCAGCAGAAAAAAAAATAATTAATCTACCGCTTTCGACCGTCTGAAACCAGTTCTAACGAAAGGAGCTGGCAAGGTTTACGTCATAAAGGGAAAGGGGCTTTCCCTTTATTTTATGAAAATAAATACCTTGTAATGATTACAAAATAGGCTTTTGTTTTGATTTCATGCATGACGCTCCATTGATTTCATTGGGGTCAAATGCGTGACGTGTTTTGTCCCTCAAGATTTGTAGATTAAAACCCGAGTTTACTCTTTCAAATCTGACTTGGACACGGCGGCAAGACGATTGAGTTTTTTTTGAAACTCTTCTTTGACTTCTTTGCGAAGCTCGCCTTTGAGTTTTTCAAGATCTGGAGTTTGAGTTTGTTTGTTTACTTTGGTGGTCTTTGTTTCACCAGAGCGGATTTCGTTCTTTAGTTCGTGATACTTTTCAACTTCCCGGAGGACGATTTTGAACTCTGAATTACTGATACTCTTGTCAGTTAGAGCTTTTGAAACTAGCTCACAGACAGAGTTTCGTTTTGCAAGGGCGAGTGTGTAGATTTTCTCGTGTTTCGTGATCTTTTTTTCGAGCCGCTTGCTAAACACAGTGAGGCTGGCCGATGAAAAACCTGTCATAGCAGCAACACCAGCAATATCAGGGCTGGCGATGAGCCCAACTCCACTCAATGCTGTGGCGATGGTGGCTGAAGACAAGCCTGTAGACATTAAACCAAGACTTACTGCCGTTCCGTGAACAATGGTGTGTGTTCGCTTGTATTTCTTCGCAACTTGCCTGTAATGATTAGCCTCCGACTCAAGCTCCTTTTGCAAGTCAGAGATTTTCTTGAGCCTGAAGTCTTCACCGTGGGGCAAGACTGGATAAAGCGATTGAGTCTCGCTGTATTCAGGAGCTGATGGCAACACGTTAGCCAAGCTCATGGTTTGTATATATTAGATTTTAATTTATCTCAACTTCAAACTCTAGAGGCATGTTATTGAAGTCAAAAAGGTCATTGTTCTCATCCCTCACAGACAGAGTTATGCTTTTTACATAATCGCCAGACGAGACGTCACGCAAGATGTTCTGCTGTGTTGTTTCATAGAAAACTTTCTCATAGGCTTTTCCACGAAGATCAAATTTAGCCAAAACTGTAGAAGGCTTACCATTGAGTAGGTTTTGTTCTTTATAGACCAGATCACAGTGGATAAAGTAAGTGCTTGGTGATGTTAATCCTTTGACGAATGTTATAAAGAGCAATTTAGGACTTATACCAAGCAATTCAGACAGATCGCGGTCAAGCTTCACCACCTCAGAATAAAGTTTGGCAATTGTCATCTGGCCAACTGGAGTATTTGTTTCGGTTTTTAATTTAAAGTTACCTTCGAAGGCTTCTTCAAATTCTTTCGCCAATCTATCAATAGTGTAATGCCCTTCAAGTATTCTTCTGGTAGTCTTGTGTTCATTAGGGTTAGTAGTTAATGTAATCTAACCTCTTTGTTTTAGATTAAACCACGAACTATAAATCGTGGCGGATAAGAGCCGGATGTAGCTCGGTTTCTGAAGAGGGTGATCGAAGTAGATGGTGTGAGGGTTCGAAGGTGCGACGATTGTTAACACAACCATTGTGTATATATAAATATATTTATATAATCATGTTCAGCAGACACCCTGGTGGATTTAATCCTGGTTCAAATCTCGGTCTAAACATTGGCGGCCACGATTATGGGCCCCGCCCGCGTTTTATAGCCCCCCTAATATCTACCAGCACCCAACAACACAACCCGCAGTAGATCCGCAACTGGCTTGGATTAGAACGCCAGAAGCCACAAAGCTCTCTACAGCGGCCAAGGCTAAGGCTATCTCAGACTTCAAAAGGCGTTTCCCGCACGCTGATATGTCAAGATTTACAACAGAAGTTTCTTTCGACGAAAAGCACAAAGCCTCAGCAGTAGTGCTTTTCCCAGAGGGGCAAGGCTCATGGGCTATGCCCTCGGACATACCGCATAAGAATTGGACACAAGCCCTGAAAGACGCCCTTGGCTTAGAGTATATTGGCGGTTTCCCCTATCAGTTGACGTTAAAAAAAGCCAATCCCTGCTGTTGCTTTCCCCACCTCAATCGACAAAGACATGATGATTGGCTCTGTCTTGAACGATGAAGCGCAAAAGATCTATGTCACGCCAACTGATTATTTCACAACGAAATACAGAAACATTTTCAGAGACACACAGATTACGTTCACAATCGCGAAATATGGGAGAAAGTGGCTCGGCAGCCCGCAAATGAGTTTCTGGCCACAACAACTGAATTTCGCGCTGTGGTGTGCAACAACCGGCTACGGGACCTCGCGTGACCTTCTGTTTGATAAGAACTCTACTCTCTCCCTAACCCCGCAGCTCCGGTCATTTTACAGGTTTCACGTCTATTTCACAAGAAGACTACTACATTCAACCAGAAAGACAACAAGTTCAACATCGACGCATACAAGAGGATTTGCCAAGAGTTCGGTGTAGACCCCAATTCTGACTTCCGTTTCACATACGGCAAGAATCACGGGCTTGGCAATGTGTACATTTGGGTCGCATATGATGGCCCCCTTTCTACTGATTACGACTATCCTGATCCCGATCTAGCCCTGTTTGATGACGAGCGAATTACAAATAGAAAAGACCCAAACTATCTCGCAAACGGCATATACTTCGTTCGCAACGACCAAGGCGCGGTTATTCAGTTCGAGCACTTTATGCCGAGTTATGCACAAGGGCTAACACAGCCAGGGCTCGCTCGTATGAATCAGTCAATCGAGGCCTTTGTGTACTGCATTCTGGGTGCATAAGCAAAGACTCGCAGCAGTATTCTTGGGAGTGGAGGCCGGGCGTTCGAAACGCAACGAGTATTCCTCACGCTCTTAGAGGACGCCATAAGACTAAACGACATATCTAAGAGCGTACAGCATTATCAGCAGGCCATCCAAGCAACGAAAGTGTGGCTAAACTTTGTAGTTGCCCCTGGGAGCTGGCTGATGCCGTCAGGCATGGTTATCAACACAGAGAGCGTGGTGGGGTACAATAATAATCTTATGCAGGCAACGCAAGGAATGAAGCTTGGTGTTAACAACGATGTCAATCTGGGCACAAAAAGTATCCTTGCGTCCCATGGAGGGTGGGCCGAGCAAGATAAATCCACCAAACAGCCACCCATCGAACCCGATTCACAAACAGGCGACACAGGCACAGGGTATAGCGCCAAAATCAAAGGTCACACCCACACCACAACTAGCTCCCACACCAACACCAGGCCCCACACCAGAACCAACACAATTACATAATTGTAATATAGAATTATATTTTTTTGTATTACTATATTTTTATTTACATACTGACTTGATGCGAGAGCGTTGTTAGTTAATAAAGTAGATGTAGAGAAGGGACTAAGATCGAGCCGCATCACGTAAACAAGGCGCTCATTGGTGTGGGTGCGCTTGCTTTAGCAGGCTTTGTTGTCTGGGCGCGTTGTCTTGGTGATCCTTTCAATCATGAAGCCCACAACGGCAAGGATCAGCAGCCAGGCGTGATCGCCAAGGAAGGAGATAACCTGACCGGCCGCTTTGAAGATAAAGCTCACGATCGAACCGATCAAGCCTGGCAGGATGGAGGCAACCTTATTTCCTATTTCTTTAAGCCCATTGCCAATAGCCTTGGTGCCGGCCTTTAAACCATTCATTGCAGCAATCGTCACAGCGCCTATGACTAGACCTGCAGCCAGAACAACTGCTTGAAGGGTCCAGCCATATTTCTTGAAGATATTTTTGACCCGCTCTCGAAGAGGTAAGGCTTCTTCTCTTTCTTGAACTTGTGTTCTTAGTCTTCCCAGCTCTTCTTCTCGCTCAGCAACCCGGGCTTCCGCGGCTTCTCTGTCAGAGGGAGAAGTGTTCTCATCCTCTATCACGCGCCTGTCTTCCTCGTTTTGTCGTACAAGCTCGGATTCTTGTTCGTTTAACTCATCCAGCGGCTTGGTGGAGTTCAGCCTTGCTTCGACAGCATTTCTTTCTCTTGTTTTCTCAGAAAGTTGTGTTCTGAGTTTGTCGACCTTTGCCTGCTCTTGGTCTCGATGTTTTTGTATTTTTTGAATGGCGCCTAATTCTTTTTTCTGGTTTTCAAGATCGCCTTGAAGATTTTTCTTTAGTTGTTTTAACCGATCTAGCTCGGTTTGACTCTCAACGTTTGAACCGTGTTCCTGCTCCAGAGCTTCAATCCTCGCTTGAGTTTCTTCGATTCTTCCCCTGAGATTTTGAACCTCACTTGCTGCTTTTTGTTGTTCAAAAGCAATTATTTCCGCCTCCTGCAGTTGTTTTTCTGCCTCCTTCAATCTTTGTCTTTCTTCTCTTATTGATGTTCTGTCTTCAACGATGATCTCTTCAGCGCTTGGTCCAAGAACCGATCTGAACTTGTCTGTAAATGATTTAAGAGCGACGGTCAGGAAATATCGAGCATTCGATGGCAGCACTCGTCAAATCAGTTTCGCTTATTTTCTACTCACAAAGAGCCACTGAGTAGGGAAGAAATTTGATGTATTTCGTTTTCTTTAGGAGCGCTTTATTTCTGAGAAAACTGAGAAAAACAAATTTGACCCGCAACGATCCCGAAAGTACCCGCACACAAGTCTGAAATTGATGTTTTTAACTAACTTTTCTTCTTCAAGAAAATAAGATTTTAAGGATTATTATACCGTTTATTGATAGAGGAAGTACCACGTATTTACAACAAATATATAACTTGACTTTACTGTTGTTTTTAAGAGCAATCAATCTGCAGGAAACTGCTTTATTTTTAAACGGGAAAAATCCCGCAAATACCGCTAAAATTCAAATGTGTTTCTCGCTATGTGGTATAATTCAGATCTTTTCTTAAACTGTGTCATTGGAGTAATAATGTACTAGAATCAGTTTGGGTTTTTTTCACAGTGCTTCACACGACGCTTTTGAAAAAACCATAATTCGTTTCAAATCTCAGCTCTACAACGGTTGAGTAAACATCGTTTTTGCGTTACCGTGACACCAAGCGGCATGAAGCGGGGTTTTTACATATCTGACATATACACGAAAAGCGTACTAAAAGCAATTTCGTTATGAGCTCTTCGTTTTTTTAATACAATAAAAGCCTAATAATAATATTCTTACTTACTTGGGCGGTGGAATGTTTAGCTTTGAAAAGATTTGTCACTAATAAATATCGGGATGCAGTTCAGTTCGCGCTGGTTTCAGATGACACAAACCTGTTTAACTTTTTAACATTTTTGGCTATGGCTTTGGTAGAATGCACACCAAAATAAAGGTCGTTTAGATGCTTATTCTGTATTAACTTCAATACTTCAACAGGATTTTGTTCTATAAACTCGGAAAAAATGACTGAGATACAGCATTGCTGTTTACTGAAGTAAATCAATTGATCTCAATTGAATTAGTAAATTAAATCTAAAATTTGGAAAATTTAATTAGCGAAGCTGGAAAGTAAACTGGAGCGATTTTGTGTCGTCATGGAAGTTAAGTGCTCGTTTAGTTCTTTAGTCGGAGGTTCTTGCTCCTATGACCCTAGAGATAGGAGCAGATCAACTGAGGTTATTGCATTTCTAAACTGTAAAAGAGACATTGCAGGTCACAAGTCTTCCTTGTCAATAACCGACGTAGAAACTGAAATTGACCTTATTCTGGGAAGAGTGGTTGTGTCGTTCTCAACAGAGCTAAACATATCGGAATTAACTATTTGTCCTCGACACCGCTCCTCTCTCGGTATTGGCTGGCGTCGAGGATCGAATAAGTGCCAAGTTCCTCCGCCAATATCAAAACATGACCCAAAAACCGCAAAGGCAGAAAAAGGGACTTAATAAAAGTGCCAGCCGTTTGATATGGGAGAAACTGGGAACATTTATTCCAGTTGGTTCAGGTATGCGTATACATCATTTTCTTTTCTTACTAAATATAACAATCTCTAAAAAAAGTGAAATCTGACGCTTAGGTAAAGTACTATTTTTCTCATTTAAATGTATCTTTGCCAGCACGCAATTTTGGTTTGTAATATTGACTCGATCAGATAAGAAATAATTGCGTTAATTAGATTAAACGTGGAAGTCACAAAATAAGCTTAACTTTGAGAAGTTTTTTACTGTGTTTCCTTAGTTTCCTTTTTTTTTCTTTTTTTTCGTTTTATCGTTTCATATCAGTTATCGTATGCTCTTAGAAAAAAGCAAGTCTTCACAGGACGCATATTGGCTTTTAAAAAAAGAGACTACCTTTGTGTAAATGAATGGCTGTTCAGATGATTATTTCCAGCGCTGAAAGAATCAACATTTTGAAACAAATCACTCAACTGGTGTTTGTCGCAACTGTAGACTTAATCTCAGGGAACTGCATAAAGAAAGGAACTTGCCTGCAGAACCAAAATCATATGACGAAGGGAAGCTTCCAGGCACCGAGAACATTTCTTTCGAGGAAACTGAGACATCCGTAAGTTAAATTTAGAGCTTTCGTAACGTGCTTGTATCACTGAGCTCTAACTGAAAACAGTATTATATTTATTCGCATGCACTATTGAAAACGGTCGTTATGGACAGGGATGGGTAAGGTAAAGTACGATGGCCCACACGGCCGGAGCTTAACCCGGTTTCCGTAGCATGAAGCAACTAGGAATATTGCTACTCCACCCTGGATGGGATGCTAGTCCATCGCAGGGTTACCCCCAGCATTTTGTCGCCGGTACCCATTTATACACCTGGGTAGAGAGAGACAGTGTGGAGTAAAGTTTCTTGTCTAAGGAAACAACACGACGGCAGCGACCAGGCTCGAACCACCGACCTTCAGGTTGAAAGTCCGACGCGCTAACCACTACACCACCGTGCCGCCCAAAGGGATGGGTAAGGAGTGCACAAAGTGTTCGATTTTAAGCTCTCAGGCTGTGTGTAGGAAACCAAGAAAAAGACGCTTCTTGCTTTCACTTAGTTTTTACTGCTTCCAATGTGTTTTCCTCTGTACAACGGCAATCTTTTCTGTTCGCCACACTCCGCAGAAGCATAATGCTCGCATTTTAAGTCCTTGCGTCTGCAGCACACACTTAAAATTTAATTTGAGACTTTTTTCTTCGCTCACCCAATTCTGAGCACTTGAAACAGTGGAGACGATAAAGACAGGGTAATCGATGGTACACTAAGTTCAAAATATATTTATAGAAATAACGGGTGCGGTGGAAGAAAATTGAATTGAAAATTTATTATTTTTCTGAGTTTTTTTTGTTACAACCTGCCCCCGCCTACACACACATTCGCCTTATACCGGGGGGGGGGGGGGGGGGGGGGGCGAGTTTGCGTGAATTTCCTAGGGTTAAGATATGTTGAATTAACTCTTAGAAAAGTTACAGGTTTCCTATACATACCTGTCCAGGGTTCATGTCATTCGATTTGAAGTTTTTAAGTCTTTAACACTGTCACACTGAAAAGTATTTTATGTAATATATTCAGCGCATTTTTCATAAATATAGGGCTCAGAAAGTAAACAACAAAGCCGATAAAGATCAGGGTAGATTGTTGATATTTTTTGGGGGTATTGGCCAACTTTGATAATTATATATCCAGTTAATATACTCCTATTTTACGTCCCTATCTAGGAAGAGCTCTCGACCCTTCCAATTGCTACAAGCACTCCTTGTTCAGTGACCCCATACGAGTTACTAGAGCCTGAAACTTCATTGTATTTGCCATCAACCATACTAGAAGAAACTGAGACTAGCGCTACCGGAATTAAGTATGAAGAACCTATTGATCACCTTAATACTTTCTTAAAAAGTAGAGACATTAGTCCGATTAGATACACTCTGAAGACACCTTGGGAAGAGGCCAGTGGAAGGACGAAAAGACAACATGAACGCAAAGCCAAACAAGCAATTTCAGCTGTTCTTGATGAAATTGCGCCTAATGATGCAGATCTACTCTGGGATTCTATTTTATCGTCAAAAAGAACTCAAACTGGAGATCACATCTGTTCCAGTGTCGTGGATAAAGAATTGATTGGCACATTAGCAAACTGCTACAAAAATGCAAACGAGTGGGATTCTCGTAGGCAGATATTGTCCATTATGGTGGACAAGGTTAGCTTGACAACAATTCGACAGTGGATCCCAGGTCTGACAAGATATCGTTTCATGGTCGCCAGGCAGAATGCTGCAGTCCATGGCAGTGGGTCACTGGTGCCTACCAATGCACAAACGAAATCAGTCATACCTGAAGCAAAATTAGCCCACTTTCTAGATTTTATCACAAGTTCCCATGTTATTCAAGATCTCCCATTCGGAGCAAGAACAATAACATTGTCAACTAACGAGATCATTCAAGTTCCAAATGTGGTGCGGAATATGATACCTGAGCGAATTGTTTGCCAGTACCAAAAATATTCCGCGGAGCATGATTTTACACCCATGAGTCGCAGTACCCTGTTAAGAATTCTGCATGTTTGTTCAGCTTCTACTCGAAAGTCATTGCAAGGGCTGGATTACATAAGCTCCTCTGGTGCACAGGCATTTGAAGATCTTGAAAACGTCGCTCACAAGCTCGGAGAAAACGGAATGGGTCTTACGTGGGCGAAAAGGCAAAAGGAAATATTAAAGGAGGCAAAGCGGTACCTCAAGACCGACTTCAAGGTAGGATGAAAAAATGTAAAAAAGTGAAATTAATTTTTTGGGCGCGCCATTCGTAATTCGTAAGGCCACTGTATAAAAATGCTACAGGTGATAAGGCATAAAAAGAATGCTACATGTGCGCCTCCTACAGGAGACAGGTCCAGATGAAGCCGTCCATCTACTAATTCGGCAGTGACCATTCCATTTTAATAATTTTCAGACAAAAGCGAGCATAAAACGATATTCTTAGCTATTCATGGTGCAAAAGACTTACTCCTCTAGGTATAATGTAATCTAACGTCAGAGTAATATTATCTTTCTGCATCCGGGCTTTACTTTGTCCTTCGCGCCTAGTGGCGCACAGGGCAGAAAAAAGATCCTTCCATTTGTTCCCCAGTTCAGATTCAGAAGCTTCAGGTCAGACTCCACCGTTCTTTTCCAGGTGGACTTGGGGCGGCCCCGTTTTCGTTTACTCTCAGGGCCTTTAGATACTGGCAGCAGGTTTATTAGACTGTGAGTAGTCTCTTATTTTTCTCTTAGTTAAGCGCACGGGATCTATGAGCGGTGAGCGGCGTAACCCCGAGACAGTTTTACTTTACTCAGGCTTACGCGCCCTCTTTCCTCGCGCCTGTCTCGCGGCTTCGTCGCTTGTAGGCCGCGCGCTCTATCGACTAACTAAAATAAAAATAAGAGACTACTCGCAGTCTATTGGCTGGTGGAAGGTAAAATAAAATGTGTGTGTGTGTGGGGGGGGGGGGGGGGGGAATACTGGCATCAAAGAAATATTCCTCAGAAGTTTTGGGTTTTACAATTGTTGTGTACGTTTTTATCGCTTAGGTTCACGTATCAGAGAGTTCAAGCATTCCAGATCATTGCAGCGTTTTCGCTCTCAGTGACCCTAAAGATCTTGACTACCAGACTATATGCACTCACGATCACAGCGACGTTTGTGGTCAGTGCAATGGTCTTGCTGTTACAATAGAGGAAATAGAGAAAGCAATAGAGATGACGGCGATAGATCTTGAAGATCTTTCCAAATTAAAGGCCAAATGCACGACGAACTTGTCTTTATGGCTGGAAAGGCAAAACGTGATGTAAATGCCTGGAAATCGCATTTGTTGCGTTCAGTAAACCAGGATAAAGCAAGATTAGATATCCTCCAAGACCTGGATGACACATCAGTTCTACTTATACAGGATTGGGCCATGAAATTTATTCCTCGAAAATACCATGAAAGCCAATCTGATTGGTTTGGAAAACGTGGGATTCCCTGGCACGTGACTGTGGCCATGCGAAAGGGAAGTACCAGTTATGGAAAGTACGAAACCCTAACACTATGCCATGTGTTTAGAAGTTGTAGCCAAGATAGCTGTGCTGTGCTGTCTGTTATGTCTGACGTCCTCAAAGATTTGAAGGTCGTTATGCCACAGTTACAATGTGTGTACTACTGGCAAGACAATGCTGGTTGTTACCATTGCGGTAACACAATCAGCCTTGCACGCATAGTTGGAAAGCTACATGGCGTGACTGTGAAGCGCATAGATTTTTGTGACCCACAAGGTGGGAAGGGGGCCTGTGATAGGAAGTCTGCAGCTATAAAATCCCACATGAAGATTTACCTGAATTCCGGAAACAACATCGAAACGTCGGATGAAATGAAAGAAGCCATTTTGTCATCCGGTGGAATGTCGTCGGTGAGGGTTACTTCATGTGCACCCCCCACAGCTACAGCCTCTTTGAACGTCAAGCTTGAGGGAGTGAGTTCAATTTCAAATGTAGAGTACAATGACAAGGGTTTACGCGTTTGGAAGGCATACAGAATTGGCAAGGGAAAACTCATTCCTTGAGAGAAGCTGAATGTGTCTGAAAATTCAGAAATTCCATGTTTAACTGACGTAAATAAGGAAGGTGTTACAGGGAATTTTACTCCCGTAAAATCCAAGCGTAAAGAAACTGTCCCAAGACAGGAAAGCGAGGAAGATGATTCCAGTGAAAGCTCGAGTGACGAAACAGAAACGGAAAAGCCCAATGCTCGTCTCTTTTGGTGCCCAGAAGAGGGATGTATCAAATGTTACCAACGTTACTCAAATCTGCAACAACACCTGGACACTGGGAAACACACCCGTGCTCTCGAACGAGAACCACTCCTAGACCAAGCCGTCTATGGATATGCAGAGAGACTAGAAGTTCAAACGGTGGGCGTCCCCTGTGTAAGAAATGTACAGGAAGTGTCAAAAGAAGTGCCACTACAGTCTACTCTCCCTATGGGCTGGGCATTGAGATCATCCCAGATACGAAGAGCACGTTTTAATGCATGACAGAAAGAGTACCTAACAACAAAGTTCAATATTGGTGAGACCACGGGGCGTAAAGCTGATCCAGTTGTTGTTGCAAGAGATATGATACACACAAGAGGAAGTGACGGAGAACGATTATTCAGCAGCGATGAATTCCTTACCAGCCAACAAATAACCAGCTTTTTCAGTCGCCTTGCTGCTAAAAAGAGATTACTGGATACGGATGGCACAGACGAAAATGACGACGAGGCCGCAGAGTTCGAGAGTAGCCTTGAAGACCTCATTACAACATCCAATTGTGTTTGACTGCCATAATATCTGTGACCTATTAAAGCAAGGGAAACTGAACAAATTTGGCATACCAATGCTCAAGAGATTGTGCGAACACTTCGATATAGACGTCAGTGAGATAACAGTTAGACTTAAGAGGCCTTACGTTGACAAACTGTCCACGTTTTGTAGCAGTTGCTCATGTCAGCAGTAAATTAACATGACCACGGGTCAATTCAATAAAACGTTTACAACAGTAATTTACAAGTGTAGCCATTGTTTCAGAGGTTGATAACAATAGCTACACTTGTAAATTACACTTGTAAAAGTTTTATCAAATTGATTCCAGGTCTCGAGTGATCTCCCTTCTCTGACGGGGATCATTTTGTTGGAAAATTATGCGATTTCTGTGTTTCGCAGTTTACCTTAACATAGCTGAGAGCAATTAATTTTCTTTTAGGGGTAGACGAGCGACCAAAACTGACGCGGGGGCATACGAAATCGCCTGCCGCTCAGATACAAGTGGGAGGAAGTGGGAGCACATGGGAGGAAATGTTTGTGCGACTTGCGTGTTAGAAATCGCAAAGAGAAAGATGAGGCTAGTATCCGGTAACCCTTCCGGTTGAAAACATTTTAAACCGGCCACGCGCACAAACCGAGATCTTGTTTTCTTAGTTGTTCTCTTCAAAATATCAATAACATTCTTTATTAATATGATACTTACGCAAAGTACACTAGAGAAGAATTAATGGCGCAACCAGTCTTCGCAAAATTAAACCGCGAGTGTGCATAAATTAACGTCAATATCGTCATCTTGGGGCCTTAATCGAACGTAACCCGGCACGCGAGCGCGCACGATATTCCCAGGAGATTTTCGTGCGCGCACACGTGATCACTTACTTGAATATCTGTGAGACAAATGAGGGACAAATGAGGGACTAGACTACTCTGGGGCCAGTTGCATAAAGCTTAACTTCGGACGTAAATGCTAACGTCTGACGTTAAAATAGTAACTTTGACTGGGCTGAACGCCCGACTGTTAGCTGTTAAGTCTGGTGTTAAGTTTTATGCAACTGGTCCCTGGTCTGTGGAACAAGGGAAAAAGCATACGGTGTATATGAAACAGGATTTGCCAAAATTAGAACAGAAGCTAAGGAGATAAAAAACTCAAAACGTCAGTCCAATGAAGACCTCTGTTTTAGTCCCTTATAAGTTTCAACCCCATGCCGGATGTTACACTTGGCAATGTTTCTTGCAACTTGTCTTACAATAAAATTGCAACACAAGTCATTTAGAATAAAAGAATCAAGTTGAATGGGCATGGAATTTGTTTGGGTATTATGACGACTATGAATACTAGAGTATTGTTTTATTGAGGAGCAATCAATTATCAATCAATTAACTTTATTTCAACACGGTAAAACGGTTCAGTAAAACTGTTTTTCAGACATGCCGTGCAGGAGCCGTTATCAGTACTTTTGGTTACAGTATCTACCAAATAAAGCCACGACTTTTTCAGTTATTATTGAGTCATCGAAACAAAAGTATTCCATGAAAAGAAGACTATTTTTCTGGCTGGCTGGCCAACATACCTCCCCCTGCACCCTTAACACCACCCCACCCCCACCCCGCCGCCTCCTCTCGCGCGTACTAATTTGCATATTCGCTGTCACGTAACGTACGTCAAGACAACAACAAGTGTGAATCTTTAACTTGTTACTTCTTCTGTCAATTATGGAGAAAAAAACAAAAGGAGAATATAGCAGAAAACGTCATAAAGCAGGTCAGGAACATTATAGAAAGCACTGATGCAGTTTAATATTGGCGGTTTGCCTTTCGTGCTAATTTGTTCGCTAGCCGTTTAAAGTAACTTGATCCTGCCAAACAACATTCCGGTGGAAATTCGTCAACTTTAACAACGTTTTGTGAAAATCTCAATGAAGAACCCAGCCTGGTTTTAAGGTATGAACTACAACAAGGTCTTAAGTAATGAAAGTCCAAGTTTGAGAAAATTTCGAGTTATACCACATACTTAAACGTGTGTTTGACCTTTGGCATTATATTACAGAATTCGCTAGCTGCAAAACCATGCCGTTAATTTTAAATTGTTTGAATTTGCCAGATATTACTGGAACAACAAATTCACCGTATATTACATCAGAGAAAGATTGTCTTTCGATATAAAGTATTCCGATTTACCTACGCTTCTTCTTACACAAACGCGAACACATTAAAAAGTGATGATTTTACGGTTTTAAAATTCAATTATTTTTAGTTTACGCGGCTTGGATCGATTTTCCCAATTTTCTCAAAACATACGCGTTGCTAGAAAATATAAACTACACCACGTTACTTACCCACCTAAAGGTTAATTATGGACAAAATATGAAAAAATTCGATTTCCAAAGTTTCGCCAGAAAATTTGGAAATTGCTCGATTTTTCCTGACCGTCGCTCTTAAGAAGGCCAGACCCATCTTGTTTGAAAATGGGAGTTTCACCGCCTATTGTCCCAAAGGAGACAATTTTTCCTTCGTTCCCGCTTTTTCTGCCAAACCCAATAGGACCTAATCGTCTGAGATCTACTCTCGGAAAGCGCCTTTTGAGCCAGTTCATGGCTTCATCGACCCTAGATGCTTTTTCCGTTGCATCTAAGAAGTCGCCTTCAAGCAGAGGGATGTCCTCAGTATCAAATCCGCTCTGTTCGCGAGGCAGTGTATGCATTTCATGTTGTTCACCGCTATGATATGGGGTGGATGTGCCGCCCGGTTGAAAGGGTGTTGTTGTGTCTACTTCTTCTTCGTCGTCATCCTCGTGGTCTATGTCCCAGTCAAGCCCGGTATTTTCGTTCTGGCCAGGTATATCATATCCGCCTTCTGCCATGATGTATATAAATATAAATTTATATATATATATATATATATATATATATATATATATATATATATATATACACACACTCTGGCTATGGCCGTGCAACCAAATCTCCTCCCAACGAACGCAGAGAAGACTCTTGATGCTATGAAAGCAGAGCGCACCGTAAAGCGCATCACATTTGATCGCTCTACAGCCAAGCCCGGCGAGACCCTGTACGTTTCGGTGCCCAAGCTCAACTAACATGAGGTTATCGTGTCGGGCTCGCTTGCCTTGCTCTTTAACATCGACCTTGCCGGCGGCCACGCAAACAACTATCTTGTACAAAATGTCTCCAGAGCACTAGTTGACAGGCTCGTTGTGAAGTTTGCCGCCACCACTGTACAGGACACCGTTGGGTATGATATTTACAAAATCTTTGAGGACCTTTTCCTTTCTGTTGACAAGAGAGACAACATGCTACCCGAAGGCATCCAGAGTTTAGATTTATGCAAGATCCGCTCTAATGCCGGCGACAAGAAGACCTCTGGCGTGGATGCGGAAAACAAGCTGGAGACCATTACAACAAACAACAAACAAACATTTACAAAAATAAATACCGCATCAATCTTGACCACCAGATTCTAACAGACCACGGCGTCATGTACCCACAGCGTCATGTAACCACAGGCACTCTACAACGATTTGATATTCGAAATTACGCTTGCCCCTGCTTCTCAAGTTGTCAAGGGTTCGGATACAAGCAAGCTTGTCTACAAGTTGACAAATATCCAGCTTGAGTACGAGAAAATCCGAAGTAAGCAGCTGGCTGGCGCGGCAGCAAGTGTATATTCTAGCGTAAAGGAGTTTGCCTACGACCATATCATGCGAGAGGAAGTGGTTCCCTTCTCGAGGGTTCAGACGCACGGCTGAATCTCAGGGTGAACCCGCAGCGCAGGTCACTGAAAGCCATCCTTCTACTACTCATAGAACCCTACACAGCAGGAGCCAGGGACTCAGAAAAATACTTCAACCCAGACATAACCAAGGTGAATGTAACCATCAACGGCTCCCCCAACAGGATTTACAACGAAGGAATCAACGGGACCGACACGTGGAAGGAGGTCAGCCGACTCTTCAAAAAGAGTGGTGACGGCAGGCCAAACATGAATGTAACCAAATATCTCACGGGCAACAAGTTCGGGCTCTTTATCGACCTTCGGTCCATGGCTGATACAACCCTACATGGCAACGGTCAACGCCTCGTCAACACAAAGGACGGCGTACATATTGAGATCGAAAGGACAACCTCCGGCTCGGGAAACGTGCACTGCCACATCTACACCATCAGCGACTCACAGATGAACATCGTGGACAGACAGCTGCGGGCTGTTCAGTACTAGATATATATATAATGGACCCACGAAAGCTGCCATTCAATGCACTAATTATCGGACCGACTAACTCTGGCAAAACACAATATCTTCTGAATCAGCTACGCGGCCCATTCAGGGGTAAGTTTGACTATATCGTTCTATTGTGCCCCACCTTTGTCCACAACAAGACATATGATGGCTTCGTGGACAAGGAGCCACGCATTTTCGTGATAGACTGTCAGCAGCATGAGATTGAAATATGGTTAACTTTAGCCAGTTATTACTTCAACGGGACAAACACGCTCTTTGTGCTCGATGACTGTGCTGCTTCGACGGATGTGAAAGGCCGCACGAGTCAACTTGTGAAACTAGGCTTCAGTGCTCGCCATAGTGGCTTGTCAGTGTGGGTGCTAACCCAACAGTTAACCAGCATTGCGAAACCCTTTAGGGAAAACGTCGCAGCGATCGTGCTTTTTTACACCCCATCAGGAAAAACAATGAAGGCTATCTTCGATGACTATGCCGGTGAGCTCTCACACGAGGAGTACAAAGAGTTCATTGCAAAATTAAAGGGGCACAAGTTTTCTCACCTAGTCTTCTCTCTGCGACATCCCTATGGGATAGAAGTGAAAATGTAAAAACATATATATACACTGAACCATGAACACATCAACCAGTATCCACAAGCTCACGGTCTTTTCACAGCTTCTGGGTGAATTGCAGAGTCATGCGGAGGTGATGCAAATATAGATAATCAAAGCCGCTGACGCGGACGATCTGCGCCTCATGCTTCTTAGCCGCTATCCTTTGAAACTCACTGTGTGCCCAGACACCATGACAGCGCTTATACGTGAGGTTGAAAGTCTTTTGCCTGACATCAAGAGAATAATTGAAAAATAAATATATATATATATATATATATATATATATATATATATATATATATATATATATATATATATATATATATATATATATATACGCAATGGCAACAAACCACCCAGAAGACGTGGCCGTAATGAATGAAATCATGCAGATGCTAGAGTCAGGCCCTGATACCTCCTTGCCATCAGCGATTCTTGAAGTCTTAACAGGTAATGATACTTCTGCTCAACGCGAGAAACTGGCAGTCCTTGTTTCAACCGGCAAATCAAAAGAAGCCATCGTGACCCAGCTCACACACGAGCAGGTGAAGCGCCTGACGGATAAAGAGGTTGAAAAGTTTTACAAAAGGTATGAAGCCTATGTTGGCAACAAGACGACCGAGTCTCTGATTGACAGCGTTATAATGCTCGTAACCAAAGGCACCGGCATGGTTGTTAAGATTGACGACGTGGAGGCGTTTCTGAAAGAACTCAAAAATGACTACATGATTCAACATGAACTGTCAACTCTTGCTGGAAACCTTGCACTGAGATGTGGGCGATTCTTGGCCTTGGCCAATGCTGTTTTGATCACTACAAAACACATCGACTTCAAAAAGGAGCCAGAAGAGTTGCCCCCTCAACCTTCTCCACCGGTACACCCAAGCAGAGATGGTAAAGGTTATCCACTCGAGAGTTTTGATGAAGTTGACACATAATCTGAAAGGAACCACGAAGGAACCTGACAGGAACCACGAAGGAATCTTGTAGGTTTAACATAAAAAATATACATATATATATATATATACATGATGGCACAACCACTCGAGACGGTACCTGAAGAAACAGTCGCGCCAGCAGCACCCACAACCAACACGCACGTTACCTCTGATACCCCAAAGACTGCTCCAGCTAAAAACCCTGGTCGTGTTGCTTCTGGCAAAAGGTTTGCTGAACGCAACCGCCTGGCAAGAGAGGCAAAAAACAAGCACAAGCTTCTAAAGCAACAAACGCCCCCGACACAAACTCGGCACCCCAAAACTCGACCAATGAAGAAGCTAGCAGCAACTCTGGTTTCTGGATTCTAACGGTTGTCGGGGTGATTATATCCGCTTGGGGCGTCTATTACCAACGCGAGGCCATTATGAATACACTTAGGCGCAACCAAGCCCCGACCCCTGCGCCTGTAGAGGTGAATGAAGTTCAAACTCCAGCACCCCCAAGGCGGAGAATACATGAGATGGAGTAAAAAAAATCTTATATATACTGACCATGGGTTTCTTCCGGAATGTGTTTGATGCTGCTCTAATCGGAAGCGCGATTGTTATTTGGTATGAATGTTCCATGACCTCCTTTGCAGCAGTTTACGCCTTGTTAAGGAACAGGCACAACGAGCCAGAGCCAGAGCCAGAGACTGAGGCCGAGCCAGAGCCTGAGGCCAAGTCCGAGTCCGAACTCGAGGCCCTACTCCGAGAGTACGCGGCCCGACTCAGAGCGGCCGAGGGCCTACTCCGGAGGAACAAGGTCCGAGTCCTAAGGGGCGAGGTCCGAATCCAAGGGGGCGAGGTCCGAGTCCTAAGTAGCGAGACCCGACTCCGAGAGGCCGAGACCGAGGATACGACAAAGGCATAAAAGGTTCTGTCAGAAAAATAAAAAGCATTTATATATACTGCACACAAAACATGGCTGACAACAAGCTCGTGAAATCTGTTCTCGATGCAGCCACAATCACTGGCCTTGTCGCAGGTATTGGCTGGGTTGGCAAAAAGATCATCAAAGAAAATCTCACGGCCGACCCCAGCTCGAATCTCATGAACTACGTGAAGTTCACTGCCGTCATGGCTGGGAGCATTGCGCTCAAGAAATACCTCGAGGACCAAAAGATCCTCCCTGCCTCAATGTAAATCATATATATAGCAATGGCCTCGATCACTATTATGGTTGGTCGAGCAATTTTGAATGCTGCCGCTTTTACTGGGGGCAATTATCTCGCAAAATACTTATCCGGCGACAACGGACAAGCCGCTCTGGATGAGAAGATCAGACACGACAAGGCGTTAGAGGCCTATCAAGCGGCCTACGCTAAATATCAGAAAGACCGCACAAAGCTCCTCGACTGGATTGCCAGCAATGATCGGATCAAAGATCAAGCGAAACACAACTTTCAAGACACTGACCAAGCTCTGGTGCTCTACAACCAAACACATCGGGAGCGGCAAATAACACTCCCCAAAGAGCCCGAGTTCTCTGACTTCTATAAACCAGGCCCACAGCAGAGGCAAGGCGAACTCTTGTTTATCGGCACTGGCGCACTCGCCCTTGGCTATGCAGCGTTTCGCTTTCTGTAAAACACATATGTATATGGATGCGAAACTATCAAAGATCTATTACAGCCCCAAAGGCTACTGAAAAGGCCTTGCCGCTGTCAAAAAGCTAGCTGTAGCAGCCAAGGTCTCTGAAGAGGTGGCTAAAAAGTGGCTGGTCAAACAAGCCCTTTGGCAAGTTTACCTCCCTGCGCCACGCCATATCCCTCGGCCCAAATTTGATGTCCAGACTCCTAATGCGGTGCATCAAGCAGATCTACTTTTTTGCCACACGACAAACTGCCTCATGGGCGAAAGATTTACAAATATGCTTTGACAGTTGTTGATGTAGCAAGCCGTTACAAAGCAGCAGAGCCCTTGACTTCGAAAGAGTCTGATGAAGTTTCGACGGCGTTGGCACGGGTATATAGACGCGGGCCTTTGGAATGGCCACAATTGTTGCAAGTAGACCCGGGGACAGAGTTTATGGGAGCCGTGACAAAAGAGATGGGGGCCCATAAAACAACCATTCGCCGTGGGCGTGTTGATATCCACAGAGACCAAGGGATTGTTGAAAGATTCAACAGAACCCTGGCTGAACGACTGTTTGGTTACCAGTACGCAGTTGAAATGAATCTGCCTTCTGGCCGGTCGACTGCTTGGGTTAAAAGATTGCCAGATGTTGTCTCGGCCTTGAACAATGAAGTAACCAGATTGACTGGCAAGAAGCCTGCACAAGCAATCAAGGAGAAAGCCGTTCCATCCAAGCCAGCGACCCCATATGCTAGGCCTGTTGGGGTGAATCAAAAGAAGCTCCCACCCCGTGTTAGTGCAAGATATCTGTATTACCCCGGCGAGCTTGAGGGTGGTAGTCGACGGGCAACTGATCCGATCTGGTCTTTGAAGGTCTACAACATCGAGAAGGTTGTCACCAAACCAGATGCACCTGTCGTGTATTACCTTTACGACGGCCCCAAGCGGGGGGTTGTGCGTGAGAAGTTGATGGTTGTGCCGGCGGGCACTCAGTTGCCACCAGCTGGGTTGTGAAACTCGATTGGTTCTGTGTGGATACCGTCTGGCAGCACCTAACGCTTGTCGTAGTAGGCGCTGAGGCCCAGCTTGTGCTGCTGATATGTAAACATGGCCCCGTTGTGCATTCGAAAGCCCCTGTTGGTGGCCATGTCCCTGCCCCCTTGCAGGGCACTTTCGTACCTTTCCCAGCGAAGCTCGTTCTGCTTCCTTGTTGACGCCCTTGGAGGACATCTTGGCTTCTCCGCTAGCCTCGTTTTCTACGTAATAGCACTTCCTGCACAGGGCTATGGCCCGTGTGCCTTCCTTCTCAAGCTTGAACAAGCCCGGCTCTCTGCCGCTCCACTTGTCCCACGCCAACCAATTCTTCTTCTCCGCCTCGAACTGGTCGCGAAGTTCTGGTCGCACGGCCTCCTCCAGAGTGTCGTGAGCAAGAGCGAAGTACATGCTGTCCGTGTCCATCTGGATGAGCTCGAAGTCGCCCCTGTCGATGAAGAAATCTAGGAAGTCGTAATAGAACTCCAGCATGCGGAGCTTGGCAAGTTGATATACAACAATACCCACTTGGAAAGGGCGATCGATTGTGATCTTTTGCTTGCACAGCTCGATCTTGTAGGCCTCTTCGATCTCTTCGAGGTCTTCGAACAAGGGTGAGCGGAGATTCTTGTCGACCTCGTCCTCGTCAATTGTGTACAACGTTTTTGTCTGGCGCTCCACAGCTTCGATGAACTTGCCGTAAGCGCTGTTGCCAAGGAGCTTGAACACTTCGGCAAGCAGTGCCTTATCCTTGTCAGCGTCGCCTTTCCTTCGGTTGTCGGCGACTTCGCGAACGAACCAGTCGAAGAGCTTTTTGGGTGTATAATCGATCGTGCAGTAGACTGCCGTGATCTTGAGCCCCCTGTTGAGGTACCATTTCAAGAGGGGTGCGTAGATAAGCATCTTTTTCGCTGACAACACACCCAGAAGCTTTTTCTGGTCGGGAAAGCGGATTCGGCCACTTTCTTGGAGTTAATCGTGCATATGCTGAGGAACGCATTCGTTAGGCACTGGTTGGTTGATGAAGAACGGGGAAACTCTTCGAACCGCCCCCACAACTCTCGAGGGACTTCGATGTCCACCTCCGCAAACCCGAACCAACTGCCTGTATACAGATGCATTTTGAGGGCTATCACTGCCAGCACCGGGTTATTGTAATGCACAACCTTCTCTTTACCACAAGGCATCGCCTGCAGCATCGTACTTGGGTAAAGGGAGTTAGCGTCGAACCCCACAATCCGTTTCGTGAGGGGGGCTAAGGCGTCTTTGTGAGAACGGATGCGAGTTTCGCCGCTCACGTGTTTGCGGGTGAAGACCAGGCTTGGACTGCCAACCACAGCCTCCTTCAGCATGGCGTACGCTTCTGGGCCGGGGGCGTATAGTTCTGGAGCCCTACGCCCCCTCAAGGAACCTCGCAAGACGTATTGCATTGATACTTCTGGCAAGGAGACTGCGTCTTTGAAGATGTCAACCCCGAGGCTCGTGTAAAATCCCTTCATTGTTTGTAGAGCTTCGAGGAAGTGAGACACGTCTAGATTGTTGTAATACTCCAGCCAGTCTCCGAATGTCTGCATACCTTTCTCGTGAAAGATGCGAATGCAATCCTCGTGCTCCTTGGGAGAAAGAACGAAGGCATTTTTGAGTTGTGAGTGCCAGCACTCGTATGGGGGGAGCCCCGGGTAATCAAGCTTGTCAGCGCTGTCAAACCACTCGTATGGGAGCCAGGACTTGGTCTGTGTCGCTTCATACGTCTTGACCCACTTGTCGTATGTAATGCCTGGGGCCAAATAATTCACGATGTCCAAGAACTTGAAGTAAGGCGTGTTTATAAACATGATGCGACCCTCTTTCTCCGCGGCGAAGACCTCGTTCTCTTGAGCGAAATGAGAAACAAAGTACTTGCGGATAAGCTTGAGATCGTAATGGCCTGAGTTGAAGCCGACCACAGGCACTTGGTTACACCATTTGTCGATGAGCTTGAGTTGCTTCTCAGGGAGATTCTCAAGGTCTGGAGGTATATATTGGTCAGCCACAGCCTCTCGGATGGCTGCGGCTCGCCACTCAAGGGAGGCATAAAACAGGCCGATAAGCTCGTCAGGGTCTTTGGAGCAAATGAACTCAGGGTCAGGGTTCAACGTGTCGGCAATGGAGACTGAGATGGGCACATGTTCGCTTTCATAAGAGAGATTGTGTGTCGGACGAGCTGCCTTGGTCTTGTTCTGATACGCTTCGAAGTCATAGACGATCGCGTGTGGATATGTTTTGTTTCTTTTCTGTGGACAACGGACATACCCCCAGGGGTAAGGCTTTTCGTGCTCCCACCACTCTACCACGTTGTACCCGGCGTCTCGAAGCAACTGAGTTCGTTGCAGAGTTCTTTGGTAAGCAACCATCCTTGTGATTGTGTTGCCACTTCGGTCAACATATACAACTTCGTCCCTCGTTCCTTCGGGGTAACATTCAACGCAGCCGTGCCAGAAACAACCATGAAACTGAAAAACTGTCTTGCTTTCTGGGTGATAGCCGTCGACGGGAGCCCCACAAATATAGTTCTCACCGCCATGGCCGCATCTGTGATGGTGAATGTGAATGCCGGCCTGTTTCGCCACCCACTCCAGCAAGCACACTGCCTTGACGCCGAAACTGCCTTCTGGATAAAAGGCTTTCTCAAAAGCTGACTCCGGAGGGAGGACACGTTTCCCGGGACAGTCGATTTTGGTTTGCCATCGAGTACACGTCTTGGTGTGGCGCTTCAAGTTATCAGCCCGTGTGAACCTCCCGCCGCACTCGCCACAAGTGTAATTGTTTGTGACTTTATTGATGTTGGTGATCAAGAAGACATGTCCTGCATGGATACCGATGGTCATGGTTGAAACGCCAACCTTGTCGTAATTCGAAGGGGTGTGAGATAAAAGGAATTCACCATTAGGGAGAACAAGATATGCGGCAATTTCTTGCTTGAAATGCTTTTCGATATTAGAGAAGTGCCGCAAAGTTAGCTGATCTCGAAGCCCCGGATAAAAGGCGAAGAAGCTTTCCGCGAGTTCTCTGATTCTGCGAGTGTTGCGATCTCTACGAGCTCCTCGATGGACAGCCAAGCAACGAAAGAGACAAAGATTGTCGTTGAAATTGTCAAGGGCAATGACTTCTTTTTTGTTGCGAAGCCAATCAGGAAGCCACCCGAGGCCTATTTGCAGGGATTGTCGGTCTAGCACGACTTTAAGATCAAGCAGGACAGTGCGTTCGTAAACCCATTTGGTGTTAGGCCTGTTGAGACGCGTTTTGAAGACGAAACTCTTCCTGGGCTTGCAGCCACTGTCGTGTCTTGGAGAGAGTGGCTAACCAACGACTGTTGTGGGTGTTTTGATAAAACTGTCTCACCTCCTCGGTTTCAGTGTTTCGTAACTCGACTGTGAAGCGTAAATTGATTGAATGTCGTGTTTGAACATTTTGCTTGATTTTGTTCAAAATTCTGGCGACAAGGGGTTTTTCGAGATCGGTTGCAAAGCGGAACCGGATTATTCGTCTGCCGTGTTCAATCCATCGGTCAACCCGATCATAAACTTGAACAAGTTGTTCAAAATCTAGCTCCGGCGGATTGTTTTGAGGCTCGACCTCAGCCTTATTGTCGTCGGGAGACTCGACCCACTCGAGATTTCGTGCCTGTTCATCCAGCCAGGCAATCAGCTCGCGTTGATCGTCATCATGACGTCTTCGTTGTCGGGGTTGCGCCATTGCGTATATACAAGGGTTTTACCTTTCTTCAATTGGCTATGTATCGCTTGCCGTTGCGGGCGGGCTAGGGCAAAAAATGCATTTACCCCTCTCACAAGGGTTTGAGGGAGGGGTGCGTATAGTAGTTTAGGGGGAGGCACGTCAAATACCATTTTTCAACCCCCTAAATAAACCACCAAACGCCCGAGTTACCGGGCCCCCAGGGTGAATGCAATGAGACCTGGGGGCCCGGTAACTCGGGCGTTTGGTGGTTTATTTAGGGGGCTGAAAAATGGTATTTGACTGCCTCCCCCTTAAACTACTATTGTAGAGTGCAAATATGCATCAAAACGAGAGCAAATATGACACGTTATTAAACTATTCTGACCGTGCAGTAGGAAAAACAGCTACAAAAACTTAGCCTTCTGGAGAATATTTCTGTCATATAATAAACAATTATTCAGTAAAAAGTTGTGTAATACAGCTGGGCATTTTTACTAGTCGGTAAATACTCAGCCGTATTACACAACTTTACGCTGAATAACCTCTATTTACTATTAAGGGGAAGCGCATTTTTTTTGCTGCCCCCCTCAAACTCTATATATTTAGTATGAACCCTCCCATCACCACAATGAGCACCTTTGAAAAGCAGGCCATGTGGTGTACACATGTTTATTTGCAGGATTTACTTGAATGGCGCAGATTTTGCTTCAACCGTGTTGAAGTTCTTTTCTGGTCTATAGTCTATGGAATATGTTAAATTAATTATAATATATTATTTCCGGTTTCACTTCTAATAATAATAATAATAATAATAATAATAATAAACAGAATAATTGACTTGAGTGACGGATGCTCTAGGTGCATGGTTTGCGCCCGGCTGATGCACAAAAAGAACACCAGCAAAGACCGTGATAAAAGAGATAATAATATAATAAAATAATAATAATAATAATAATAATAACCAAATCTTTTATTGATAACAAAGCTAACTAAAAAAATCTTATTTTACAATTAATTTCACTTAAAAAGACTATTCAACTATTTACATTATTCCTTTCGATTTAAAAAAAGACACTTAATTTTGATTAAGAAAATTCATTCCATTAAAAATATATCGTATATTCGAAAAAAAAAACCGGTTCATTTCAACTAAACTAAATTAACGAGCTCACGCCATTATCACACACGCTTGGGTAGCGTTTAAGCGGCAGTCATCAATGAATAATAATTAAAATAATATATTATAATTATAATAAGAACCTTCCCAGCACCCTTTGCACCAGAAAAATTTTCAATGCCAAATAACTCTGTCAATTTTGTGTGTGTGAGGATACCACGTCACATGCTATTTACACCCACCATAAAATACCTATTTTAATTGACTGAGTGCGATGACGTCATCAGTCACGTGAATATGCCCCCAAGTGCCTTTTTACGTCTTTTAGAAACATGCTTTGATAAATGCAAATACAGTCAACGTGGCAAGGAAGGCATTCGCTTACAGCATTTCGTCATGCCCGGCATGGTTCTGGATTTTCAAAATTAAGGGGGCTATACACATGAGCAAATAGGGTGTCTGGGGACTAGTATCTTTGTATACATGTATCTTTGAAAGGGTGAAATGCAAAGTTAAAACATATGGTATGTTATTTGATATAAGTATAAAAATAAGTTTTTTATCAACGTCATTAGTATGACGTCTTGAATCACGTGACCAGAACGCACGGAAGTTGACTGATTTTTGGCCCGGTTCCGGTTCCAGTTCCGGTTTTATTAACTCAAATAAATCCCCGTTTTTCCACCCAGTAAATATTTATGTTATTTTTGTGTATGAAAAAGGCCATTATTACTCCCCCAGTAAAACTGAGTAAAAATGAAGGTGACGAAAAAAGTTTTACACGTTAGAAATCCATCCTTTCCTGATCCTGTTCAGCGGCTTTTCAGTTTAAAATTATAAACAAATCTGCATAAGTGGTTTTTGTCTTACCTCTTACCAATGGCGTTGGCAGTTTTTCTGTAGCACTTTTCTTTCATACCGATCAGGGGTTAGATTTTTTAAAGAGAATATTCCCCCACCCCACTCCCCTCGGTCTACTTCCCCTCCCCCGCTCGGGTTTGCAGGACATGGTCAGCGGGAGGACTGGTTCGAGTTTTCACGACAACAATTGTTTTCGTGGCATCAGCACAGAAAATTTATTTTATTTCGTTGATTTAAAGTCGTGCTTAGCGAAAAAGGGCTGGTGAAATTGTTTTGCAAACTTGTTTTCGTAGCTAACTTACGATATAGCGCAAAGAAGTCTGCTTAGAGTGTACATTTAGTTCGCCGGTCGCGAGAAAGGACAATTGCAAGAAAAGGTAAGTGACTTGAGTTTTAAATCGGTAAGGCCTAAACTACAGAATACAGGGCCATTTTTTTACATTCATTTCTCGTTCTTTAGTCCACTGCCGAGCCAAACAAGTCAAACGAGCCGCTAAATACATAGATCCCACATTCCTGCACACTGTAGCAAACAAAGTCATATCAATTATTTCTTGTTCTTTACTCCACTGCCGAGCCAAACGAGCCAGCTCGTTTGGTATACGATTAAAAGTGGCCCTGCATTCTGTAGTTGCTCCGATTGATTTATATTTATTAGTTTCTATTTGATATTGTGCGCATTTAACTAGTTTACAATTACAATCAAAAATATTTTTTCCTGCTCTGGACACGTGTTAAAAAAATTTCCGTACTCAGAGCGTAATAAAATCTGTAAAAATTGAGAAATGTTTTGTTCGGTTCTTCCGAACTTCATCTGTCTCAAATAAATAATGTTAATCGCGGGATAATATCATGGCCATTCCATTTTATATCCACACCTTCCCCCTGCATTGAGGTATTCACTCAGCATCCCCCAAAGGAAAAAATATCAAAGTGCCGACAGAGTTTTCTGTTACCCCCTTAGGTGTAAGGGGGTAGGGTGGGGTGCTGATATTAAATGGAATGGCCCAAAGCGTTTGTGGGGTTCTCGAGGAGGTTAAAATAGTGTCGTATATTTTGGCTAATTCATAGCCATTGTCTCTGTTCAAAGAGGGCTTTTTTAACTTTATCTTGATTGCCTCCCTTATGCTTCGCTGAATATTTCAAAATTTTTACATATTTTATTACGCTCTGAGTATTGAGATGTTTAGAGTTTTTAGATTACAATTATTAAGCGTATTTGTTTAAAAACAGAATGGCAAAAGTCTGCACCCATGAGCGCTGAAAAAAATTAATTATCAGCTCTATAGTCCCTTTCGTGGTAATTTTTTAAAGCTATATATGCTATGTGGTAAGGTTTTAAGAGTGTGAATGTCACTAAGGACAATCGATATCGCGGACACAGCTCAAAATTCAATTTCGCTCATAATTTGTATATTGGTAGGCCTAAGTACTACTCATATGAAAGTAAGGTTTATTTACTGAAATATTATTTCGTTTAAGAGAAATTAATATTAAACCGTTAACGGTATTTTTCGTCAACATAGCTTACAAAATTGTCAACATTCACGACTTTTCCGAGTCGGTTAATCGCAATTTTTGAAGCATTTTTGCACAAATCCTAATCGTTTAATGCCTCATTAGTTCAACGAGTGTAGAGACAGTTCAATAACTCCGTTTTCATTTTTTTCCCGATTTTTTTTTAAGAAGTGCACCCGCGGCTTCCCTGAAAAGTGCTCGTCGGTACCTCTAACAAACACACCAAAAATGCCCGCGGTACGTATCAAATCTCACCAGAAAACCTCATGAGCCACGTTAAAGGATAGTTTTCAATTTTTGCCGTTCCATTTCTTTGGGATCTTTTTTACTTTTCCGACAAAACAATCCTAAAGTGAGCATATTTTCGCTATCCGCCATTTTGAAATTTGCATCAAGTCAGACAGTTGAACTGGACGATTCTGTTGAACTGTTATGCTTCGCAGCCGTCAGTGGTATACTTTTGCTCTAACTATCAAACGTAAATTGCCTTTGTGTTTCTTTTACAAAAAATACAATCAGTAATAAGAGAAAGTCTAGTGTGAAGTTGAACCTAATATAATAGAGCCGTTGGGCAAAGGTCATTGCAAACATCAAATAGCTTTGCGGTGACTAACCTCATTCAACAATCCGCTTGGCTGCCGTAGATTTGAATCCACACAGTTTGAGTTGATTATTACTTTTTTTCTTTACATTATCCATCAAACGATTCTGTCTTAGCGAGCAAAACTTGAATATGAATAGTGTTTACCTTGGGCATTTCACCAACACAGTAACGTAATACAATATTTTAAAAGGTCCCATCTTTCACGCGATACAGAGCACAAATGAATTTATATACAGCCTGGAGATGGGTAAAAATTTAAAACTACGTTTAAATGACAAGGTTGAAAATTATTGATGAACTGTTATTTCTCCCAGTGTCATGCAGCTCTTCGTGCGAATTAATTTCACCAAAACTGCTTTGCATTTTTGCACCTGGCACGGATTTCACATTTGCTATGTGCTCCTGCATTTGCTTAGTGGTAAAAAAGAAGGCCATTTTTTAGACTTGCCCACAAGTCGAGCTTAGGAGCGGAGCGCGGAGCAGGATCAAACGAGCGCCCCCACAAACCACCCCACCCGCCGCTTCCATCAGCACCACCACCAGCTTACCGCGGCGCTACTAATGACATGTAGAAAATCAGGAGCCCATAACCCTGGGTATGGGCTTCAAAGAAAATCAAAACCCAGATTACGGCGCTATAATACTTGTACTGAGTTAAGCAAACAAATTATAACTTTTTTAGTAATAATTATGCTATAGTTAACTGTCAGTCCTTCTGTTTCTTGAAAAATGTTTCCCGCTAGAAACAAAACACGCGAGCAAACGCATCAATGACTCTTCCGAATCTTTGCGGCCAGTCGAGAGAAGAAACCTGTCACTTGTTGTGGCGAAATAACATCTTTTCCCAAAAATCGAAAAATCGAGCCCCCGATTCACCCCTGACTTTTCGCAGTCTTTGGTGGGACCGAGTGACGTCACGGAAGTATGTTTCCAGTGGCGTCGTTTCTCAGTCAACTTACCCAGCAGTCTGAAATTTTTATCGAATTTACATTGTACATGAAATATCTCGTTTAATTCTTCTGAGAATAGTTCATCTTTGTTATATCCACTTTAAGATCAGGGAACTGCAAAAGCAGACACTCAGTTAGAAGACAACTTAGAGACCTCAGCCGCAAGATAAATGCAGAAATTAGTCCTGTGTACACCAGTCGAAAGATTAAGGACGAAATCAAAGTGAAGGAAGACAAGCCGCCCCTTGTGAATCAACAATGAGTTGTATACCATTTCCAGTGTGATCTGTGCGATGCAGGTTATGTCGGCTACACATGCCGACACTTACATCAACGCATTGAAGAACACAAGGGGTCGGCAGTCGGAAACCACCTCAGACAGCAACATGATATGGACTTGAATGACATTGCGCGATGTTTTAAGATTTTAAAGAAGTGCCAGAACAAATTTGATTGTCTTATTTTTGAAATGCTTTTTATCAAAGAACTCAAGCCAACACTGAACAAACAGTGCGACTCAATCCGCGCTAAGTTATTTATTTAGAAAGTCCTTTAACGCTAGGTTTTATTTATTAGTTTAATTGTTTTTTATGTAATTTTTTATCACTTATATTTACATATTTTACCACATTTTAGCGTTCTCTACATTCTTATGTTTTTATACTGTAATATATTCATGCTAATTCTGTATTTTTACATCCACTTGAAAATGACCTCGGAGAGGTCGAAACGTCGTGATCTTTTATCGTTAATCTTTATAGCAAAATCATTTGAATGTAAATAAATATATATATATATATATATATATATTTTTTCAAATACTGCTGTATTTTTAATCAATGTAAATGGTGTTATTATGCAACATACATTGTACATGTAGCATTGGACCTTACAAATATGCACCAAAACAAGTGCAAATACAATGTATGACACTGTTGTTCGACATAGCATTCTAGAGTGCAGATATGCATCAAAACGAGTGCAAATATGACACGTTATTATACTCTTCTGACCTTGCGTAATACGGCTGGGCATTTGTACTCGTCAGTAAATACTCAGCCGTATTACACAACTTTACGCTGAATAACCTCTATTTACAATTAAGGATCAACGCATTTCTTTTTGCTGCCCCCCAAACTCTATATATTTAGTATGAACCCTCCCAACTGACCACAATTAGCACCTTTGAAAAGCAGGCCATCTGGTGTACACATATGTTTATTTACAGGATTTACTTGAACGGCGCAGATCTTTCTTCAACGTTGTTGAAGTTCTTTTCTGGACTTTAGTCTACGGAATTATTATATATTATAATATATTATTTCCGGTTTCACTTGTAATAATCATAATTTTTAATCTTTAAAATTGCCTATATTATATCTCAACTGGCCGATCGACTGCAACTGCAACACTGTAAATCCTTGGCAACCTAGGTCCTGGGTGCCCTAACGTAACTTATGTCTGGTTATGTTGACTTATGAATGCAACAAAACCTCCTTTTACTAAGAAAAATCACCAAAAATTAAAAAAAGAAAATTACAAGAGAAATAAAAATAAAAATAAAAATAGTGTTCTCAATGCCTATTATTATTATTATTATTATTATTATTATTATTATTATTATTATTATTATTATTATTTATTATTTTTTTTTATTGTTGTTGTTGTCAACTCCTCTTGTATTTGTTTACTTTAAATTTCTAGGAAATGAAAGAAGAAGACAAACCGCATTGTGTCTTCTGGGACTTCACAATCAAGTAAGTCTTGCAAAAAGGAAATATAAGTTGTTTTAATTAAGCTCGATTTGTAGAGCATCACACAAGCATCGCAGAGGTCATAAGTTCAAGTCCCTCTAAAGCCTGCCGAATTATTTCAGGCTTATATTGTAATTGCATAGACTGTGATCATAATCGGAAAGATTTTTTTCTTTGTAGTAAGCAAAACTTTAGAGTTATAATTTTTACTTTCTTATTTTCCAGATCCAATTTTAATGGGTCATGGTCCAGCAGAGGATGCTCTTTGGTCAGAAAACTCAAAAAGGAAATCACGTGCACCTGTAATCATCTCACAAACTTTGCTGTTCTTATGCAAGTTGGAAACAACAAGGTTAGCAAGGATGCATTCATTTTGTCTTTAGATTAAATCCACATTGATAAAAAGTAGAAAAAAGGTTCTCCGATAACTCGAAGCAAAGGTCGTGTTAGTCGGGAATAGTAATATGTTTTCTCTCATCGGCTAGCCTCATGCTGCACGAGTAATTTGCGTACCTACAATGGCGTGAAACACACGTAGTGAATTTACCTATTCAAAATAATTTAGTGAGTTAGTGAGTAATGAGTAAGCGAAGGTGAATTCAGGCTTGCAAATATTGGGTATAGTGTTCAAAAAGGAGGGAAACCGGAGTGAAATCAAAGGGCTCTAAGAGCCATCGCGTTAATGCGAAACATGGTAAGGTTAATTTGAAAGACAAATTGTGGGGCCAGTAGTTATCATGCAAAAACGACAAAGGAAGTGTAGCGTTTTTTTTATTTATTTTTTTTTGAGTTAACAAACCGAATAGCGGCATAAATGAACATTCTAAAGAGGTACGAAGAGCTAATTTCAGTACATGACCATGAAAGCGAGAGGGGTTGTTTGAGACTTTTCGTCAGTGTTAATTTAGTAGGTGCGTGAAAAGTGTTAACTTTCAAACTATATTTTTAATGGTTAATAAGAGTGTGAGTTTGATTACTTTGATTGGTTTTGTTTTGGTAGCGTGGATTGTTAAAGTAGTACGTTTGTGCTGGTTTGCGTGATGTTATATCGAGTTTAAAGGTATTTTGACAAAGCGGGTAAGATTGGCTAACTGGACTAGTTTGGTTTTTATTAAACTCTTGTTCTTAGGCGATCGTTACTTGATTAATGAAAGGCTCCTAAGAGCCAACGCGTGAATAACAAATGCTAACGCGTAACAAAATATTGCGGTAAGCTCATGTTTTCACACTGACACGGTTCAATATTTTTTTTTAAATTAAACGTAAGGATTTTTGACAAACGCAAAAAGAAAAATAAGTACATCACTTTGATAATGTTCAGTCCCAAGAAGAAAATCCGCGCTTTACACCATTCGGCCACCGTGATCACTGGGTTAAATTTTATTACATCAAGGTAGATAAGCATCAAAACGCGTGTCTCGGTTGAAAATTCATTTTAGATCGATTTTAACGTTGCATGAAAGACTCCAAATGCGAAACATCTTTAAGCTTATTGTTGTTTATATTCGTTTACAACAATTTAGTCATTGTTATCGCTGGATTCACGCTGTTCTTGTTACAAAACGCATTCGTAACAAAGCATTACGTCACTAAGTTTACAGCTGATGGAAGGAGTGAGCGAGTGAGAACCCAGTCGCTATTAATTGTTTGTTTTTTTTTTTTTGGGGGGGGGGGGCGAGAGAAGATTGGATACTAGGGTGAATTGAGGCGTTCGGTGTGTCATGGGAAGGGTCGAGGGAAAATGGCGACTGACAGAAGGATGCAAATCACTCACTGAAGGGTGCAGAAGCTTTTTCAAACTTTTGGCTTGTTGTTTTGGCCAGTTTTTTTACATGTGTCTGTTACCAAGTATCCACCAAAGGCTGTCCGTTAACGACACGGCTCAAAGTGGCGTTGTATGTTTTTTTTTTTGAATTTTTTACACTTCATTCGAACATTCGGGAAACAGGACATTTCTCGGGTAGAAGTGGAAATCAAGCTGAATCATTTCTAGAAGCTGGCTATCGGACGATACCAGGTAAAACTAATATAAATATGGCCTTTTTTGACTTAA
The DNA here is from genome assembly GCA_022457155.1 of Cladopsammia gracilis. Classification (NCBI taxonomy): domain Eukaryota; kingdom Metazoa; phylum Cnidaria; class Anthozoa; order Scleractinia; family Dendrophylliidae; genus Cladopsammia; species Cladopsammia gracilis. The sequence continues at coordinate 749,709 of JAJGOT010000196.1, forward strand.
ATTGTCATGGCTTCTTGTCTATCTTACGGTTTTTAGCTTGGTGCCATAACTTGAGGGAAAAATGGCTCAGATTTTTGAGTTTGTTTCAGCGACTGAGCCTCTTCAATACTAGTTATTAAAAGTGGCCATTCTTTTTATTTCTATCTATCTGTTGAAAGGTACACGGGCAAGATGGTTTGGCTGCGAAACAAGCTCGTTTAAGTTTGAGAACACGAAGTGTCGTGCCCTGCATTGCAAGCTTTATAATAATAGAACGATTTCGTATAACCCATGTTTTAGATGCTAATTAGATTTTTATATGCTAATGAGCCAAGCTGACATAAAAATTCGAGGTGCGATAGATTCACACATTTTACAAACCCCCAAAAGAAAGAAAACAGGATTTTCTTCGGAAGCCAAAAAAGGCTAAAACTTAGAGTAAATGTTTTGCGAACAAGAGAAAATTATTTGGTTTCAAGTTGTTGCAACTGCACGCCTGATTTATTCGAGTACTGAGAGGGAAACAATGTCTTCGATTGGCAAATATATTCTTTAGGCAAAGTTTCTAGCTAGTAAAATTTTGTCAGTTGAACCCAAGTCTCCAAAATATTCTGAAAATCAAATATCAGACATCATGTCATGAATACTTTTTAATGAACTGAATTTTGGATCTAAACTGAATTTGTACAAGTTTTCCAGGGACTTTTCACGCTTGATTTACAGGTCTTTACAATTCACGCGCAAGTCATTGTAAAATATATGAAGCATATATTGCAAAGCCGCCTGGTTAAATGTTTGTTTTTCTTCCAGAAAATGGAAGGGTTTTACGAGCTAGGCTAATATATGATGTGCTATACAGCACCCGAAAACAAAACTCTAAATCCCCTCCCCTTCATAAACAAAACTCTAAATCCCCTTCAACATGTCGTTTAGTAAAATTGCTACTTTTGGCTTTGCTTCAGATAATTATTTACATTCGCCATAAGTACGTTAACGCTGTCCATAGTTTTCATGGCCTTCTCACACATTTTTTGTGTGCTTCTTGTGCCTCCTCTGCGACGGACTTTCCTTTTTTCTTTCCCGCCATATCCTCATCTTCGTCACTGCTTGAGTCGTAAGCAAATTCATCGTGAAGCTTTCTCTTCACTGCGTCTCATTTCCTGTTCTCTGGCGTTTGTTTCTTTGCATATGGCATTTGGTTTCCTATAAGCAGTGGAGGATCAGCCGCTTGACTTGTCAATGCTACCAGGGGGCCGTGGATGGTTGCTGCAAAGCTTCCTTCACAATTCTACTCATTCTTCTTTGAAGCCTTTCGTAGAATTGATCAAGATAGAGATTTGTTGCATGAGGAGGCAGGTCAGCATCTACAACGCGCGCCCTCGCAAACTTCACAACTTCTGCCCAATTTTTTCCATGACATCTATTGTAGCAATCTTGAACGAATTTCCTCTCCTTCTCTGCGATTGATACTCGTAGTCGCTTTGTGTCTGAAGAATTGAAAGGAGAAAAAACATTGAAAACACGAGTTAGCTAGAAAATATAAACTGGGCTCGCGTACTTGCTAAAGTGTATTCATGACTTTTTTAGCGCCTTGTCTTCAAACTGAGTATACTAAAGCAGAAATTGCACCAAATGATTATTCTTTTACCTTTTCTTTCGTCCAGCCTTGTATTTCTCTCCATCTCGCTGTTAAATGGAAGTAAAAGTTCTGGAAAGACAGTAATTCATATAGAGAGCTGCTAGAATGGTGCAATTGGTTGACTTAATTATTATTATTTTTTTGGCGGAGACAGCTAAAAACGTGGCAATTCGCGGCAATGTATTGTTCTGGTTAAGTCAAAACGCGCGTTTTGTTTGCCGTGACAGCCAGCCACAGCAGCAGCATGGATGCACAAGATATTCAAAATGTGTTCTTAGCTATTCTTTCTTATTTGCTTCTTTTGACATCGTTACAGTTGCCTCTTGTTGCAAATCACCTGCCGTTTCCGCGACGTCTTCTGCCAAATTTTAATGGCTTTCCGTATAACGGCCGTGACGTATTTACAATGATATCAGGACAAGCTTGGTTATTTTGGAGAAACACCGGAGAAACTCCAGGCTCCTTGATGAGGATAGCAAATGATTTAATGCCAACTCTTTTCCGCTTAACTGCTGATGGAGATGCTCGAGTGCGGCAGCGCCGCCAGAAGATTAGTCTTATAAATCAAGTTTTACTGGTACTCATTTGGCTGCGCAAGTATCCACATGTCGACTCTCTTGCGCTACTGTTCGACATCGACCCTGCATCAGTTGTGCGCACGATGTACAGGATAGTGCCTGTATTTTGGCGATATTTCCAAAACCAAGTGGTGTGGCCAAACTTGGCCGAATGGAACAATCTTATGGGGACATGGCATGAGTTTCCGAACGTTGTTGGGTCGACAGATGTGACTCCCCACGAGATACATCGCCCTCTTACAGAACCTCAACGGCTTTTCTACAGTGGACATAGGCACTATCATCTCATGAACACGCAGTTGATCGTCGATGCAGAAGGGCATATAAGATTTCTACAAGCAGGATTTCTTGGAAGCACGCACGACGCGTTGTCGTTTAGGTTAATGGAGCCTGTAGGATCCGGGCGCAATGTTGATTTGCCACCCAATGCACGATTGCTGGCGGACAGGGCCTACCCAGACGGGGCACCGATTTTAACAGCCGTTAGAGCTGGGAAGATGCATTTACTCAATCCCAGAGAGAGACGAAGAGCGCGCAGATTCAACCGAGCATTGGCACGAAGACGCATTAAAGTTGAACACATCTTTAAAGAAGTAAAAACACATGCATACAAAGCATGGGTCAAATTTGGCGCCATCCACGATGGCTAATGCCTGTGTGCGTCGAACTGGCAACCTTCCTAGCTGAGAGGAGAGTTCGCTTTTTCCGGGCTATTTTATCGTCTTATGCCTTGCAAATAAACTGCGCCAAAAAGATGAAAGTGAGAAATTGTTTTTGTTTTCTTGGACACCTACATAGATCTGGTTTGTTGTCGTCAGCTATCGTCCTTTCACGGCGTTACGAATACTTCATATCATTTCGATAATTACGCCCGTTTGAAGTCTTCATAAAGTCCGGTGGCAAAAAAAATGTAATGAAAAATGTTATTTTTTCTTTTCACTTCAAAACAAAATAAAATCATAACACTTTTTTCCGATTTGAAAAATAAATTGTCAAAAATCAAAGTTGCGAATGCATTGTAGCGTGAATCACTTGAGCGTGAAACTTTTAAGTTTAAAAACAATGAAAAGTTGAAAATAAATTTAGACTTGAATGTTCGCCTTTTACTTAGTAATCCTTTTGCTATCTATGTTATTGGCCCTTTCATGTGTTTTTAAAAAGCGTGAACCTAACCTACTGCTTCATTCGGCTTATCTCATATGGCCAGACTCTGCATTAGCATACAAAACTCTCATTAGCATTTAAAACATGGGTTATACGAAATCGTTCTAATATGTCAAGGATAAAGTACTTCTATCATATTTATTGATAAGATGTTTTTATATTTCAACTAGTATTAAGCCAGGATGATAAAGTATTCGAAAGGACAAACAAGAGACCTTTCAGCTAGAAACCCAAACAAACATAATTAACATTTTATTCTTTGTATTATACCAATACTTGTACACCCCCCCCCCCCACCCCCTTCCCAGGGGGTAGTCGTATATAGGTATCAGAGGCAATCAGATCAAGATATTGTGATCATGGGATCCCAAAGCACATTTTGGTCTTTGTCAGTTTCTAAGTTTTACTACTTTTTTGCAAATGAGAACCTGATTCATTTGTCGGGCTTAAGTGCTTTGCCAAATTTTAGTTTGCATTTTAATCTACAGGTTCTTATATGCAGATTTTGTATTTAAGGGGACTGGGTCATACCACCTCAAAAAAATTACCTTACTTTAATATTAGTACTTTACATTTTCCTGCATTTTGCCTTCTAACTTCCATTTTAAGTTTGAAAAGAATGGTTGGGGTCCACGAAGGCCTGGATGCAATCACAATATTTCTATCTGCCCAAAAGAAGCTATAAATCATGCCAGTTGAATAGTCTACTGTTAAGGAGCACTGGCCAAATCACAGTCAATGAACTCTCCCAGAAATATTGTTGAGAGTAGAGTCTGAGGAGTCGAGCTCCACTGTATTTCTTATATATTTTAATTAAAGAAGAGAAATTATATTGTTTCCAGGAACTAAATTTGAAGACAGGGGTTGGGGGTCATATGTTTTCTTTATTCTGTGATAGCAGGCAATAAATGCTTCATACATAAAATTCAAAAGAAATGAAAGCAATTTAATGACTGTATGTGTCCATTATGTTTCATTTGTTTTCATTAAAAACCCAGTATTGTCCATTATGCTTCACGTGCCTCTGTTATTGTTTTGGGTTGCACAAGTGTGAGGCATCTATTGTTCAGAGGTGCGTGAAGCATAATGGACAATACTGGGTCTTTAATGAAATCCAGAACTCATTCAAGTATGTGATATGTGCTGAAGGGATGGAAATTATCACTCGCCCACTTGTCCAAGTGAGTATCAAGTCTTCTTTGGCGAGTACAAATTGTATATTACACACATGCCCAAACTGCCAGTGCTGTCAAAATTAAGGTTTCCAACCCTGTGTTATGAGCTATTATGTATATACTGCCTAAACAAGAAATCTCCATTGTCTGTGTCATTGGACACCACTTGGAACTGGGGTTCTCCAGCAGTGACAAGAAATTTTATATGATGCTAAGAAAACTAACATGCATTGTAAATGAACTCAGTCACTATTGCATTTGACAACATCCCCTAGCATCTGATTAGCTCTGTTGTGGATTCATTGTTCATGTAATCAAAATAATTTTAGAAATGATCAGTTTTAAACTTTATCAATAACTTGTATTCCTACCTTATTATGATAGGAAATCAACATTCAAAATTAACATGGCTTAAATTTATGCAATTTAGAGGGAAAATTAATGCAAAAGAGAGGGTTAATTTCCTATAATAAATTAAACCATGCGCATCATTTTTTTTATCTATAATAATCTTGAAAAGTGTTTCATTTCACAAGATTCCATGCTTGAATAGTTCTCTGATAAAACAAGGCATTATAAGTGCTAAATAATAAGTACATGATAATGAAAATTATACACTTTAATGAAGTAATCTATTTTCAGACATATCCTGATTAACTTAAGCTTATTACAGTAAATTTTGACCAAATACACTTGCCATGCACAGACGAAACCTTAAATTTTGTCAGCATAAGTAAAATAATTCCTAACTCGATCGATTGGCTCAATGGCTAGATATCTGAACCATAAGATATCTTGTAATGACACAAAAAACCGTCATATTTAAAGAATATTGCTATTCAGCTGTAATATTTATCCACACGCGCCATTTTACACTCTTTCTCAGCATTGTTTACAATAATAGTGAACAACAGTCGCCATTTTGGATCGAGTTCGTCTAGTCGCTATTTTCCCTCAACCCTTCCCAAGACACCCCGCGCGCCTCAATTCACCCTAGTATCCAATCTTCTCTCACCCCAAAACCAATTAATAGCGACTGGGTACGAGTCTGACTCATTTGCATATCTGTCGCCGTTCCCGATAACCCGTTCATTATGCATGCGTGTATTCATGGCTTAAAAAAGAAACACAAACAGTGGTGATACACATGGTAAACCAACGCATTTTTGCAAAAAAAAGTTGACATTTCGTATACTAAGCAACAAACATTTTCAAAAGTAACCATTACAGTGTTTGAAAACTGTTTACAGTCGTTCTTCTGTCATGAAAAAGGATGAAAGACATAAATATTAAATAGAAAATAAATTATTGAATGCACGTGGAGATTGTACACTTCTATCTTGGTGTGGTTCGACTTAGGCAAAAATTGGAATCCAGATTTCAGTTTCTTTAATAAAATCATGAATCCATACTCGGGATGGATTCAGTGGATTAGTCTCATTCCATATTTTTTAAATCCTGGTATTTCTTTGGGAAGGGTTTGAAAAGTGGATCGACATGTTCATTTACCTAGCTATGAAACACACCCTAAGAGAGCATTTGTTGCTATTTTTGTACTTTTTTGTCTTCAAGAAAAAGTGTTGAAAAAGTGCAATATGCTATCATTCGTGAAGTCAAATCAGTGCATGGATGATCCAGACTACATTATGGGGATGGTGGTGGGGGGAATGGGTTTTAGAGGGTGGGGTGGGGGAGAAGGAAAGCAAAAATGTTATAGACTGGGCCTAATCATCAATTTTTTTTTTTTTTTTGCAAAAGAAGTGGAACCCGTGCTCCTCTGCTAACAACTTTGCGATAAGGCTTATAGGTTTTAGTAGTGTTCAGTACAGCATTGGGCTGTTGTTTGTGCTCCAACAATAGACAAAATTAATATTCTCAGTATTGTGGTACAATGTTTTCACCTGCAAATATTTTTACTGATATCCCACTGCATGAGCCTCCATTGCAAGCTAGTTCCCGTTTAATACCGAAAATACATTATTGTCTATTCACACAGAGAAAATTAATCATTCCAATAGAGTGGTTTCTCGCCAAAATGATTTGTTATTTTATGTTTGATATTGTCACTAGTAGTTCAAGTTTTCTTTGCCGGGCAAAATCTTTGACAAATCAATTTTGTCTCTGGTAGGCCACAGATGAAAATCAACGACTGGTTTTTGTTCCTTAGCATTCAATGCCATAACATATTTAATATTGATTGATATTCGGCAATCTCTGAACAAAATATAGTCAGTTTACATTCATTCAATATCAATCAGCACTATAAGTTGCACAGCCCAGGCATCAATTCATAAAAAAAAAACAGTTGTTAGAAATACACTTGGGTTAGCCAGTCACTCGGGGGGGGGGGGGGGGTACTTCCTAGTAATAAGAATGGCAATGTGTGGCTGGATGGGGTCGGGTTTTTTATTGGGGGGGAGGGAGGGGTAGTTGAAAGCTTTTTGAAACAGGAACATCCATTACTTCTTAATGTCTTCAATCGAGCAACAGCGAAATGAAAACTTGATGCTGAAATAAATAAAAAAGAGAGGAAGTTGATGGTTGGGTAGAAAGAGGTTCAGAATGGGCTGTTGATGGGGTTTTGACTGTTTTTCTAGACTTTGCAAAAAATGATCCAATAAGAGGCGGCTCGTATATCACTCTTCCGCCTCAGCTTAAAGCAAAACAAGCAATTATAAACATCAGAAACAGAGATAATGCTTGTTTGCGGTGGTCTATGAGAGCAGCTGTTTATCCAACCGCAGATGTGGTACGTTCATATAGACCAAGTAAATACCCAACAAACGATGGCTTGGACTTTACAGGAATTTCATTTCCAAAACCCTTGCATGAAATACCAAAGGTCGAGAAGCTTAATAACATTGCAATCAATGTCCTCGGATGGAAAGACGGGAAAGTAGTAATTTATCATGTAAGTGAGATGGAAGGTCAGGATATACCATGTGTTAATGTAATGCTTATTGCAAAGATAGATCTGCATACCGGCGGACTAATTTATCACTACTGCTATATCAAGAGTCTAAGCAGGCTTCTTCGCGGGCAACACTCTATTGGCCATCATACACACTTCTGTGTGAGATGTTTGCAAGGCTTCTCATCAGAAGCTGTCCTCGAGAAACATCTCTCTCTGCAGAGGATCAGCAGGCCGGCCAACAAGAGTCGAGATGCCGGAGAAAGGTAAGAACATTCTTCGCTTCACCAACTTTCAGAAACAGATGAAGGCGCCGTATATAATCTATGCTGACTGTGAGAGTATCATCGAGAAGATAGACACATGTATACCACGAACGGAACAAAGCAGCACCACAAACACAGAGATTCATAAGCCTTGCGGCTTTTCCTTTACTGTTGTAAGGTCTGATGGTGTGGTTTCCAATCCTTACTTTCACAGAGGATAAAACACTGTGCGAGAGTTTTTATCTGCCCTTTTTGAAGCAGAAAGGGGGATAAGGGAAGCTCTCACGCATAAGGCTCCATTGCAAATGGAAGACAATGACTGGAGGGATTTCTACACAGCAATCGATTGCCACATCTACAAGAAGGATCTTATCCGTTACAACGTTCGAGATGAGATAGACTTTTACAGCGACCAAACAGGAGATTACTGTGGTAAGGTACATAGGTACACTAAAGCGCCTGGAAGTGGAAGTAGTTGTTATTCTGAAGTGCTTAAACTAAACACACAAGACGACGAGGGTAAGTATATCATCGGCAAATGGCACCCAAGAAATCAAAAGCGTGATGACATCGGAGAAGAGAACAACTGTTTCTATTGTGGTAAGCCTCTATTGCGTGATAAATTCAGAGACGCGGTAAGAGACCATTGCCACATTACAGGAAAGTTCCGAGGCGCGACCCACAATGCCTGCAACAGGAGCTATTTCAGAATCAACCCAAAGAAAATGATTATCCCAGTTGTCTTTCACAATCTAAAAGGCTACGATGCCCACCACTTGATGCAGCAAATCGCTGAGGTTGGTTCTGATCTGAAATGTATCCCAAGCAACATGGAGAAATACATCTCTTTCTCCCTAGGCAATCTTAGATTCATACACAGTTTTCAGTTTATGCCGTCAAGCCTAGATGGCCTTGTTTCATCAAACAAGCCAGAGGATTTCGAGATTATAAAACAATTCGAAACAGATCCAGTAAAAAGAAGCCTTCTCCTCAGGAAAGGCGTCTATCCCTACGAGCACATGGACTCTTCCGAGCGATTCGTAGAAACGTCTTTACCACCGAAAGAGGCCTTCTATAGCAAACTTAAAAAGGAGCACATAACAGACGAAGATTACGAGCACGCCAAACGAGTCTGGGGCGCCTTCGAATGTGAGAACCTCGGAAATTACCACGACCTTTATCTGCTGACAGACACCCTTCTCCTCGCAGACGTGTTTGAGAACTTTAGAAAAACATGTCTCAAACATTACGGTCTAGACCCAGCGCATTACTATACAAGCCCTGGCTTGAGTTGGGATGCATTATTGAAACACACATCTATGGAGCTTGAGCTTCTGACCGACTATAACATGTACCTCTTTATCGAAAAGGGAATGAGAGGCGGTATTTCAACAGAGATGAAGCGGTACAGCAAGGCCAATAATCCATATCTAAACGACTATAACCCTGAGGAAGAGACATCTTACATCATCTACCTCGATGCAAATAATCTATACGGCTGGGCCATGAGTCAGCGTCTTCCAGTCGGCAAGTTCAGTTGGATGTGAAAGATGCCGACAGAAGAGCAGATCATGAAGTGGCAGCCAAACAGAAAGACAGGCTTCATTCTCGAGGCAGACTTAGAATACCCGCAAGAACTCCACGACAAGCACAAGTCTTACCCTCTTGCCCCAGAGAGCTCACAAGTTCCAAACGAGTGGATGTCGCCGTATCAACAATCCATTGCGAGAGAGTTGAATCTAGGGAAGGACAGGACAGAAAAGCTTCTCCTCACTCTGAGAGACAAGAAGAATTATGTCCTTCATTACCGAAATCTTCAGCTTTATCTCAAGCTCGGGATGAAACTCCGGAAGGTTCACAACGTGCTGGCTTTCGACCAGAAGGATTGGATGGAGCCTTACATCAGGCTGAACACAGAGTTAAGAAAGAAGGCTACATCAGACTTTGAAAAGAACTTTTTCAAGCTCATGAACAACTCAGTCTTCGGTAAGACGATGGAGAATCTAAGAAACCGCACGGTCGTAAAGCTTGTTCGAGCAAACGAGACCGATAAGCTCAGGAAGCTGTTATCCCATCCGCTTTTCGCAAGAGCAACAGTTTTCGGAGAAACTCTTGCAGGCATCCAGATGCATAAAGACAGCATCTGGATGAACAGGCCGGTTTACACGGGCATGTGCGTGCTTGATCTCTCTAAGACACTGACGTACGAATTCTATTACTTCTACCTGGATTACAAATATGGCCATGCATGTCAGCTTCTCTACACCGACACAGACAACCTGCTTCTAGAGATCAAGACGGATGATGTATACAAGGACATGGAGGGCAACCTCAGTTACTACGACACGAGCGACTTTCCAAAGGACCACTTTCTTCATAGCCAAGAGAACAAGAAGGTCATCGGGAAAATGAAGGACGAGTGCGCCGGCGTGCCAATCTCAAAGGTTGTGTGCTTACATTCAAAGATGTACTCAATCTTGCTAGAGAACGAGAAAAACATCAAAAAAGCAAAAGGCACGATGAAGGTAGTGACAAAGAAGTAAATAATACACCAGAACTACAAAGACGCTCTCTTCAAAAAGGAAACCTACAAACACGGGATGGGCATGCTTCGAAGCAAAGACCACCAGATCTATAGCGTGCATCTAAACAAGACAACGCTCTCTCCATGTGACTCAAAGTGTTGGATCTAGGAGGATGGAGTTCACACGCTGGCATATGGTCACAAAGATATCGGAGGCAACTGAGTACCATCCGGCACAACCATGAACTCCTCACGGACGAAGCCTCTCTTGGGCCCATCGTAAATGTAATACACGACCGGCTCGTTTGGTTTGGTAACAACCCTTTCAATGTTGTAGACCTTTAAAGACCAGATTGGGTCAATCGCCCGTCTGCCACCCCCTTCCAGCTCGCCAGGCTGGTATAAATATCTCACATTTACCCCTGGAGGTAGCTTTTTCTCCCTATCTCCCACTGCTCTCGAATACGGGGTGGAGGGTTTGGCAGAAACGGCTTTCTCTTTGATTGCTTATGAGGGCTTTTTGCCAGTTAATCCGGTGACTTCATTGTTTAAAGCTGATACAACGTCTGGCAGTCTTTTAACCCATTCAGTCGATCTCTGACCGGAGGGCCAAACAAGCGTCCAGCCAGGGTTCGGTTGAATCTTTCAACTATTGCTTGGTCTCTGTGGATATCAACATGCCCACGACGAATAACAGTTTTGTTATCACCCATAACCTTAGTCACAGCACCCATAAACTCGCGTCCAGGGTCAATCTGCAACAACTCTGGCCATTTCAAAGGCCCGCGCCTGTAAATCCTTTGAAATGCTTTAGAAACTTCATCAGACTCTTTCGAAGTCAAGGGCTCTGCTGCTTTGAAACGGCTAGCCACATCGGCAACCGTCAAAGCGTATTTGTAAACCTTCCTCCCACGAGGAAGTTTGTCGTGCGGCAAAAAAGAAGGTCTGCTTGATTCACCGCATTGGGTGAGAAGACATCAAACTTTGGTCGAGGGATGTAGCGTGGCGCTGGGAGGTAAATCTGCCAAAGGGCTTGTTTGACGAGCCACTTTTTGCCACATCTTCTGATACCTTAGCTGCTGCAGCTAGCTTTTTCACAGCGGCAATGCCTCTCCAATAGCCTTTCGGGCTTAAGTAGATCTTTGAGAGTTTGGTATCCATCATATATATTATGCATTGTAACTTTAAAGCTAAGTTAATTGTTTATTAGCTTTAGAGGAGATAGTCACTGGTGGATGTATCTTATTGCAAAGCATTGAAGGCCTTCTGTATTTCAAAGAGAAAGTCACGGATAGATGTATATACTTGTAAAGCTTCGGAATCGTTGCGGGTTTCCAAAGGAGTCGCGTTTTCGACACTTGTATTTTTTTCATTATAGGTTTCTAACATTTTTGGAATGGTTTCTTTACCAAACAAGGAGCCCTATGGGCTTCGAAACTGGCTCGTCTGGTCCCAGTTTCCACCCGGTTTTCATTTTAGAGTTTTATATTAGCAATCCACAATATACAATATAGTATCTATCAATATGCACAGTCCAGTCCATATTTACATTTACATTCCACAGCCCGCTTCAAGCACTCCTTAGGGACGGACAATTTTATTGTTAAGAGGGGGGTGGGGCAATTACTAAAAAAAAAAACATTCCTGCACAGCAAAAGTAAAGAAAAAATAATGCACAGCGAGCGAAAGGAAAAAAGGTATGGAACAATCTCGAAAAAAATTCTTGCACAACATCCGAGACGGAAAAAAAATCATGATCAGAAAAATTGCCCAACACCGCCACCTCCCCCACCCCCCACAAAAATAACATCGTCCACCTTTAGTAGGCTACAATTTCAGGTCTATATTTTTTCTCTGATCGACTCAGTACTGTTAGAAAAAAAACATAAATTTAGAACTTTGTATATTTTTTCGCTTTAAAATCCTTGAAACCACCTACTACAAGGAATCAGGATTGTTTTAACACAGGCATTTTGGAGAATCGGTGATGGAGTTTCGAATAAATGAACAATGATATCAACATGATCGATCAAATAGCGTGACATAAATACGAGATGTGTGGAATTTGAACGTGACTCCACGGAGTAATGCTTGAGAATTGTTTACTCAGCAGTTCTGTGACCTGCCGGGACGTGTTTTATTCAACGATTTATTCGATCTAAACTCGACTGTTTGACAATTGATTTGGTTTGAAAAATTCAACTCGCTTTCCTTTTACCAGAAATAGATCGCATCCGAAAATCACAGAGATTAAATTTTTAACAATTCCGTCGAAATTAGAACGGTAAATATTTGAATTATAGTTGCCGACATAACTGATTACGCCATTTCTGAAAACCGGAAGTAAACTAGGTACGGTGTTGGCCGCAGCAAAAGCGATTCCCGGGGCAGGTGACCCGACAGGGGGGAAAAAAGAGGGTATTTAAAGAACTGACTCGTCGTAGAGCGACGAGCCAGTTAATAAGTGGCCAAAGAATGAGAAAATATGGTTTCGTTCTTCCTCATTCTGGTAACATTCATACAGTAGAGATTTGCAAAATTCAAGTAACCACGCGCAGACTCTTAGTTTTTCGTCGGTACATTCGTGTGCATTGGCTTTGTGGCTCATGGTCGTATATATATATATATATAAATCGAAAGGCTGCATAACCAAGCGCAAGCACGCCAGTGCCAATAAACAAGAGCTCGCCTTGCTTCTGTTGTGGACATGGGCTGATAGAAGTCAGAGAACTCGGACTCTTTGGGAAGTGTTATTTGTTGATCACTGTGAGTTTGATTGTAAAGCACAAGCGCTTGGTCGGTGTCTGAGAAATTTTGTTTTGCTTGATCTTTGATCCGATCATTGGTCGCAATCCAGTCGAGGAGCTTTGTGCGGTCTTTCTGATACTTAGCATAAGCCGCCTGATAGGCCTCAAGGGCCTTGTCGTGCCTTTTCTTCTCATTCAGGGCGGCTTGGCCGCTATCACCAGACAAATATTTTGCTAGATAATTGCCTCCAGTGAAAGCGGCAGCATTGAGAATTGCTCCACCAATCATCATAGCGATTGAGGCCATTGTTGTGTATATATAATGTTTTACATTTTATATCGAGTTTGGAAGGATTTTCTGGTCCTCAAGGTATTTCTTCAGTGCAATGCTGCCAGCCATGACAGCTGTGAACTTTGCGTAGTTCATGACATTCGAGCTGGGATCAGCTGTGAAATTCTCTTTGACGACTTTTTTTAGCAATCCATCCAATGCTGGCGACAAGGGCAGTGATTACAGCGGCATCAGTAATCGATTTCACGAGCTTGTTGTCAGACATGGTGTATATATAAGGTTTTTAAAAATTATGACCCGTGGCTCTCGTTCTTCACTCTCATCCTCATCCTCAGCCTCGTCTTCCTTTCTGCGATGGCCTGTTGTTTTATAGCGGAGCACTTGCCAGGCCGAAGGCCTGGCTGCGCAGCTCCATACTCATAGAACCTATGCCGTGATTTTTCATGGTCACGGCTAGCGGAATGTTTCGCCGGCGCGTGTTTGCCCGCCCGCCCGCCCGCCGTGTTTGAACAACATCCGGGATCTTGAAAGCAAGGCTTTGTTTTTCGCGCGGCCACACAGCCGTGAGCTCGGTAAACACTTTAGTTGTTTTGTTGTGTCTAGCGGAGAATTAAAGTGGTTATTTTCCTGCATTTTTCGCGGTTTGCTACTCAAGACGGGGATACTAATTAAGGTATACTCAGAAGCCGCTTTAGTGGAAAAATACGAACTTTCAGGGATAAAATCTTGCTTCGAGGAACTTCATGTATTACGTTTTTATCAATGCGGGAGATGTTTGTTTTCTACGGATTTCAGAACCAGAAGCGGAGATTTGAATTTCCAAGCAAGCGAGGGAGTTAAAGGTAAAACAGATTACAGTTTTCGATGAGAATTTATGTTGATATCAATCTGTGAGTGACTTTTTATTAGTGTTATTGTTAGTTTTAGAGAATTGATTTTAAAACGTGCTTAAATTCAGTTGTATCGATCTCTTTAATTTCATCGAAGAAAGCTTGAACTCGATGAGCTATAATTAAATGGTACGCGTTTTGCTTTTAATCGTTAACTAATGGAGATTTGAATAAATTTGTTCGAAAGAAGATTGTGTTGTCCATTTGTATGTGTTTGTTCATTCATTAGATAGATTGAAAAGCAATTTTATGTAAACAAAACAAGACTTTGATTTTATAGTACAGTTCTATCTTCACTCGCATCGCCTTATGCAAATATGTTTGTGTATTTTTGCAATTTTTGATTTTCAAATCAGTTTCTCGGGCCATTTTTGACAAACATAAACTGTATTTTATTCAGAAACTAGTGGTACTAGTTATTCTAGACAGAGAAAAGTTGTTTTTGTGAACTTTTGTACGGTCTATAAAAATATACTGTGCAGACGATCGCGTAATACTGTTTTTGAGAATTGCTTAAATTGAAAATAGCCCGTTCGTCAATCTTAATTCTTGTGCTTCCAACCTTTCACCTTAGTTAAGTTTCACCTTAGTTAAGCTTCTTCAAAGTGCGACGCTGTTAGGCTTGGGCTATGTATATATATATTATTTTCCGTGGATTCATCAATACCCGTGGCAAGTGTTTCGAGAAAGATGATGTTAGTTGTAAGCCACAAAGAAGTGAAGGCGACCCAGCCGAGTAAGTTGATAAAGCAGTTGACAGACATGGTGTATATATAAGATTTTAAATTTCGGCCGGCACAAAATCGTGTGCTTGTTCTGCGATTGTGGTTATGATTGGTTGTGTTGCTAACCATCAAATTGTTTTAAAGGCTGTTATGTTGAAATCAACCATAACAATAAGAACACCTCCGATTGCAGCCCCTTTTACGAAAAGTTGGATAAAGCTTGACATTGTATGTATAGGATATTTTTATTCCATTCCACGAATTCCAGTCCTTCTTTTTGGCGCTGTCTGTGTTACAGGAGGAGTAATTACAGCATCCTCTGCTGGTGGTGGGGCTGGAGTCGGGTCATTTCTAGGCCTTCTAATAGTATTCCTAAAGACCACGTTGGTAATGTAAGCTCAAAGCGGAGATAATCAAACCGCCAACCACTAGAATTAAGTAGCCTGCTTTGTCGCTGTTGCTGCTGCTGCATGCTGCTTGATTCATCACCACCAGTGGCTTGGTTTTGGGATTGGTTTGGAGTGGTGTCATTTGTAGTGTTTGGGGTATGGCCATTTTCCGCTTTTGGCAGCTTGTTTTTGTGCTTCGCGAGCCAGACGGTTAAGCTCTGCTAGTCTTTTGCCAGAAGCAACACGACCGCGGTTTTTTGTTTTTGGAACAGTTTTTGGAACATCAGTGGTAACGTGCGTGGTGGTTGTTGGCGCTGGTGCTTCTTCAGGGATCGTCTCCATCAGGTATATATAAAAGTTTTAAAAAACCTGCGATCGTTCCTTACAGGAGGAATAGATACAGCTGGAGGAATAGATGCAGCTGGAGGGATGGAGTTGGGTCATTTCTAGGCCGCCTAAGAGTCTTCATAATGGCTTCACGTTCGTAATATACGCCCAAGGCGTAGTAAATCAAACCACCAACCCCCAGAATTAAGTAGCTTGAGTTTTCGCTACTGCTTGATGAGTCATTTGTGGCTTGGTTTGAAGTGGTGCCATTTGTCGTGTTTGCAGTAGGGGCATTTTCAGCTTGTTTTTTTGCTTCGCGATCCAGACGGTTACGCTCTGCTAGTCTTTCGCTAAAAGAAACACGACCGGGGATTTTTGCTTTTGGAACAGTTTTTGGCTCATCAGAGGTAACGCGCGTGGTGGTTGTTGGTGCTGGTGCTTCTTCGGGGATCGTCTCCATCAGGTATATATAAAAGTTTTTTAAAAAACCTGCGCTCGTTCCTGCCAGGTTCCTGCTAGGTTCCTGCCAGGTTCTTTTTGGGTTCTTATAAGGTTAGCTGTCATCTTCATCAAAGCCCTCTAGTGGGTAGCCTTCACTGTTTCTGCTTGGGTGTGTGAGAGACTTCGGCTCTTCGAAAACAGGCTCTTTTTTGAAGTCGATGTGTTTTGTAGTGATCAGCATTAGCCAACGCCATCCATCGCCCACATTGCAGTGCAAGGGCACCAGCAAGGGATGACAATTCTTGGTTAATGATGTAGTCGTTTTTGAGTTCTTTCTGCAATTCTTTCAGATCATAAATCGAAACAACCATGCCAATGCCTTTGCGCTGCCAACCAGAGATTCAGTCGTCTTATTGCCGATGTAGGCTTCATATCATTTGTTGTATTTTACAACATCTTTTTCTGTGAGGTGTTTTACCTGCTCGTGTGAGAGCTGGACGCCATTGGCTTCTTTTGATTTGCCAGTCGAGATCAGAACTGCCAGCTTCTCGGGTTGAGCTGGAATGTCATCACCACCTGTGAAGAAGGGCACCGGCCCTGAAGGTATAGAATTATCAGGGGCTGCCTCCAGCATCTGCATATATTCGTTTAATTCGGCCAACTCTTCTGGGTTTGCTGCCATCGTGTATATACTTATGTTTTTAATTTTCGATTGATCTCTTGATGTCTGCCAAAAGTCTTTCAACCTCCTGCAAAAGTGAGGACATGGTGTCTGGCACCTCTACGAGTTTCAAACGGTAGCGGTTAAGAAGCATGAGACGCAGATCATCCTCGCCAGCGGCTTTGATAATTTTGCTTTGCATTTCTTCTGTCTTGGTCTGTAATTTGTCCAAAATCTGGGAAAAAGCTGTTAGCTTGTGCAGCCTGGTTGGAACGTCCATAACTCAGAGTATATTTTAAATCTTAACTTCAGTCCCATATGGATGTCGCAGAGAAAAAACCAGATGGAAAAATTTACACTACTTAACCCGTTCAATAAGCTCTTTGTACTCTTCATGTGTGAGCTCACCGGCATAGTCTTCCTCAGGCATGTTAAGGCATGGTTTTAAGCCTAATTTGCATAAAATCTGAAAACTATCATAACTTTGCGGAAATTTGCCGTAACACGCTTAAACTTAACAACCGTTTAAAACTTGATGACCTTAACTCATTCTTACCTTAAAGTGTCGAATATTTGGGTCACGTGACCTGTAAATGATAATTAACGACCTAAATATTCAGAGTAAAATGGGGAACACAAAACGAAATATAATTAAGTCTTTTTAGGTCTTATACTTTTAAATCCTAAAACCTCATCATCTGTTATTTCTATTAAAAGTTATTAAGCTATTTATTTAGTCACGTGACCTTTTTCCGTTAATTGCAGCGTTCCTATTTAACATGGACACGATTAAAAGGCTAATTCATGAAAAGCTTTTTAGATGTAAAAGATCGATACCCAATAACGTTTACTTATATTTCATTTTGTGTTCCCCATTTTACTCCGAATATTATTTCCCTTTCATTATTATTTACAGGTCACGTGACTCAAAACTTCGACACTTTGAGGAAAAAACGAGTTCAAGTCATTACGTTTTATACTCTTGCCAAGTTTGAGATTGTTAAGACAAATTGTCGTAAAGTAAGGATTTTTTTCAGATTTTATGCAAATTAGGCTTCAAACCATGCCTTAACATGCCTGAGTCGAAGATGGCCTTCGTTGTTTTGCTTAATAGAGTGTCAAAAAGCACGATCGCAGCCACGTTTTCCCTAAACGGTTTAGCAATGCTGGTTATCTGTTGAGTCAGTACCCACACTAAGATGCCGCTATGACGTGCGCTGAAGCCGAGGGAGACCAGTTGACTCGTGCGGTCTTTCACGTCTTTCGAAGCGGCACAATCATCGAGAACAAAGAGCTTGTTCCTCTTCTCAAAAAAGAAGCTTGCCAGCTTTAATCACCATTCAATCTCGTGCTGCTGACAGTCTATCACGAAAATACGTGGCTCATTATCCACGAAACCATCGTAGGTCTTGTTGTGGACAAAGGTTGGGCATAAGAGCACGATATAGCCAAACTTGCCCCTGAAGGGGCCTCGTAGTTGGTTCAGAATATATTGTGTTTTGCCAGAGTTGGTTGGCCCAACAATCAAAGCGTTGAAAGGCAGCTTTCTTGGGTCCATTCTCTATATCCATGTTTTTGCCTAATACTGAATATAGTCCAACGCATGATTTGCGATGGCGAACAAGGCGTCACTGATTATGAAAATGTGGCCTTTCACTATGCTGCTGGTCGAAGTGACACTCTCGATCTCGAGCATGAGACCGTCCTTTGTGTTTACCAGCAGGAGGCCACTGCCGTGTAGGCTTTTGTCTCTCATAGAACGCAGATCGATGAATAGAGCGAACTTGTCACCAATGTAGAACTTTGTGACATTGATGTTGATAACAACACCCACCTCCTCACCAAAGTGCCGGCGAACTTCATCCCACATGTCTCGGCTTTCCATTCCCTGGCTGTAGATTTGATTGAGGACGCCGTCGATGGTTACCTTCCCGCTGGTGATGTCGGGGTTGAAGAACTTTTCCGAGTCTCTTGCACCACCCACATGGGGTTCATTAAAGAGAAGGAGGATGCCTTTCATTGATCGGCGCGGGACGTTGATGGTCTCGTGGATCACTGCGTCTGTCGCCTTGTTGACTGTGATCGTTTTGTGGTGGTTGACGTGCTCGTAGAGAAATTCATTACTATTGAGGTAGGCGTTTTGCAAATCTCTGGCCAGGTTATTAGCTTTTAGTGCTTTATATTCAAGCTGAATGTTCGTCAGCTCATAGGCCAGTTTGCTTGCATCAGAGCCTTTAACAACCATGCTCGCTGGGGCAAGCTTTAACTCGAACACAAGCGCTTCAGCGAGAGCATATGGATAGAAAACGCCACGATCTCTTAAGATCTCGTGGTCAAGGTGTATTTTGTATTTGTTTCCGTAGACTGCATTCAGCTTCTTCTCCGTGTCAACACCAGAGGTTTTCTTGTTCCCCACATTTGAACGGGATTTTGCACGAATCCTCAGACTGTATCCCTTCGATGAACATATTACTTCGCTGTGTCTTTGTCAGGAAAAGGTCCTCATAAAGCTTGTAAATATCAAAGGCATTGGTGTCTTGCAGCTTCTCTCCAGAAAAACTGACCACAAAGCTTGAGACAAGCGCCCGAGAGACATTGTTTACAAGGTAGTTGTTTACCTGTCCGCTCACGGTGAGATTAAATACTAGGGACAACGAGCCTGGGACGAGTACGACCCCATTGTCTAGTTTAGGAACAGACACGTATAATGTTTCCCCCTGGCATCGCTTTGTTCGGGTTGAAGGTGATGCGGTGCAGAGTCCTGGATCCCTTGAGGGCTCGCGCAATTTTAGAACTGGATATTCCTATATATATATATATATATATATATATATATATATATATATATATATATATATATATATATATATATATAAGCTGAATAAAAAGGTTTACACAAACGGTGAACTCTTCAGCAGAAGGATCCAAGGATACGACGCCACCACGTGAATTTGTACATAAGTATAATAAAAACGATGGGGCGAACTTCTTACCGGTCCTGACTGGTTTTAACGTTTCGGCCTTCGGCCTTCTTCAGAAATTACTAAGAATTAAAAACTAAAAACTAAAAACTATGTACAATGATTCAGTTATACAAGTTGTGACTTATATACGTTAAGCTACAAAAACAAAGGAAAACGAGTTACTTAACATAACAAAAGAACTAAATAACAAGGAAAAATTTAACGCTAAAAATAACATACATGATGTGATAAAAAGCTTAATTAATGATTGAAACAAAGAAAACTCCCTATCGAGGGCCCCAGAATAATCATATAGGTCACTGTCGGAATGACAGGACCAGCACGTCTTACCAAGTGCCCCCGACAGAACGTTCAAACACAAAACAACTACAAACAATACAAAGAATAAAACAAGGGAAAAGAAAAAGACAATCCTATTATTGCAAGATGCGTGCGTTAATTATTGTAGTTAATGCGGTTTTTTGATCTAAATTCACGTCTCTTGTTAAGGCTATGCGGATTGAGCGTAAACAATTGGGTTGTCCAATAAGCCTCCCTAGTGTGCAACAATTGGTCAAGGTGAAATGTATTTTGAAATGATCTAATTTGTTCGATAAGAATAAAGCTAATTTGTGAAATATCATGTTCAGAACTATTAAAATGTACCGCCAATTCACAAGCCCTCCTATTATTAAGCATGCTAGATTTGTGGTTTCTGAATCGGACTTTAAATTCGGTGGATGTAGAACCTACATACTGCAAATTGCATTTATTACAGGTGGCCAAATAAATCACATTTTTGGACGAACATGACAAACTTTGGCGAATAGAATAATAACGACCTGTGGCAGAAATCTGGAATATCGAATCTTGAAGTAAAAATCTTATGCAAAGGTCGCATCTTTTGCCACATTTAAAGCAACCCCCCTCTTCTTCATTAAAATTTTCATCCGTAACAGACCGAAATTTAGATGGTGCTAAAATTTCTTTGAGATTTTTGGTTCGGCGATAAGCTGGAAAAATAGATTTAGCTAGAAAAATATCATTTATAAGGGGTGAGGAATGTTATAAATTAAGGTGCTTCCTAATGACGTTTCGGATGTCGGGCAAAATTGGATTGTAATCAAGAACCAGAGGAAAGACTTTCTTGTCAGATTTAATCGTTTTGTTTAAAAGTTCTGATCTTG
This sequence comes from Cladopsammia gracilis, assembly GCA_022457155.1. Classification (NCBI taxonomy): domain Eukaryota; kingdom Metazoa; phylum Cnidaria; class Anthozoa; order Scleractinia; family Dendrophylliidae; genus Cladopsammia; species Cladopsammia gracilis. The sequence continues at coordinate 770,567 of JAJGOT010000196.1, forward strand.
GAATACTAAGAGCCTTGTCGAACTGTTTGTTAACTAGGTCCACAGGGTAATTTTGAGATTTTAAGTAACCCTTATACTCATCACATCTATTTTGCAAAAATTCGTCAGTAGAACAATTGCGCGTAATTCTTAAAGCTACCCCATATGGAATTGCTCTTTTGCAATGCGACGGATGTGAACTAGAAAATGGCAAGTAAAGGTGACTATCCGTAGGTTTAGCATAAACATCCGTAATAATGATTCCATCCCGAAGGTGCAATGTAAGATCCAAAACGTGCAAAAAACTATGAGAATGTACTAGTTCAAATTTAATAGTGGGTACAAAGAATTTATGTAATCAGTAAATTCAAACAATTTGGGTAAACCTTGGGTCCAAACGTCAAAAATATCATCCCAATATCTCCACCAAAATAAAGTTTTCAGGCTACCCCCAAATTTAGCTTTCTCATCAATGGTGCCCATCGCTAAATCAGCATAGCTTCAGGCATTTTTAGGCCCCATGGCAGTACCGTGTTTTTGTACGAAGTTTTGTCCGAAACATTGGCAATTGTTGATCCTGCAAAATATTTACAATGCTGCGTGGCGAAAGACTAAAACTTTACAGCTTCAACTATACAATCTGTAGATGGAAATTTGTTAGGCCTAGAATCGAGGGCCTTTCTTACGGCGGTAATACTCAAATTGTTATCAATGTTCGGAAACATTGATACTACATCCCACGATACAAGCAAAGAACCCATAGGAAGCGGACCCTTTGTGTTCAGAGCTTCTATTATGTTGATAAAATCTGTAGAATCCTTAACAAAAGATGGAAGACTTTGCGATAGTGGTTTAAGGTAGAATTCTGTCAAGGCAGAAAGTCGTTCGATTGCAGTACCACAGCAAGATGTAATGAGACGGAGTGGGTTGTCTTTGTGTGTTTTAACATTCCCAAACGCAACCCCCGGTTTTGGCTCTAAATTAACAACCCACGTGGCAATCTCTTCACTGATCTGCCCTTCAGAAAACCACTTACGCCCCCAATTCTTCATTTCTTCAAAATGAGCGGGTGTGGGATCAGAATCTATCCTATCGTAATGCAAATTATTAAGTTGTCCTAACATTTTGTCTTGATACTCTTGTTGACTGAGAATGACAAACCTAGAACCTTTATCTTGAATTGTAATTACGTTTCCACTAGATTTTAAATTACGTAACGCTAACCTTTCCTCTTTAGTGAGATTGTCTCTTGGTTTTCGCAAGTTCTGTGGCTCTAGGATGTCTTTTCTGACATTGTTGATGAAAAGTTCGACTTCAGGAAAGTTAGATTTGGGAGGCATCCAATTGCTTGTGGAGCGGATGGTAGGAAGGTTGTCATCCTTACGGGTATCATCCGTGTCCTTGTCATGGTGGAACACTGCAAGTCGGATGCGTCTTTCAAATTTATCAAGATCATCAATGGTTTTTTGCCAATTAACATCCTTAGGTAAAGGACAGAATGCAGGCCCTTTAGATAAGAGGGTGCGTTCCGCATCGTTGAGTGTTGTAGTTGTTAGATTGATAGGGTTCAGGTCTGGAACGTTTACGCCAATTTCCTCAGGTTCGTTGACTCTGTCGTGACTCCGATCCTGATTAAGTGTTCTAGGTCGATTTCTGCAAAAGCGTCTGGTCCTTCTTCGAATGTTACTGCTGATTGGAGGGTTGGGTGCTTGTGTTGTAGGGACATAGGGTGTGGTTTTCCTAAATTTACGGCGTTCCGTGCGCAGTAGATCAAGCTCAAGACGTTTCACTTGCCGTCCAGTCTTTCTCCAAATTCTGTTGGCGTCTATTTCTCCGTAGTTTCCGAAAAGGTGTTCACGTTCTAGCTGTAATTGGTATTGTAAAGTTTTAGTCTTTCGCCACGGAGCATTGTAAATATTTTGCAGGATCAACAATTGCCAATGTTTCGGACAAAACTTCATTCAAAAACACGGTACTGCCATGGGGCCTAAAATGCCTGTAGCTATGCTGATTTAGCGATGGGCACCATTGATGAAAAAGCTAAATTTGGGGGTAGTCTGAAACCTTTACTTTGGTGGAGATATAGGGATGATATTTTTGACGTTTGGACCCAAGGTTTACCCAAATTGTTTGAATTTACTGATTACATAAATTCTTTGTACCCCACTATTAAATTTGAACTAGTACATTCTCATAGTTTTTTGCACGTTTTGGATCTTACATTGCACCTTCGGGATGGAATCATTATTACGGATGTTTATGCCAAACCTACGGATAGCCACCTTTACTTGCCATTTTCTAGTTCACATCCGTCGCATTGCAAAAGAGCAATTCCATATGGGGTAGCTTTAAGAATTACGCGCAATTGTTCTACTGACGAATTTTTGCAAAATAGATGTGATGAGTATAAGGGTTACTTAAAATCTCAAAATTACCCTGTGGACCTAGTTAACAAACAGTTCGACAAGGCTCTTAGTATTCCAAGATCAGAACTTTTAAACAAAAAGATTAAATCTGACAAGAAAGTCTTTCCTCTGGTTCTTGATTACAATCCAATTTTGCCCGACATCCGAAACGTCATTAGGAAGCACCTTCATTTATTACATTCCTCACCCCTTATAAATGATATTTTTCCAGCTAAATAGTAGTTAATAATAGATTATTCACGGACAAAACATCATTTTTTACGCTCCTTCAAACGTAAGAAATCATATCAAGCAATAAGCTAAAATGCAAGGTAATGGTAACTTGAAATAAATTTATTTACTTATGCTAACACTGGGGGTGAATTTGGTTCGTTGATTAGAACTTAAAATCAAATTGCCAATAACTGCAGAATATAGCGATTTATTTCTCAAAATGGTTTTGTGGATTTTTAGCTTAATGCTTGATGTGATGGGTTACGTTTGGGAGAGCGTGAAAAAATGATGTTTTGTCCGTGAATAATCTATTATTAACTACCGCTGAAATTAGCGTTAGACTTTAAGCGACTTACCGTTAATTTGAAGCGGTTTCATTGAGTCGTTTCATTTCGTCCTGGGTTCGCTTTCTGTGAGTTCACGCGAAAATTTCACGGGACTTTGGGTTTTTGTTTTAGCGCAGAAACACTGCCGAGGAAGGATGAACGCAGGGTGAAATTCACAGAAACAAAAGAAAGCGTAAAACACCTGCTTGCACCTGCCACCTGCTTGCAACCATTCTTGTGTTTTGCGCCTGCGCGGGCGTAAAAGAGTTACCACATGTGAAAGCGTGGCGGTTTGGATCATTATATAAGAGTTGTTCGAACTATATATTATATCGGTGGCGGATAGGTTATGAAACAGTTAGAAAAAGCGAGGGCTGGCTGTTTCATCCCTGTCAATCACCCGGTATATATATCATAGCTCAAAACCCTCGCGACTATGATATATATACTGCAGGCCTGAGAAAGGGTGTCGGGTTGTTGAGTAGAGCTAAGTCGTGTTCGATGACCGCTTCGAAAGAAGGTTGGCAGATGTTGACGGGGAGTTCACGGCAGGAGTGCTGGTTCAGCCTCAAGCCCTAAGTGGCAAAAAAAAATGAAAAAAAATGAAAAAAAAAATAAAAAAACCTCTCAAGGGAACTGGGTGGGAGAAGTGGTGGAAGGAGAGTGTTCCCTTGAGAGGTTCTGTTGGCCAACAGTTTTGCTTTTTTTATTGATCTGCTATGTTGAGTTGGGAAATTAAAAATTAAAAATTATTTTATGTTTTATTAAAATGGAACGCATGAAAGTTAAGGAACTAAGACAAATTGCCAGGGAAAGAAATATCCCTGGCCGCTCTCGCGCTAAAAAAAGGCCGATTTAATACGTTTAATTGTGGGCGGCACGGTGGTGTAGTGGTTAGCGCGTCGGACTTTCAACCTGAAGGTCGGTGGTTCGAAGCCTGGTCTCTGCCGTCGTGTTGTTTCCTTAGACAAGAAACTTTACTCCACACTGTCTCTCTCCACCCAGGTGTATAAATGGGTACCGGCGACAAAATGCTGTGGGTAACCCTGCGATGGACTAGCATCCCATCCAGGGGGAGTAGCAATATTCCTAGTCGCTTCATGCTATAGAAACCGGGTTTAAGCTCCGGCCGTTATGAGCCTTCTGGCTCGGGTGCGCGACTTTACTTTTAATACGTTTAATTACTGCATTTTCATCCGTCAATATTGATTCACCAACGCCGCCTATTCCAACACCAGTTATTTCCCCAACCCCATATCAACCTCCTCCTCCTCCTCCGCAGCCTCCAATATTGGAAACAATTTCCAATACTTTCCTGTCATGGTGGAATTGGTTAAAAGCCGCGCCTCAAACCATTGCGAAAAAGGCTTCAAATATGATCACGGATTTTCAACGCCGAGTTACCAGTTTATATCAACAACAACAAATAGGAGTTCACGAAAACACTTCGGCGTTGGGAAAGTTTGCCCGTCAGTTCAACTTTGAAGGCGTGAAAGGAACTTCTCCAAGAGATTATTTCCAGCAAGTTTCTGATACACTTCTGACTATCCTCAAGGCTAATCGAGGCACTAAAATCAAACTGATTCTATCCTGTCGAATGAAACGCCAGAATTTACAAACTGGGGAAATAATTGAGATCGATGCTCCATTCCATTCGGAAATAGAAATGAATCTCGCAGCGACTGATCTCATCGCTCTTTTAAATAACATGATAGCAGTCATCCTTGAACGCATTGCCACTTTCCAAATGAGAGGCTCGAATTGGCAATTTGTTCGCGTAAATCATTTGGAATTGCATCTGGTTGAATACAAACCTCTCGGCGAGAGCACTCACATTTCTCTTCCGCCATTCCTTGCTAACAAGAAAGCGCTCACTAATATGCAGAATAAAGATAATCAATGCTTTAAATGGGCAGTAACAAGGGCACTTAATCCATGTGAAATTCATCCTGAAAGAGTCACAGGAAAATTAAAAGCTCAAGCCAATGATTTAAATTGGGATAAAATTTCATTTCCAACACCCCTGAAGGAAATAGATCATTTTGAAAGAAATAATCCCAACATTGCTGTTAATGTTCTCGGGTATGAATCAGTGGTTCATCCCCTGAGAATTTCAAAACATAAAAAACGTCAACGTCATATAACCCTGCTGCTTTTTGAGAAAGATGGAATCCAACATTATGCTGTTGTTAACAGTTTAAGCCGTCTTCTCTCAGCTCAAGTTAATCATCACGTCAGTCGCAAACATTTTTGCCTACACTGTCTCAGTCATTTCTACGATGAAACAAGCCTAGCTAAGCATGAAAAACTGTGTTGCAGAACTGAAGCGATAAAAGTCGAAATGCCCAAAAAGGGTGAGATTTTGCAATTTAAAAATCATAATAGATCAATTAAAGTCCCATTTGTAATTTACGCTGATTTTGAAGCATGCACTGAATCGATCAGTGGTTGTACCCCAGGGAATAATCACAGTTTCATAAATCAATTTCAAAAACACACGCCATGTGGCTTTTGTTTCAAGGTTGTTGGCATGGATGGGGTTGATTTGAATTTACCCCCAGTGCTCTTTCGGGCAAAAACAGCGGATGATGACGTTGCACAAATATTTGTGGAGAAGTTAATTGAAACAATTAAACATATTCACAAGAAATTTGACTTCAAAAAGAAGATGATCTTCACTAAGGAAGATAAGAAAGAATATGAAGCAACCACAGTTTGTTGGATATGCCAAGGAGAATTTGACGAAGAATTTGGCGAAGAATCTGATAAAAAGGTACGGGATCATTGCCACTTCACAGGAAAATACCGTGGCGCAGCATATCGGTTGACATTCCAGGAGATGAATCGGTTGACATTCCAGGAGATGAATCGGTTGACATTCCAGGAGATGAATCGGTTGACATTCCAAAAGTGGAATCGGTTGACATCCCAAAAGTGGAATCGGTTGACATTCCAAAAGTGGAATCTCCAGCAGACGAACCGTTTTTCAATGCTGAACGATTTTGGGATAAAGTGTTAGAAAATTTCAATGGCTTCACTCCAGGGCATGAATTTGAGGAAGTGTTGCCAGGAAAAAACGACAAGGTTGTGTTATGTAATATGGATACAGGTGATTATTTTATCGCGGAAGATGAATGGGATATTGTCAACTTCTTCGAGGGTTGTGGCTATTACAATGACCCTGATTTGGCAGAATTCAGGGCTAATCTCCGAAAAGGGCAATGGTATTTCTACGCACAGCAATTCCCTAACTCAAGGGAATTGTGGACACGAACTACATTCTTCAAAAACTGAGTCATCTTTTCATTTCCCAGAAATGAAAAAAATTCATTCAAACCGCAACTCATACTTTTTCTCAAATTTCTCCAAATCCAGCCCCAAATCAATCACAATTCCATCCACCGCCTCCATTGCAGGGAGGAATTCACTTCTTTCGAATTTTCTACTCCTCAAGGCAAAACGCAAATCAGTCAATGTTTGTTTTCTCGTAGGTTGTGAAAGCAAACTTTGCCATTTCGATTTTGCTTTGCCAGTTTTTCATTTCATTCACAGTTTTCACCACCAAACCAACTCCAGAGATCACTCCCAAAATGATGGGATTCATTGTTGCTGCTCCTGCGATTGCTCCAGTTGCAACCAGCGCTGACGATGTCATGTTCACCAAAAGATTCATGCGTTTGAAATGGCGATGAGCTCGTTTCAGGCACCAGAATCTTTTGTGGTAAAATCGGAAGAGTTGCTTGATCTCTTCCAGTTTTTCTTCCCCAATGCATGAGTCAATGTGATTGAAACCAAAGATGCTTTGTTTTCGACTCGCTTCGCTCGCTTTCATTTTCTGGGAGAAGATTATATTTCGAAGATCAAACACAGAAAAACCGCCGAGCCACTACCGATTGAAAGCCACTTCTGAGGTGAGAAAGTCATGGACGTCATTTCATCAATTTCCACCCCATCCCCCAAGTCATATTTAAAAGCAGATCTTCCAGCCTGTCCCAGCCAAGTCCTGCTCCATGACTGCCCCTTAACTGTCATTGACAAGGTCAGATCCAATTTCGGCGGGTTTGTCACTTCCTGCCCAAACATAATTCCTGCTTGGAGCAGCTTGGTTTTCATTGGCAAGAAAAGAAACTTCGCTGCCTTCCCAAAGAACAAAAACAAATTCTGATGATCCAGGAACTTATAGTGCCCTGTCGCCACGAATCTCCTCCCGTCAAAATGTGCCCATTCATATCCAAGTCAGTCTCCATGACCATCTCCCCTTCCTCAAAAACGAAAGGGGAATCATAAACGCTGCTTTCAACATCAGGTTGAGAACCTGCCACGCCATATATGATCAGATTTGCATTTCCTTCTGGAGTTGATTCGGCAGTTCCCCGCCATTTCAGATCCAGGAAAATAAATTCAGGTGGAGTGATCTTCCATTTATGCATATGGATGATGGAACGGGTATAAGTGGAAAACTTCTTTGTTGTTTGTTGGTTAATATTCAGACTTGTGCTCACAACGTCGACGCTTGCACCATCCATTGACGCGGGGAAGAATTCAATGCAAATAGTGTATTCTCCTTCTTGTAATTTGTACATATTGAATCCAAGTCTCTCAGAGTATTCATTAAAATGATCTTTTGTTATTTTCAAATCGTACGCCTTCTTGTTGAAAAGATGCGGTGAATCTGGAAAATCACTGATCCCAGTTACTGTTATATTATGTTCAGAGCTGGATTCATCCACATCTTCCATCAGATAGCGGAATGCGTCCTTTGGATGCGAGGTTGACGTGATATGCGATTCATTTACATATTTTTTGAGCTTATTTTCTATCGTGTGGAGTACCACATCTCCTATCTTGAGATTAAGTTCTCTATCCACATAAGATTTTGGCGTGGGTTGATGCTCCAGAGTTGGCGCTGCAATATTATTGATTTGTTGCAAGTTCATATCCAGGTTTCCGGCCATTGTTCCACCTTCCAACGAAAGCTTTTTCGCGGATTGGTCGTCCACATATTTTTTGTTTGCGCCTTGGTCATCGACAGTAGGGTCTTTCACGTTAAAAATGGTATGATTTCCCATATCCAAAGCCGTCTCCATTGGAAACGTCTCTTTGCGGGATACGAAGATATTCTTGACGTCATTATAAGAAACCAGGTTGTTATAATGTGCTCCCAAATCATGATACGTCTGCTGTTTTGAGTTTTTCACGTTGAAAAGTTCTTTTAAATCAATATCCTTCGTGACTTCATGAGTGTGAGCCGGAGCAGCAGGGTGGAATTTTTTCAGAGTGATCATATTCACCGCTGACAAATCCTGTTTTTCATCAGTGTCTAGATTTGTAATCAATTTGCGATTCATTTCTATTTCCCCGGGGTTGACCAACTTCTGTCCCCTGAGATCCAGATCCCCAGTCATATGCGAGGAACCATCCACCTGAAGTGAATCTGCCCGCAACTGCGTTGCCAGCGTGTCAACTTGGTGTTTTGTGATTGCATCCGAATTCCCTGTTCCTTCGGCGACATTGGTCATTTTTTTGTTTTGAAGATCATAATCCCCTGAAGGCGCCAGCTTGAAACCAACGCCCGGCAGTCCATGTTTTCCATCTCGGCCCCCTTGGTAGGTGCTTGTTTCAGAAAGCAGTCCATTTGAATAACTCATTTTAAATGCGTTCATCAAAATTTTTGGCAATGAATTTCCTCGGTTTATCCACATACAGGAAAGAGAACGGATCATGCGTTGCTTTCCGATAATCTTCTTTGCTGACTTGTGTCTCCCTGCAGAGAAGGGACACTTCATTGTTGCTGGGGAATTCGAAGATGCAAAAATGCGAGCAATTCAAACGGATATCTTTGGGTGTTTGGAAATAACTTTACGAAAGATAAATCACAGAGCAATTGCGATGTCTGCCCTGGATGAAATAATCAATCAATGGCTTTTGATTCTTCTCGCAAACAAAATCATCGAAAACAACCAGTTTTTGGTTCTCCCCTGACAATGCCGAAACTGGGATGATTTCATCTGAGGCTGCTTCCACAACATCATACCCAGCTTCTTTGCTGATGGGACGAAACGTTTTCAGCAGATGCTGATATTTGGATTGGTCAAGATTTTTCGCATAGAGATAAATTTTATCGTAGAAGAGCAAGCGGAAAATCATATCCAGAAGAACATTTGTTTTCCCCGATCCCGAAGGGCCACAGATCAACATTCTGAAAGTTCGATCCGGCATGAAAGGGTGAAGTTGTTGGAAATTTGTGATTGGGTCCTGACAATCATAATTTGGGATCTTCATTTTTTAAAGAGAAGATAACGTTCTTCTTGATATGAGACAACTTGTGAGATTATGAGATTATGAGATTATGAGATTATGAGATTATGAGATTATGATTCTTAATAAAATGAGTTTATTGAAATGGCAAGAAATTGCTAAAAGCAAATCTGCTTTGGGTAAAAAAATCAACTTTGTTCATGATGCCATCACCCAGAAAAAGTTGGGTGAAGAGATAAGCCAAATCGGGTTTGAAAAAATGTTCAAACCCATAACAGCAAAATTAAATGATGTTATTGCATCGAATTTGAAACCCCCACCAAGACTTAGGAAAAAGAAAGTCATTGAAGAAAAACCCGAGATTGATTATTATCCAGATGATCCAATATTGGATATAGAAGGTTTATTTGATGAGGCAGCTGTTGCACCGCAAGCAGCTAAGCAACTTCCAGAAAGACCGCCAACATATGAAGAAGTACTGGCAGAGTTAGAAGAGTTAGAAAGCGGAAGCGGAAGACGGGGAAGACGTTCAAGAAGACGCAGTTAATAATATACTAGATAACATGGGTTTATCAAATTATGACAAAACGGAGAAAGTCTTAGCTCAGCCAAATGTTCCGGTAGAAAAGAAAAAAAATTTCATTAAAAACAGCATTATAAAGCCGGCTTTAAAAAAAAGAGCCCAACTGAACAGCCGCATCAGCTATCGGAACAACAAATTCAAAAACGGTGAAATAACGGCAGATGAATTGACTGTGGCAGTGAAGCCAATAAAGGCTAACAGAAAAGTATTGAATGACTACATGAAATTTTATAGAGGGAAACTCAAGCCATTTAAAGGATCGGGTGTCAGCAGAGCTGGGGCCATCCGATTTTTCCACAACCCAAAAGAACTTCTGAAGAAACTTGAGGTCATCGTTGGCTCCATCAATGCTGGGAACCATACGTTGGCATCAGAAATACCGGAGTTGCAATTCTTGATATTCTCCTGAAAGAGGGGATCATCAATCGATCCCAGCATGAGAAAATCTATAAAAACTATTTCAAACTCTAAAATGGAAAGAGAAATTGTCCTATCATCCTTTTCCGCCAAGACCGGTGGAAACAAACCAGAAAATTTCACAACAAAATTCAATCGGCCCATTGCTTTGGATCCAAATTCCCAATATGTTGTTGGGTTGAATCGAGTCATCAATATGAGTTTTACTTGGTATAACATCAATGCTGACCGCCAGAATCAACTGATCAGGTTCAGCTCTGACGGTGGGAAAACATTTTCCGATATCGCCTTCCCAGCTGGAGTTTGGGAATATGAGGGGATGAATAACTTTATTCAAAAAGCAACAGTGGTGAAAGAATCTGGAAAAGCTGACATTTTCCCAATCAATATTGCTTTCTCTCCCACAACCTTCAGAGTAACAATCACACTGGCAGAAAATTATCAGCTTGATTTCAGTCAATCCAACTTTGGCGATCTCGTTGGTTTTGAGAAAAAGATTCTGAAAGATAAAGTCAACATTGGCCCCAGAGTTCCAAACCTCAGTCAAGATACTGATATGTTAAACGTTCATTGTGATCTGACAAGTGATTCGCTTGTTGATGGGGAAGAGAGTGATATCATTTATTCCTTTTCAACATCTGTTCTGAGGCCATCATATAGTTTCACCCTTGAACCCATGAGAGTAACATTCAACCCTGTGAATAAAAACACAATAAGCTCCATTCGAATCTATATCACCGATGGGAAAAGAAGGGTTGTTGATTTGAATGGAGCCGATACAGCGTTCTCGCTTATCTTGAAAAAGGTAATAAAATGAAAAGTTATGAATTTACTCGTTATTATAACCCCAAATTAGGACGGTTTGTCTTCCGACACAAAGGAACGGGTGTCATTGTGGACAATATTTTCAAACCAATGAGAGCTGTGGCATCAGCCGTCTTCAAGAAATTCGCGAAACCCATTGCGAAAAAAGCATTAGAATCAGGAATTTCTCACGCTGGAGAAAAACTGGGCAAAAAAGCAGTTGAAAAATCTGGTGATTTGATCATGAAAAAACTGGGAAATATGAGAAAGGGGAAACCCTCCTCCAAAAAACAACCCGCTCGGCCCCAACCAACCCCTCCCACCGAAGAAACTGCTAATGATATAGTGAGCAGGTTGATCGCTGGACAGGGAGTGAAGATGCCTCGGAAAAGAAAAAATAATCTAAAATGGCTTTTCGATCGAATGAATATCTTCAAAGAAATGAATTGGTGCGCTTCCAGCTGGATGACACAATCAGGGCTCCAGCTAATGGACAACATCAAAAAAAAGGTGGTTATAAATTCACAATTAATGACCGATCTGCATTCTATGATTGGTATAATGCTTATTTCGAGGTGCAGTTTCAACTCCAAAAACTGGCGGATGGCGCTGGGTATAGGCAAGCTGACAGGATTACAGTGATCAATGGCGCTCATTCCCTGATTAAGCACATAAAGATTAGATCTTCAGCAAAGATTGTTTATGATACTGATAATCTGCACAAGGTCTGTTTCATAAAGAATATGCTGGAATACTCCGACGACTTCAGCAGATCAGTCGCCAAGAACAGCTTCTGGTATTTGGATACGGGGCGTGCAATAGATAATGCTAATGCTAATAGAGGATTTGAAGAACGCAGGGCGCTATCGCAAGCAGTGCAAAACAATGGAACTGGCGGTGCAAAGAACATTAACACGATCATTCCCCTGAATCGTTTTTCCTTTTTCGAAGAGTTGGAAGATAAGATGCTTGTACCCATGCAGCTGGAATTTGAGATTACCCTTAATGATGATGGAGAGCTGATTCATATGGCTAATGGAGTTGATGCTGGAAGAGTTGTTGTGAACCGGTTTCTGCTTTGGGTTCCTAGACTATCTCCCGAAGATTCTCTTTATGACAAATTTGTCAGCTCATTCCTGAAAGAAACACAATGGAAATATCCGAGGGAAATGTATCACCAATCACCTCCCGCAACATCATCAGGATTCTTCCAGATCTCAGCGAGCATTGACAATGTGAGACATATTTTTGTCTGGCTGAAAAGAACCGCTCCACCCAATGACGACCAGGCAGAAGATAACCCATATCTGATGGACACTTTCAAGCTGAATGAGGCAGATAACGCCTCATCCTTGTTGAGCTGCCGATTGGAATATGGGAACGGAGTTTTCTACCCGGAAACAGAGTATGACAGTGAAAGCAAAGTGAGGATTTTCCAGGATGTCATGGGTTATGCAATGAGGTAAAATGACTACAACACTGGAACACAATTACATCTGTCCAATTATACAGATTATTATCCGCTAATTTATTTCGATCTCTCCTTCCAAAGCGAAAAACCAACAAGAGATCCCAAGCAGTTGATATTCAGATATCGATTGAGCGCAGATGCAGCTGCAAACTTCAATGTACATGCGGTAGTTCTCTATAAAGAAGAAGTGAAAATTGATAAGATTGGAAATGAACTGGTGATCGTGTGATCTGAAAACATATGTTATCATTTAAAATGACAACATATCACCCATATAAAGTAAATTTATCTGAAGGGCAAAAAAGCAAGTTTGGAAGAGCATTCCGAACAAAAAGCCCTATCACCCTGAGATTGGGTGGCAATCAAACAAGCGGAAGTGATGAACTGATGCTCACGGCAAATCAAATAAGACGAATTGCCAAAGCTGCAGCTTTGGGAAAGGGAGTTGAGCTAAAGATATCGAAAATGCAAATCAGAAAAGTGATGAAACAGGGTGGAAGTTTATTTTCTGCTATTGTTCCCCTGGCTCGTTCCCTAGCGCCTACCCTGTCTAAAACACTTGGGCTGTCAGCATTGGCTGGTTTGGCGATTGAAGGAGCGAGTCAAGTTGTGAAAAAGATAAGTGGAAAGGGGCAAACGGGTGGGTTTCTCATTCCTCAAAATAAAATTCAAAAACTGATTGATAATAAACATCTGTTGACAAATAAACAAAAACAAGACATTTTGACTGCCCTTAAAGCAGGAGGACAGGTAGTGATGAAACTATCCACAAAACAATCTGGTGGGGCATTGGGAACAATTCTGGCTTCCATTGGAATTCCATTGGCACTTGACATGGTTAAAAACATGTTTGGGAAGGGAGCACCAAGAGTTGGACGCCCAAAAGGAAAAGGAGCGCCAAGAGTTGGACGTCCAAAAGGAAACGGCGCTCCGAGATTGGGAGCCCCTTGGGCACCACCTCCCCCATTCGTCGGAAACTGGGGACGAAAAACTGTTGGGATGTATAAAAAAAATCAAAAAAGGAGCGGGACTTCTGCTGGGATCGAAAAGTCCATTCAACAACATCCCAGTTCTCGGGGCGATTTTGTGATGCGAAGCATGAAACCGAAATTCGTGAACAAACCCCTGAACAATGTTGATCTCATGAAGTGGATTGATTTTCTGAAAATTCCCAATTTCAAAGGCATCTTTGCAAGAGATCAATTCATGGGCCGCGGGCACAGCCCCTGCATCATCAATCTTGATTCACTCAAAAATGCAGGATCTCACTGGGTGTGCTGCGCTCCCGGTCGCTTCGCTCCCGGTCGCTTCGCCCCTTCTGGGAAATTCACGTGGTATTTCGACTCTTTTGGAATGGGATTCCCCCAAGAATTCAAAAGTTCCAAACCGGTGATCTGGAACAGCAGTCAGTATCAAAACATCAACAGTGTCCTTTGCGGGTATTATTGCTTGTTTTTCCTCCATCAATGGTCGCAGGGGAAAGATTTCTATGATATTCTCAAACCTCTCAGTCTGACTGATACGACGCAAAATGAAAAATTCATAAAAGAATATTTCGATTAAAAATGAAGTCATATTGCGTGAAAGAAAGAAAGCAAACAGAATGCGTTGGTGACCCTGAATATTTCACAGCTAAGAATGGAAGGTTAATGTCTTACTGTGTCTGCGCTTCTTGTGGAACAACAAAAACTAAATTTGAAAAAGCAAAGGGAAACTAGATCTGCCCTCACAAGGTGGGGGCATTGGTGAACTTGCGCTGACTGGTGTCAGGCATGCTCTTCCCTGGCTCGGGAAAAAAACAGTTGAAATGGGTTGTTATGGAGCCAGTGAATTATTGCGAAACAAAAAAGCTCAGAAAAAAGCATTGGATTTTGCCCTGGACAAGATGAAACCATTTCTTGCCAAAACCTCTTCCGATATGCTCAATCAACTGAGTACGGCGATTAGACCAAACAGAAAATATAAGACAGATCGAGCAGATTTGGATGGCGGTGCTTTAGATGTTCATTCCCTGATTGGGAAGCTGCCAAGACCAAAGAAAGGTTTTACTCTCCCAGGTCATAATTATACAGGCCCTTATAACCCACTCGATAAACAAGTCAGATTCGATGAAAAGGGAAAGATTCTCGAAATTATGCAGCAGCCCACGGGAAAAACAGACGCAGTTGCTATGCAGCATGACGTGGATTATTCAGTCTGCGCAAAGAAAGCGAGCGAAGCGAGCGGAGCGAAGCGAGCAGATCCACGCAAATGTAAAAATAAAACAGACAGGAAAATGGTTGCCGCTTTGGATGCGATTCCCTGGAAAGAAAGACAGTGGGGACATGCTTTGGCAAGAAACGTGATTGATGCAAAACAAAAACTGGGTTTGGGTGCCCCAAAAAACGGGAAAAGATTTTGAGTGAAGGCTGGGCTCAAAATCTGGCAAACGAACTTCACCAGCCAATCAGGCGGCGCTTCCCAAAGAGGAGAGTCATTTCATATGGCGTTGACAACATTTGGGCAGCTGATCTGGTCGAGATGGGGAAATTTTCGAAGTGGAACAAAGGGATCAGATATCTCCTGATGGTGATCGATGTTTTCTCAAAGTTCGGTTGGATTCGCCCCCTGAAAGACAAGAGAGGTCAAACAGTCGCCGATGCTTTCCGATCCATATTCAGGGAGCGAAAACCAAAAATGCTTTGGACTGATAAAGGAAGTGAGTTTTTCAATGGAACAATGAAGGATCTCCTGAATAAGAATGGGATAAAATTGTATACAACGGAAAATAAAGAAAAGTCGTCTGTTGTCGAGCGCTGGAACAAGACGATGAAGGAGAAACTCTTTAAGATGTTTTCTGCTAACAATAATACGATTTATTTTGGCAAACTAGACAAGTTAGTGGATCAATATAATCATCGTTTTCATTCAAGCATTCGAATGACTCCCGCAGAGGCGAGCAAACAGGAAAATGAGAAAAAGGTTTTCGCTAATTTATACGGGGATTTAATTTATGCTAAACACAACCCAGCAAAATTCAAAGTTGGCGACAAAGTCCGAATTTCAAAATACAAGCGAAAGATATTCGACAAAGGTTTCACCCCGAACTGGACAGAAGAGATATTTGTGATTGACGAAATATTGAACACAAACCCTGTAACATATAGATTAGTTGATCTGCTGGGAGAAAAAATCACCGGTTCGTTTTATGAAGCAGAATTGTCGCCTACTACGCAGGATGTTTTCCGCATTGAAAAGGTTATTCGCTGCGATCACAAGAAAAAGAAAGCTTTCGTTAAATGGAAAGGATATCCCGATAAATTCAATTCTTGGGTTCCGCTGAGTGATACGGAAAAGCTAGACAGAATATAAATGTTTTACATTCATATTCAGGATTTCAAAACACCGCTTCGCTCAGCTTCGCGCGGGCTGCGCCTTTGCTCCGCTTTCTTTCAATTCCCGATGGATTTCCCAGAGGAGGCAACTTTGCTTTTGGAGTTCATTTTTGAGAATCTTGTGTTCCTCTTGGAGATTCACAAATGACTCAAAGAGGAGTTCTATTGCGTCTTCGCTTCGCTCAGCTTCGCTTTCTTCCTCCATCTCCGAATCAGAGACAATAAATTCCTCGTCAGATGTTGTTGGGGTTTCATCGTCGCTTCTTGTTTCTTCCTCTGAGCATGTGGAACAATCTTCATGGTCACTGGCTTCGCTTCGCTCAGCTTCGTTGGAAGATGCTTTTTCAAGGTCCATTTTTTTTCCAATTTAATTTTTTGAAGATGGTTTGGATTATTTTTTCTTGTTCTGCCCTTTTTGATGGGAGAATAAGAAGCTTGAAATCATCTTCATTAGGGCTGAAACCGTTCTTCTTCAACAGGGCGAAAAGAACTTGATTGAAATTGAGAAACTTTTTTCTGTTAGGATGAAGATCATCATATGCCAGTGAGAAATATTTAAAATCGTCAATGAGGAACTTTTCAAGATGCTCATAGTCATTCCCATCGTGACCTGTTATGTGATTGAAAATTTCATGATCGTTGCCATTGACTTTTTTCCATTTGGAAGCTTTGACAAAATCCCTGACTTTTTTTCTTGTGATTTCGTCACGGGGAATTTGGGAGAGAATTTGTTCTTGATAAAACTCGAGATCTTTGAGTGGAATTTGATTTTTTTCCCTGATTTTTGCGGATGATATTTTTGAAATGTTCCAGTCTGGAATTTTTGTGAGAATGCCCTGTTGTATATGTTTCTTGAATAATTTCAGGAGTGCCATCAATTTCTTCTTCTTCTTCGGAATCAGACATTTTCTTTCCGGGAGAAACTTTTCCCGCCGCCACCGTCGCCGCCGTCGCCAGAATTTTGGGAGAGATTTTCCGCTGCCAGAATTTTGGGAGAGATTTTACCGCTGCTAGAATTTTGGGAGAGATTTTCCACTGCCAGAATTTTGGGAGAGATTTTCCACCGCCAGAATTTTGGGACAGATTTTCCGCTACCAGAATTTTCTGCTGGATTTCAGCGGTAGTTAATAATAGATTATTCACGGACAAAACATCATTTTTCACGCTCTTCCAAACGTAAGAAATCATATCAAGCAATAAGCTAAAATGCAAGGTAATGCTAACTTGAAATAAATTTATTTACTTATGCTAACACTGGGGGTGAATTTGGTTCGTTGATTAGAACTTAAAATCAAATTGCCAATAACTGCAGAATATAGCGATTTATTTCTCAAAATGGTTTTGTGGATTTTTAGCTTAATGCTTGATGTGATGGGTTACGTTTGGGAGAGCGTGAAAAATGATGTTTTGTCCGTGAATAATCTATTATTAACTACTCTAAATCTATTTTTCCAGCTTATCGCCGAACCAAAAATCTCAAAGAAATTCTAGCACCATCTAAATTTCGGTCTGTTACGGATGAAAATTTTAATGAAGAAGAGGGGGTTGCCTTAAATGTGGCAAAAGATGCGACCTTTGCAAAAGATTTTTACTTGAAGATTCGAAATTCCAGATTTCTGCAACAGGTCGTTATTTTTCTATTCGCCGAAATTTGTCATGTTCGTCCAAAAATGTGATTTATTTGGCCACCTGTAATGAATGCAATTTGCAGTATGTAGGTTCTACATCCACCGAATTTAAAGTCCGATTCAGAAACCACAAATCTAGCATGCTTAATAATAGGAGGACTTGTGAATTGGCGGTACATTTTAATAGTTCTGAACATGATATTTCACAAATTAGCTTTATTCTTATCGAACAAATTAGATCATTTCAAAATACATTTCACGTTGACCAATTGTTGCTCACTAGGGAGGCTTGTTGGACAACCCAATTGTTTACGCTCAATCCGCATGGCCTTAACAAGAGACGTGAATTTAGATCAAAAAACCGCATAACTACAATAATTAACGCACGTACCTTGCAATAATAGGATTGTCTTTTTCTTTTTCCTTGTTTTATTCTTTGTATTGTTTGTAGTTGTTTTGTGTTTGAACGTTCTGTCGGGGGCACTTGGTAAGACGTGCTGGTCCTGTCATTCCGACAGTGACCTATATGATTATTCTGGGGCCCTCGATAGGGAGTTTTCTTTGTTTCAATCATTAATTAAGCTTTTTATCACATCATGTATGTTATTTTTAGCGTTAAATTTTTCCTTGTTATTTAGTTCTTTTGTTATGTTACGTAACTCGTTTTCCTTTGTTTTTGTAGCTTAACGTATATAAGTCACAACTTGTATAACTGAATCATTGTACATAGTTTTTAGTTTTTAGTTTTTAATTCTTAGTAATTTCTGAAGAAGGCCGAAGGCCGAAGGCCGAAGGCCGAAACGTTAAAACCAGTCAGGACCGGTAAGAAGTTCGCCCCATCGTTTTTATTAATAATAGGCCCTGGCTGAGAACCCGGGCCTTCTGATACACCTATTCCAATGTATGGAAGGACTACTACAATGAATCGCCCCCCAGAACGCGGCCTGCGCAGGGAAGAAACCTCTTTCATTGAGGGGACCCCTTCAGGGCGAATTTTGGACACATATCAAGACCCAAAGATAGAGTTGGCAAATCTACAATTACAACAAGAATACCCCGAATACGGTAAAAATGGTAAATTCCTTACACTTAAGGTGGTTAATGGAAAAGTTGTTGTTGTTGGTCCAAAGCTTGGTAAAACCCCGCTATTCAAAGATGATGGGACACTAAACCCAAAGATTTCAAAAACCGATATGAAAACTCCCGGGCCAAATAAAACTGAAGTACAAATCAAGGAAGCGGAAGAACTGGATCAAATGATCAATGAGTATAACAGGCAAATCGAAGAAGACCAGAGAGTTGCAAACGATGAAAATGAGGAGCCTGCTACACGTGAACGAGCCCGTGAAAAGGCCCAAGAAAACACCGAGAGGAGAGACGAGGTTGTAAACGAGAGAGATCGCCTTGAGGAAAAACTCCCCCTTCGCGAGCGGGTGATAAGGGCATTCAAGAAATACGGCTTCACTGTGTTTGGGGTTTTGGCTGCCGTGGGCACAGTAATCAGTGCTATTCTTGTCCCTCTCACGAACAGCCTAAAGTCCGTTGGTAAGAGCGTTGGCAATGGCGTGCAGGAACTGGGAAAAAAGATTGCTTCCATTCTGCCGGGCCTGCTGGGAGCCATCGTGAGCTTTGTGTTTCGCACAGCCGGCCAGGTGATCAGCTTTCTTGGCGAGCACGCTTGGCTTTTAATCCTTGCCGTGGCTGCCTTCTTAATAGAGAAGATTACCAAGCGCAAGAGATAATTAATTAAAGCATCCAGGCAACAAAGCCTGCCAAAGCAGGCGCGCCCACTGAAATGATTGCCTTGTTTGCGTCATGAGTATCTGTGACACTTTCTTTTTTGGTCTCTGTCGGGGCTGGGGTTTTGAGGGTGCTGTCACCCTTCTGTGCCTGTTTATGAATGGGATTAGAAGGATTGCTGGTGGGTCGGTTTGTTTTCGGCGGCCCACATTCCATGTGAGTGATGCCTACTTTTTTGTGCCTTGATTAACATCATTGTTCACACCCAGCTTCATCCATTGCGTTGCTTGCCTTAGCTTGTTGTTATACCCCACCACGCTCTCTGTGTTGATAACCATACGTGATGACATTAACCAGCATCCGGGCGCTACAGCAAAGTCCAAGCGCACCTTTGCCTCTTGGATGGCTAGCTGAAAACTAGCCATCCATATAATTAATAATTTCTATAATTAATTTTTTTTATGTTAATTGTTAATCTTTGTGTATTTTGTACATATTTTAATATCTTGATTTTAGTTTAAATTTTTAAAATTTTTATATTTTAATTGTATCTTGTAATAATGATTTATATTTAGGACCTCTATGAAAACCACAGTTTGTGATGGAGTTTCCTAATAAAAGATTGTTATTATTATTATAAACGCTGAACGCTCTTTGAAATGTCTGGCGTTCTGATTGCGTCTTCCATGAGGATTAGGAAATCACTGTGTCTCCTTTGCCCGCCCACCAGCACCTAGAATGCTGCTCGGGTATTAACTTGGGCGCCGAGAATACAATATACAAAGGCCTCGATTTACTGGTTCATTCGCGATAGCCGCGCTTGCGTAAGCCCTTGTGAGAGGTTTGGCACAAAGTGCTCGAACTGGTTTACCGAGTGGTCATAGAGAATGTAAGAAATCCCATTAGCTTTGTAATTCGGGTCATATCTGTTTGTTACACGCTCATCATCGAACAAAGCTAGATTAGGGTCGGGGTAGACGTAATCCATAGAGATGATACCCAACCCAGTTGCTCCAATGTATACACTGCCGAGGCCGTGGTTTTTGCCGAATGTGAAACGGAAGTCAGTGCTAGGGGCGACATCGAACTCAGCGCAGATTCTATTTTAAGATGGGATATATTTGTTTTCTTGCTGATTGAATGTCGGGTCGCCGGGCAAAGCACTAAAACTCTTTATTCCGCCCATCTCGAACAGGATTCGTCTTGCTGTGAAATAGACGTGGAAGATATAAAAAGACCTGAGCTGCGGGCTGAGATCTAGGGAGGATGAGAACAGAATATCACGAGAGATCCCAGAGCCTGTTGTCGCGCACCACAAAGCAAAGTTTAGCTGCCGTGGCCAGAAAGACATGTTAGGCCCCCTGAGCCACTTCCTTGCGTACTTCGTTTGGTGAATTGAATCTGCGAGTCTTTGAAAATATCTCTGAACTTGGTTGAAAAGAACTCTGTCGGCGTTACATAAATCCTGTACTCATTGTCCAAGACATCGCCAACTGACATTTGTTTGTCTATTGTTTTTGAAAACTCAACGGCAGGAATTAGTTTTGTGATTGGGCCCCTATTCAATGATAACTGGTAAGGGAAACCTCCGTCTTGATGCAAGCCCAAGGCGTCTTTCATAGCTTGAGTCCAATCCTTGCTGGCTATTTCAGTAGGCATAGCCCATGAGCCTTGGCCCTCTGCGAAAAGCACTACCGCCGTGGCTTTGTGCTTTTCGTCAAAAGAAACTTCCGTTTTGAATCTAGACATATCAGCTTGCGGGAAGTGCTTTTGAAAGTCTGAGATAGCCTTGGCTTTGGCCGCTGCTGAGAGCTTTGCTGCTTCCGGTGTTTTCATGCAAGCCAGTTGTGGGTCTACTTCGGGTTGTGTTTTCTGTGTATGGTAGGCATTTGAGGGAGTATACAACGGTGGGGAGTTAGGGTTAAATCCACCGTGACGTCTTTCAAACATGGTTATATATTTATATATTTTTAAAATCTAATTGTATACACAATGGTTGTGTTAACAATCGTCGCGCCTTCGAATCCCCACACAATCTACTTCGATCAGCCGCTTCATAAACCGAGTTACATCCGACTTCTCTCTTGCTCGCTTTACAATTCGTGGGATAATTTGAAACAAAGACTAGACATATCAGTACAACGGTATGGCGCAAGCGGCCCACCAACTATTGTGGTTGTTGATCCTGGTTATTACACTCCTGAGAGTTTAGCAACGACAATAAGTCAGAAATTCGCGGTAAGGGAAGTTGATTTCAAGGTGCCTTCATATTCATTCAATGGTGCAGTTATGCTGTTCAATGAAAGGCAACATAATCATGCAACAGGACTTCCACCTTTCTTTGAAACTACATTTGTCGTTTAGAATAATATAAACACTCAAAATATAAACATTACAAGGTTCATCTCCCCCAGCACTTACTTTATCCTCTGTGATCTGTTGATAAAGAACAAAACCTACTCAATGGGAAGCCTTCTACAGTTTTAGCACGATTTGATGTTCGTGGTAAACCATTTGAAAAGGTTTTTTATGAAACAACACAGCAAAACATCTTGCGTGACACAGCGTCTGGAAATTAAGTAAATAGCGTATCTATATCAGTGAAGGATGAAAACAACGACCTCTTTGACTTCAACAACATGCCTTTAGAATTTGAAATAGAGATCAATTAAAATATTATATACCCAACCATGAGTTCTGCGAATGTTCTTCATCCATCGGCACCGGAATACAGCGAGACTCTACCGCTGTACCCAGTATTATCAAATGGTGATGACTTCCGTCTCAAAAAAATCTCTGACTTACAGACAGAACTTGAGTCAGAGGCTAGTCACTATAGACAGGTCGCAAAGAAATATAAACGAACACACTCCGTTGTTCATTATTCAGCTGTTGGCCTTTCTTTAATTTCTACGGGCTTGTCATCGGCAACATTTGCAACAATTTTGTCTGGGATCGGACTTGTCGCCAGCCCTGCACTAGCCGGCATCGCAATGATTTCAGGATTATCTTCAGCTGGTCTCACTGCGTTTATCAAACGGCTTGAAAGAAAGATCACTAAACATGAAAACATCTACACACTCGCCATTGCTAAACGAAACTCTGTCAACGAGTTGGTATCAAAGGCACTCACGGACAATCACATCAGTGAATCAGAATTTTCAATCATCCTGCATGAGGTTGAAAAATATCACGAGTTAAAAGTCTTGATTCGCTCTGGTGAAACAAAGTCTACACAAAATGGGCAAACCTCATCGCCAGATCTTGAAAAAATCAGAAAAGAAATTCGCAATGAGGAACGCGCTAAATTACAAAAAAAGATCGAGTATCTCACTGCTGTGTCGAAGTCAAATTTGAAAGAATAAACTCAGGGTTTCGTCTACAATACTTGAGGGAAAAGTCACGTCACATCGCAATTCGATTAAAAGAGGCAAACTGTTGGTCAACAGAACCTCTTAAGGGAACTCCTTCCTTCAATTGGGTTTCCCCGAATTACGCGTAATTCAGTATTTTGATTCATAGGGGTTTCCCCCCGAATTACGCATAATTTCACATTTGAGTTACACAATTGTGAACTGTTTCAGTGAAAAACTTAATAAACCCTTTTGTACCTCCAGCTTGGCAGGCAAACGCATTAAGCGTGAGCTAAACCTGACAAGCGGTGAAAAATGAAGTAAAAAATAACCATTTAAATGTGTGATGACGTCAAGGGGAAACCCCCAAAAGCTATTTAACGCTCTATTGAACTCATGAGGCTATGTTTACCTAATTTAATATTTGCATAAAAAATATATAAACATGCCAGAATTGCGAGATACTGAAGTTTATAAGCGTTTTGGTACACAACTGTCTATCGTTAGACGAATGGATGAAAATAAAAAATACAAGACAGAACTAGATGTCTTAGACCTAAAACATAAACAGGCCTTTCTACGTTCACTCACTGACAATTCTTATACAACCGAACTTTGCCCTCACAACTGCCAGAAAAACTCTATTCCATCTTTGAAACTCTTAGTTATAAAGAAAGACAAGAGTTTATTCAAGAATACCGTAAAAACGAGTTTGTGAGCAGTTGTATTAGAACAAACAAAAGAATAAAATGGTGTCTAGAATGCGGCGGCGCATTTTCACTCGATTCAACAGAACTCTATTGTATGAAATACGGGCGCGTTGAAGAAATAGACGGAGCTGCCTTTAATATCGAGCAGCTATACCAAAATAGTAATATGACATTTAAGAGCCGTTCTAATTATAATTATGCTTTTAAATACAGACTTAATCGTATACTCGACGCCATTTCCGGTAAAACCACCCATAAATTAACAGAAGAACAAAAAGGTCAGATCATGTTTGTTTACACTAAAATAAGGGCTTATCTACCGAAATATTTAAATTATTCGTTCGTTATTTATAAAATCTTAGATCTAATTTTACCAGAAGGGCCAGATTTTATCTTACATAAAACATCAGAAACCCTATACAAATCTAAAGAACGAACTTCATTGGGATAAAGCTATTAGACCCTCAGGCATTAATCATGTACGGTGACTTTATAATTCCACTTGTTCATATTCATTAAATTGATTCTGTAGAAAGTCAAACATAAGGTCTCTAT
Source organism: Cladopsammia gracilis (assembly GCA_022457155.1). Lineage (NCBI taxonomy): Eukaryota > Metazoa > Cnidaria > Anthozoa > Scleractinia > Dendrophylliidae > Cladopsammia > Cladopsammia gracilis. The sequence continues at coordinate 794,404 of JAJGOT010000196.1, forward strand.
CATTACCGATATTTAGTACTGTCTCCTCTTGTTTTTTTAGATGTAAGCTTAGCGTAAGTTTTACCAGGGTTGTCATCTTTGTAAGCGAGTTGTGTTATTTTGCTTCGTATACTGAATAACGTCCGATGAAAACACTCTACTTCTCCTTGAATGTTTTCTAAAAAAATCGGTTCCTTTGTTACCCAAATTTCAGTCAGATCGAGCAGTTTTCACGCAAACATTGCCACAGGTTTTGGGCTTTCTAAACAATCATTCGAAAACGCTTTATGCATAGAAACGAAACGTAAAAACTCCTCGTCTTCGTCCTGTTTTGTAAACGACATCCTTACTTTGCCGTTAGAACACCAGATGTCTTTCTCTGCGATGAAAGACATTATATTCACAAGCAAGGGTTTTGTTTTAAGCGATCCAGGGTCAATAATTTTATTTTGATTTCTAAATATTTTTCGTTTTCTAAACGCCATAGTCATATATATACAGGGCTGAAAAAATTTATTCAATTGGTGATACCACGACCCAACTGTCAACAGGAAGGCTCCGAGTGGCGGTCATGTTAAAACGCAGACTGCAGACCGTGCAGACTGTGCAAACTGTGCAGACCATGCAGACTGTGCAGACTGAGTATTTTTATCCTGATTATTTTGTTAAATTTAAAATCATTTTAGAACGGTTTTGCGTCAAACAGTCCTGTTAGAAATGTAACTTATGTTCCAATGCGTTCACGGGAAAAACCTCACACGGGAAAACGTACAGTACACTAACGATTATCCGTTAAATTAAACGGATAAAAACGAACGGCTAACGCACGGATAGCTAACGGCCTTCAAAGCGTTCTATCGGTCGACGAAAGCATTCTAACCGATAGCTTGAAACGTTAAACGCTTCTGTTGATTCGTCTAACGGATAGCTTGAAGCGTTTAACGGTATGGCAAATTCGTCTAACGGATAGCTTGAAGCGTGTAACAACGCTTCGGCAAATTCGTCTAACGGATAGCTTGATAGTTTCGAAAAGGAACAGCTTCCGAGAATAATTATTTAGACTGTACCGACAGTCATTCAGAGCGCTAGAGCTTTGGAAACATTTTGCCGACTCAGGAAATAATTGCGCTGGATGATCTTCCATAATAAAACAGCTAGTTTTTCTCTCCCAGAAATGTCATCGAGCATCTGTTTGGCCAGACACGAACGACATTCAAGCCAGACAACAGTCCCGCTCTTATCATGTCAAGCGACAAATGTTTTTCTCACTTAGATGGAGATCACGCGGATGGATCGATGGAACGCTCGCGCCCCGCTCGCGAAACCAAACGCGGCTTATGTTTATTTCCAGTCCGAAGACACTCCAAACTTTCTGTGATGTTTTAGCGCGGTGGAATACTTGGAAATGAAGAAAGAAAACAAAGAATTTGTAGAAGTTTATATAAATACTTGTGACTTTCGCTTGTGCCAGCGTGTTTTCAGGTTCAAATTACCGTTTTGACATATGCAAATTCGGTGCACTTTTACCACTTTCCCAAGGGACCGCCAAGCACTTTTTTTACCGACAACTACAACAAACTTCAAAGGGTTTTATTTTCTGCTACCAAACTTTCCCTACCGTCTTTAATTTCGATTAGAATTTTTAGTTCCATTCAAGGTTTATTTTAATAATAAGTAAACATGAAGTGCAGAAATAATTTTACACATGAATTTTGCGTGACTACTGCACTTGGGACTCCGGGCCGCTAATGTTTACATTCCGCGAGCAAGCAGCGGAAAAAGAAAAAAGAATTAATGCTTTGCAGTCTCATAAAAGAAATCACGTTTATCATTCCCTGACCTTGAAGTCAAAACCTTGCTCGATTCAAATAAATGGTAAAACGAGCGTGACTAGTACTATTACTTTGTCTTCTAGCGGACTGCTAGCGTAGTCTACGAATTTTATACCGCCAGTTTGTCGTTCAGCCATTCACCGCGAGCCGTTCGAAATAATTATTAATTGCCGTTCGATAATGAACGTATCAGTGAAAGTGATTCTTCGTAGACTGTTTATAATTATGGATTATTGGACGAAATTATTCGTGCTAAAGGTTAAATACTAACGGTTTGGTGAAAGCTTTTAACGTTTTTCAGGAAATTTTCTAACGGATATCTAACGGACACCTAACGCTTTTAGCCGTTTAACGGATAAGCGTTAGTGTACGTTTTCCCGTGTGAGGTCAACGCAAAACCGTTCTAAAATGATTTTCATTTTAACAAAATAATCAGGATAAAAAATACTCAGTCTGCACAGTCTGCATGGTCTGCACAGTCTGCACGGTCTGCAGTCTGTAGTCTGCAGTCTGCAGTCTGCGTTTTAACATGACCGTCCGAGTGGTGGGTTTAGCCGTTAAAAAGAATGCTTTTATATTATTCGAACGGAGAGTAGATAGTAAGTTGCACGCTTCGGTACCACCCAAAACTCACCCGAATGAATGCTTCCTGGATATGCACAAAATGATGAGTTTCCACGGGCCGACTGTAAGGAGGCCCGTGGGTAAATATCATCATTTTATGCATATCCAGGAAGCATTCATTCGGGTGAGTTATGCCTTATTTTGGGTGGTACCGAACGTGCAACTTATTATCTACTGACTATAAAGGGGTCAGTGCTCTGAGGTCAGTGCCACATACCCAGCAAAAGTTGATTGCAGTACCCCCCTCGGGGCCAGTCACTTAACAGAAAACCCTGAGAGGCCAGTGGACCCAGCTATCTTCAGAAGAAATCACTTCCCCTTGAAACAAAAATTCAACTTTGGTCAAGCATTCACAAATAAGTCGATGACTTTCACATCCATCAGGCCTTGCTAGTGGCAAATACTCTTATTCAGGCCTGTAACCCATATACATCCCAGTGTGTAAAGGATAATGCTTTCTTATAGTTTTGATAATGCATGATGGGCATGGTTTCTATTTCCCTTCCCCAAGTGGCCATCCGTATCAGTCCAATATAAATTGACGATAGGCTGCCTTCCTAAAGGCCCTTGTATTATTGTCATCTCTGTCTTTACGAATATCTACTTGATTTCTCATGCAGAGTTGCAGAACATCCGGATCTATAAAACACAGTTTTTAAATCTGGTAAACCTTGTTACGCATCTCCTCTGGCCACAGCATTTGTTTTCTATTTCCTACGGCATATAAATTGCACAAACATTGCACTTGCACCATGGAACTGGTGTTTCAGAATAGGAGTGACTCAGGAACTGGGGGCTGGGTTTGCTGCTCCTACCAATGTTTGGTGGATGAGTTTCAGGGACAACTTGGGTATCCTGATCACCACTTTCATCATCATCGTGGTCATCGTCTTTTATAATGAGTAAACCATGAATGTAGTCCATCCTACCCACCCCATGCTGAAGACTTCTCACACACAGGTTTTTGATCATTCGATTGTCTAGTGTTGTATGAAATTCTGCAACAAATAATATTTCTTTTAAAAATTGAATTTATAACAAATTTTATGAACCAAGCTTTTATAAACGAACTCTAAACTAAACTCTAAACTATTTCCATAATTTCATCTGCTGTCTTTATATTGGGAGAGGTGTCTGCTAAATAAATTAAACTTTGTACCATGGATGACAACAACAGTAATAAAACATGTGTATTACACAGAATCTTTAGTCCATATAATAGCAAAATATCTCATAATATATATCAAGGTAAGTACGGTATGAGATTTATCTTTCATCCACCCGAATTCATTTGTGAAACATACATATAAGAATAGAAACAAACACTAACTTGAAATTATTCCAATAGCAGTTATCAACACGAGTTTACTTATCAAGTTTCTACCAAAAAATTTCAATTTCATCTTACATGTAACTTATAATAAAGAGAAAAGGCAAAACAGGGATTTGGTTTGAAATTGTAAAATTAATACGGTGCAATTTCGATAACTCGAATTGTTATTGTATAACATAGAATAATCGAAGGTTTCGGCATTCAAGTGGAAACCATTCATTTGGTTGTGGCAACAAACCCGTTACTACCGAAATTACTGAACGAGCTTTTAACTAAGATACACATTTTCTAATATTGGAGATAGATGCGCGTGAATTACGTAAGCTTACCTTGTTTCGCCATGGTTTCGATAATTATATTGCGAACCACACTTCCACTGCTCCGAGAAAATCACACCTTGTGTTTTGCAAGGCAACCGCGATTTGTGTTTGTTCCTGTCCGAATCATAAAACAGGTACATTGCTATAAGATGCAAATATAGAATTATTTTGGCGACATGATTTTAGTCACTTTTAGCTCAAACAATATAAGCTTAATGTAAATCGACAAACCTCTGACTTTGTCACCTCACAATATAAGACTTAACACGATCGACGAGAAATAAAAACTTTAATACCTCTCTTTAACACTCGGCTCTTGTGCTTCCATGCCTTCAAACCACTTGAATAAGTTTCAAAGGGGTTTAAAAAAGTTATACAAACACTTAAGCACGTGAAAATGCCAGCGCAAAATAGCCCCGGTCTTGCCAAATTCAAAATGGCAACTGTTTGCAAATTTGAAAGTTTGCATGCGGTGGGTATGACAAGTTCATGACATCCTAATACCCTTGGGAAATTAAAAATAGGTCCGGGGGTACTCCCCAAAAATTTTAGTGGCGGTATGCGACGCCCTTCTTGAAATCCTATCCTCAATGCCCTAATATAGCTTGTATGAAGAACTAACTCCCCGGATTAAAGTCCACAAAGTTAACAAAGAAACCTTTGTTAACAACTTTTGTCCGTTTTTTGTAGTGATTCCTAAATCTCGTTTATGCGCATGCGCATTAACGAGATGAAAAGGGGGAGAAGGGGACGGGGGTGGTGTACAAATGGTATAGGAAGTAACAATTGTCCGGCCCTTATGACCTTATTTTCTTTTCGAAGTAAGGAGGGAACAAGACTGACCCCCCATTATTCGCCAATGGTAAGTAAGTAAGTAAGTGTATTTGAAGCTACTTTATTTCTTTTAAACAGGTTTCTTCAGACCATAAAATGGCGTTGGATGTCATAACTTACATTGGCTGTGCCCTGTCACTTGTAGGAGAGGTTCTCACTATCATTGCATATTGCGTCCTCATGTGAGTGCGCTGACTTTGAATATTCGTAACTTTTGTAATATTAAAGCAAACACTACCAATCTTCGAGACTTTCATAAAATTTATTTGGCAACAGTTTGTTCTTACACTTGTTTACGTGACTTGACGTTTCTATTGCAACACGAATTTGACAGTCATGTTTTTCGGGAAAACATCATGAATCTTGTCGCCGTAACCTATTGTAGCGTTTCTTTATTGGTTTTTATTATTTGTTTTAGTCAATTTTGACAGTTTCATTAGAATATACAAATTCGGCTAACGCATTGTTGTACCCAATTCAAACCTTCTGGGAATAAGATTCTTTGTTCACAATATTCCCATATATTTTCCTTGTCAATGCTTCATTGATATGGAAATATGACGAACAAAGAGTTCTAATCCCAAAAGGTTTGAATTGAGTACAACAATGCGTTAGCCGAATTTGTCTATTAACAGTGGTTAACCCTATATTTTTCGTCTTTGTAGGGATTTAAAAGATGAGCAAATTCAAATTCGCTTCAACCTTGTGGTTGCGATAGCAATCGCTCAGATAACCTTCCTTGCTGGAATTGATGCTTCAGAAACAAAGGTAAACAAAAGCAATATTTTCTGTTTTTCAGGTTGGTACATTTTATGCCTTTGACGTTAGACTAGAGGGTTTCTTGTCCCACTTAGACGGGCCATTTTCTACACAAAGAACGCCGCAGGAAAGATCAGTTCGTCAGGCAAAAGTTAGAACCACAATGTTAGATTTCTTTGCTTTCCGTGGTGTCAGAAAATTACTTTGATTGATTCCATGTTAGGTTTTTGGACACAAAATCAAATTATTCAATAAATGTCCGCGTCATAAACACGAGCGGACGCTTCTTCGATTAGGTTCGCCGCAAATTCCGTCTCGTTTTAGCACAATGGAAAGAGATTATATTACGTAAATCATTCATGTAGCGATTTTTTATCTCTTCAACAGGGAGTATGTGTTTTTGTAGCAGCGTTAATCCATTATTTCTATCTGGCTGGATTTGCTTGGATGTTATTTGAGGGTGTTTACCTGTATGTGATGGTGGTCAAAGTATTTAACAATGAGGTCAGAATGCGCCTGTTCTATGCAGTGGCCTGGGGTGAGTAGTGTTATGCACCCAAATCAAAGTTGATATCGTCATGATATTGAACCGTTTATAACGTGTGTATAACGCTAGGATGGACTAGCATCTCATCCAGCGGGAGTAGCAATACTCCTAGTTGCTTCATAGTATATGAAACAGTTCACCCTGTGATGGACTAGCATCCCATCCGGGGGGAGTAGAAATACTCCTAGTAGAATATAAACCAGGTAACCCGTGATGGACTAGCATCCCATCCAGGGGGGAGTAGTAATTATCCTACTCACTTCATAGTATATAAAACCAGGTCACCCTGTGATGGACTAGCATCCCAGCCAGGGGGAGAAGTAGTACTTCTAGACACTTCATAGTATATAAACCAGGTCACCCTGCGATGGACGAGAATCCCATAGAAGGGGAGTAGCGATACTCCTAGTTGCTTCAAGCTACAGAAATCGGGTTAAGCTCTGGCCTTATGGGCCGCTTGTGGCTCGTGTTCGACTTTACTTTTACCTTAACACATCTAAAAGCAGAGAGTGCAGGTATAGATTGTAATTCTTCTCGTTAACTAATCCCTGTTTCGTTTCTATCTAATTACAGGCCTTCCACTTGTGATTGTGGTGTTATCGATTGTCATTGCCTCCTTCCAAGATGGCGGAGTACACAGCTATGTTCATGGTGACATGTAAGTAAACAAGCTAATTATTAAGTTCACCCAATTATTTAGTTTGACCCATTCATCACTTATAAATCACTCAACGGATTGGCACGGATCTCCATACATCTCACAGTTGCTCGATCGATGTTAACCAGCAGATCTTACTCTGTTGCTTCATCCCGTCTATGGAACTACCAGACAAGATAATGGACTCGAACTCAATTACTTCCCCCCCCCCTTACTTCCTTTAAGACAATGCTTAGAACGTACCTATTTTGATAAATTTGAAAAATTGTTTTAGCTTTAGTAGTATAACTCGCTTATCCTATATAGCAGTCAATCAGGAGCGAGTACATCTCATTAGCATCTCATTAGCATAAAGGTCAGCCAATCAGAGGGCGAGGGATGACATCATCTCTCGTGCTAAAGGTCAGGAAAGCAATCTGATTGGTGGAAAGGAATCGTGATCGAGGTGACGTCATAACGGGAACCAATCAGAGACGAGGGTGACGTCATGGGCTGGGATTGGGTGGGGTGCGTTGGCAGAGTCGGGAGACTGCTGACCGGATGTGAAGGGATGGCGGTCTAAAGTGAGAGGGTCCCAGATCCCGCTCGGGATCGCTAGGGATCTTGCTCGTTGGGTGGGTCCCAGATCCCGCTCGGTCAGAGAAGGGTGGGTCCCCTAAGTCAGAGAGAAAAAATCTAGGAAAAAGAAAACACAAAATGCATTTATTAGCAAAATAACGAAAGAAAGAAGCCTAGGTACAATCGGGGACATGGGTTCACACCCCGAAAGGGAGAACGCTACCAACGGGTGAGATCCTCATCGCGTCAAAGCCAACTGAAGCAGTAAGGGGGAGTCTTGAAACTGATGTCGTAGGAGGGGACGCGTTTTTCGTAGACCACCCCCATCGATATCGTTTGTCTCTGCGGACGGTGGCCAAACTTTTGGCGTTCTTGTCTCTCCGGATGAAATGAGGGTTGGGTACGCTTACGGTGCGCGGTTTGGGGAGAGGCGATCGCAGTTCGAGGAGCAGAGTGTCTTTCATGGATTGAAAATGAAATTGTTCTTGGCCACGCATATTCAGGGTGAACCCACGAATTTTCACTTCCGTCTTTCCCAACCGTGTTCGGTAGGGATAGTTTTTGAGGCCGCAGGATAAGAATTCGACGATGACATCGCGATTCCCTTTCCCATCATCCAATTCGTCCGTCATCTCGCCGAAGAAATTTCCAAGGGGGATGTCGGGTTGATCGGATTACCATTTGTAGACCACAGAATCGGTGTCAAAATACAGGGCATTCTCTCTCACGCGATCCAGGTGATGGTAGAGACGTAGCCGGGCCCAACAGGTGGTGAAAGCAGCAATGAAGACGTTGGTGGTTTGACCGCCGGAGACATCGTCGTTGACTTTGTCGTAGGAGATCTCGAGGCACTCGTCGTTCATGATTGGGAGATCGTGAATTACGATCGTCTTATCTTTCGTGAATTCGTAGAGGCCGGCAGGTGTGGTGATTTGTTGGATTTTCCGCTTGTTTTCCCGCTCGCCGAATTTACTCCAGAAGGAATTGAGGGCGAGCTTGCTGGTTGCTTTTTTCCCCTTGTTGGTTTTTATGTTGTCCACTTCGAAATGGATCTCTTCTCGCGCGGGATAATGGGTCCGTAAGAAAAGTTGCTGCTCGGGTGTTTTGAGACTAATTCCGTCGGCGTTCGGGAGCCATCCCGAGGCTTCAGTTTTCCCTTTGAGCCAGATGTTGACGTATTCTTTGAACAGCCTGGTACGACGTTGCGCGGGGGAAAAGTGGTACACTTTGTGAAGTTGGAGAAGACGATACCCCTTTTCCACGGCTTTGAGGACTTCGGGGGTGCACCACGTCTCTCGGATGCTCCGTTGACTCGCGGTGTGTTCGCACACCCAGGTTCGCTCGGTCATCCTTTTGGGGATCTCTTCTTCCACGCAGGTTCGACAGAGGGGGAACGTGATTTTCCCTTGGCAACGGTATGGCAGCACGGGATGAAACAACCCCTCTGGCGGTAAGACGGTGCAGTCGGCGATACCGAAGTAATGGGTGATGTCTTGAACAGGATGAGTGACGATGACGGGGTGTCCGATGGGGTATTCATCGTGTACTTGTTGACAGTGGGGTAGAGTGACGTCACATCCACGTACCGAATTTCTTCCCCTTGTGCTTCGTCGATTTCGTCCCATGGTCGTACAGCATCGGTGCGTTCCCCGAAGAAGGCGTAGCGCGGGTTCAGCGAGGTGATGGAGAACTAGCGTGAGTCGGCGAAGGCGGCGTCGTCGGGTTGCTGACACAATCCTCCGTAAGCAAAAAGATGGCGCCGCGCGCGGGAATCTGGGTAAATCGACCAAATCCGGTCAAGGTCATGTCAACAAACATGGCCGCGGGTTACAAAGGTCGGTGCGTAGAGCTAGAGGAAAGTGAAATTAACAGTGCTAAATTAGCGAAAGATGTCGAACTTTTAACTAAAATGGAAGCGATAGGTGGTTGAAGTGTAGGGGATGTAGAAATTTAAGCGACCTGACCTTGAAAGAGCTACAAAACAAGTAAGTTTTCAAGAGGCTTTGCAACTTGTTTCACTGTTGCAATTCGATGACCAATACAACCATTCAGTAGACTTAGATTTGACAAGGTTCTTCCTATTTGTTACCATAATGAATTCAGGTCTACATCAAATATTACTGAGACAAGAAGTTTCTGGTGGACCCAGAGGGCAAAGTGTCTGAGCAGAAAAGAAAACAAAGCCAAAGCGAGTTTGAAAATCTGGCGCAAAGTTTACTCGACGGCGAGGTTATCCCCGCGAACAACTGGACAAGATGTCCCTTCCCTAACCCACGCAGTTGTTGAAGATTGTAGCCATTGTTTCGGAGGTTGAAAACAATAGCTACACTTGTAAATTACACGTGCAAAAGTTTTATTAAATTGACCCCTGGATCCACCCCTGTAATGTAACATTATTGAAATTTCACATCTACCCCAATAGTTGTGTGCCTAAGTTATACCTGGCAATCCTTGACAATTTAACAATTATTGTAGATTTTTACAGTATTTCCTTTTTGTCCTTCTATTTATTTGGAATTCTTGAATGCTGTTAGGATTCAGCTTACCAAAAAATCATCATCAGCATTGTACATAAATTTATATTCTTGTAATGCAAATAAATAAATTACTGCTCTTATGTACATATTTTAATTATAAATTAATTTAATTTAAACAATCATGTCTTACTGTCCAACAATTATTGTTCACTTTTTTGTTACAGTAAATAAATATTCCATGCAATAAATATTTTGTTTGTATATAATTAGTGTATTATTTATTTTCTTTCCCCCAGCAAAAGTCCAAATGATGTCTAAATTCATTAAATGCAATCCTTAGACACAATATCCTGAGCATTTTGGAAAATGATTTGGTAATTCAAATTGAGGTGCTCTCCCCACCCACCCACAAAAAATATAGATTTTGTAATATTTTCAACATCTTCCCCACCCAATCAGGTTATTTAATAATTAATTTCTCTTCACCAGAAATCTCTAAAGTATATTAGCATTCAACTTTGCACACTATTCTCACTGGTGCCATCACGCACAAACACTCCCAAATCCGCTAGAATTCCATTGTTTCTACACCCGTGCATCCGTGAGCCAGTAGGGGGTGGTGTTATGCATATATTAGGTGGTTTTGCATAGATAGGCCGTCGTTATCCGGTTTATTCCTCTCTTCGTTCTAACGGCCGCCAGACGTCCGCTTGGCGTTTGTTTCTTTTAGTCATCGCTGCGCCTTCGTATTTCTAGTCTCTATGCCGGAGCAAGTTACTCAGAACCCTGTTGCGGGCGCTGTTGCTGCAGCCTCTGCAGTTCAAGTTAACCTTTACAGGCGGCTCCAGCGGCCGAACAACCAGCACTACCGGTTCCCGGCTCTTCCTGCTCTTGTTGCTCGTAATGTTGCTCTGGACGCTGCTCCCACCGACGCTATACCAGTTGTGGCTCCAGAGGTTGGTTTTTTCTCTAGTTGTTTGTATTTCCCCGGTGTGGTTCGGTTTCCCCTTCCCGCTTTTGTGTCCTTTGGTGCGGGGTTTAAATTTGTTAGTTTATTTTACAATTCATGGTTCTCCTAGTCGCCACGTGCGCGGTATGTTTTCCGCTCCGCGTCTATGTTAGTTGGTTTTGGCTTTCTCATTCGGCGTGATCATTTTTCCGTCCGTGTGATTACAAAACTTTTTATCATCAGTCTGTGTGGCGATTTTTCGGTCTGTGTGACCACAAAACCTTCAATTTTCAGTCTGTGTGATTATTTTTCAGTCTGTGTGACTATTATTCACTCTGTGTGACTACAAACTTTCAATTTTCAGTCTGTGTGACTATTTTTCAGTCTGTGTGACTACAAAACTTTTCATTTTCAGTCTGTGTGACTATTATTCAGTCTGTGTGACTACAAAACGTTCAATTTCAGTCTGTGTGACTATTATTCAGTCTGTGTGACTACAAAACGTTCAATTTTCAGTCTGTGTGACTATTTTTGAGTCTGTGTGACTACAAAACTTTTCATTTTCAGTCTGTGTGACTATTATTTAGTCTGTGTGACTACAAAACGTTCAATTTTCAGTCTGTGACTATTTTTCAGTCTGTGTGACTACAAACTTTCAATTTTTTAGTCTGTGTGACTATTTTTCAGTCTGTGTGACTACAAAACTTTTCATTTTCAGTCTGTGCGACTATTATTCAGTCTGTGTGACTACAAAACGTTCAATTTCAGTCTGTGTGACTATTATTCAGTCTGTGTGACTACAAAACGTTCAATTGTCAGTCTGTGTGACTATTATTCAGTCTGTGTGACTACAAAACTTTTCATTTTCAGTCTGTGTGACTATTATTCAGTCTGTGTGACTACAAAACGTTCAATTTCAGTCTGTGTGACTATTATTCAGTCTGTGTGACTACCAAACGTTCAATTTTCAGTCTGTGTGACTATTTTTCAGTCTGTGTGACTACAAAACTTTTCATTTTCAGTCTGTGTGACTACAAAACGTTCAATTTCAGTCTGTGTGACTATTATTCAGTCTGTGTGACTGCAAACGTTCAATTTTCAGTCTGTGTGACTATTATTCAGTCTGTGTGACTACAAAACTTTTCATTTTCAGTCTGTGTGACTATTATTCAGTCTGTGTGACTACAAAACGTTCAATTTCAGTCTGTGTGACTATTATTCAGTCTGTGTGACTACAAAACGTTCAATTTTCAGTCTGTGTGACTACAAAACTTTTCATTTTCAGTCTGTGTGACTATTATTCAGTCTGTGCGGCTACAAAACTTGCAAATTTTCAGTCTCTGTGTCTATTATTCAGTCTGTGTGACTACAAAACTTTCAATTTTCAATCTGTGTGTAACTATTTAGTCTGTGTGACTACAAAACTTTCAATTTTCAGTCTATGTGACTATTTTTCAGTCTGTGTGACTACAAGACTTCCAATTTTCAGTGTGTGACTATTATTCAGCCTGTGTGACTACAAAACGTTCAATTTTCAGTCTGTGTGACTATTATTCAGTCTGTGTGTCTACTAAACTTTCAATTTTCAGTCTGTGTGACTACAAAACTTTTCATTTTCAGTCTGTGTGACTATTATTCAGTCTGTGCGGCTACAAAACTTGCAAATTTTCAGTCTGTGTGTCCATTATTCAGTCTGTGTGACTACAAAACTTTCAATTTTCAATCTGTGTGACTATTTAGTCTGTGTGACTACAAAACTTGCAAGTTTTCAGTCTGTGTGTGACTATTATTTAGTTTTTGTGTGACTACAAAATTTTAAATTTTCAGTCTGTGTGTGACTACTATTCAGTCCGTGTGACTACAAAACTTTCAATTTTCAGTCTGCGTGACAAAATCTGGGTTGCAAGTCTCGGTTTTTCAGCCTGTGTGACTACAGAAATTTTCATTTTCTTGTCTGAGTGTCAAAAGTCTGTGTGACTATTCTCACTGGTGCCATCACGCACAAACACTCCCAAATCCGCTAGAATTCCATTGTTTCTACACCCGTGCATCCGTGAGCCAGTAGGGGGTGGTGTTATGCATATATGTATATTAGGTGGTTTTGCATAAATAGGACGTCGTTATCCGGTTTATTCCTCTCTTCGTTCTAACGGCCGCCAGACGTCCGCTTGGCGCCCCTCCCTCCTCCCCGCAGCGATGACTAGACGTGTTCTTTCATTTTTGAGCTCCCGCTCCCTTTCGCCTCCGGGCTCGCTTCTTCCCATAACTCATTCTAGCTTGGGGTGTTTGGGAGTGGGGGCTCCAGTGGGAATATATTACTATATATACCATCTGTGAAAGTTGTCGCTGACCCGTATTTATTCAAATAAGCTATTGCCCTGGGTGCTTATTTCATTATTCAAGGTTGGTGCTTATTAGAGAGTGGGTAGTGAGGACATTTTAAGAGAATATGAATACACTGTCAGTAAAGAAATTAAATTTAAAGTCAATTTATATGTAACAGAACAGAACTGATACTCATCTTCAAGATGGGCTAGTACAAAAGTGTTTTTGGAGTGAAGGTGGGGGTGGTGCTTATTTAAGGGTGGGCCTTAGTACAGTATTAGGAAAACCTATTTTCTTATTTGGAGACTTTGTTTTTGGTATAATTTGAACTGCTTTTTAGAGCAAATTTAAAAAGCTAACAAGCATCATCCCTAATAAGAGGTGGTAGGACAGCAGTGAGCCAGCAACATACCTTCCACAATTTAGTTATTACGTGTAAATAGCGAAGAGGGATATTCCCTCGCAAGATTCTGAACACCTTAACTCGTCTGATCCCCCTCTCTACGTGGACCCTCACTTGCGAGTTCTTTTGGTTATGAATATCCTCTTCCACGGAAAACTTTTTTTTCCCTCCAACTTGGCTGGCGTTTCTACTCTGACCCCCCAGTTATCTAAAATGTGCTGAACAATAAAGCCTTTGTCAGCAAGCCACCTGTCTCCTTGGTGTGCAAAGGGCAATATTCCACTATCTGATAAACTTTCTTCATCAGACTTGCTACTGGGATAGACGTCTGATAGAAAGACTGGTAGCATTAGTGGTGATAGAGCAATCAAACATTTCCCAGTGTTGTGGCCCTTGTACTCAGAACAGGTAGCACTTTGTTGAATCACTTGTGATGGCTTCTCTATACATAGTTCAGTACAATCAATAATTAAATAAACGTCCTCATAATGAGAGATTCCCACAGTTATCTGTTACATTCATCCTCACATCCATAACACGTTAAAAACGACATTCCGTATTCTCAATTTCTCAGACTTCGACGTCTTTGTAGTGATGACTCCGATTTTTCCAACAAATCGGAAGAAATGTGCCAGTTTTTCAAGAAACGTGGGTACCCTGACTCTGTTGTTAATACGGGACAACAACGTGCACAACAGATCGACAGACAATCAGCACTACAAACATCACAGAAGGAAGAGAACGAGAGAATTCCATTCACCCTCACTTTCCACCCACACAATCACACAGTCAAAAGCATCATTTTAAAAAAATTCAAATTGCTCCAAAACGACCCCGAAACTGGCAGAAGTTTTTCACAACCCCCACTAATTTCATTCAAACGTGACAAAAACATCGGCAACTTTCTAGTTACGAGTACACTGAAATCTGACGATGAACCGGGAACTTTTAAATGCGCACGCACACGATGCAACACTTGTCCTTTCATTCACAACGCGGACAACATAACGGGACCTAAACGATCTATTAAAATCACTGATCGTTTCACATGCACCTCTGTAAATGTTATCTACTGCATAACATGTACTTTTTGCAAAAAGATATACATTGGCGAAACAGGGAGGAGACTGGGCGACCGTTTTCGAGAACATCTCCGAGACGTTGAAAAAAATGACAAAGGCGCATCCAAACCAGTCGCGCGTCATTTCAATCTTGCTAACCATTCTAAACAACACATGACAATCTGTGGCGTTTCCCTACACCAGGGTAACACAGAAAGCCGTAAAAACTTAGAACAAAAAATCATCTTTCGAATCGGCACTCTCAAACCCCACGGAATTAACGAACGCTTTTCATTCAACTAATTTACATTTGTTTTTCACGTCACCAAATTTCCACCAATAGCGGAGCTCCACCTACTATATAAAACCACACACTACTCACAATCCCTTGATTCGCTCCGACGAAGGGCTAGCGCTCGAAACGTCAGCTTTCTCGAATCTTTTACCTTACCGACTCAGTCGATAAAACCAAATTCTTGTGCTTCACCCCCACCGACGCAGCACCACAGTTTCTCTAGAAACTAACCCCAGTCCTCATAATGAGGTTTAAAGCATTTCGGTAAATTTCTTTTCATGGTTTCCCGGTCCGTTAAAACACTTAGTTGCCCAAGGCAGTCAGACATGTGATCAATCCAGGTTGCAAATATTTCTGACACCGGCCTCCTGCTGGGCGATGTTGAAACGATCGGCCAGGTCTTTCTCTAGTAATCCGAGACGCAATCTTATCATTGTCAAAAACAACTCATCCATGTCACAAAGTTTTCGAGGCCTTCCTCTTAACACAACATAAGTAGGATCTTTAAAAACATTTGAATATCCATTGTAGTAATTCAGTGAGAAGCCCGGTCTTGGTTTGAGAAAATTATGGAGAGCAACAAAGGTCTGGTAATCATGTAGTCCGTTGTAAAATCTCATGTCCGAGTCTGGAGCCATAAATCGGCGAACTCCAAACCTCTCAATTTCTCGACGCTCCTCTAACTTTCTTATCCGCTCCAACAACCTACCGATCTCTTGCTGACATTCACACTTCTTTTTATCGACTTCTGTGACAGTAGGCGTTTGTAGGTCAACAGATTTGGGGGCTATTTGTGTTTTCTCGCTCGCCTCGATCGGACTTTCGCTACTAGAGTTGGACTGTACGACTTCCAGTACATTCACCGTGTCATTGCTCTGGTGTTCCTTTTCCTCTGAACTTTTTTTCTGCCAGGAGGTAAGAGATATCAACTGGCCACACAATTTCACCAGTTTTTAGGTCCCGTCTAGGAAAAATGATGGGATGTTGTTGGATCCGTACAAATGTCCGCCGTGAAAATGCGCGCTACACACATGATCGCTCGCCGCCCACTTGTAACATCTCGTCCTTAAACTCAAAGCTGATATCCACTTTCGCTTTATTTTCTCGTCCTTCGGGAAACTGTAAAACTTAATGGTCTTGTGAACCCAGCTTTTGTGGGGACAACCCCCAACGACTGAAAATATTATAAGCGCGACGTTTCGTTTCGCGACGTTTCGTAGTGTTTGCCTATACTAGATGAAGTGCCTTTGTGACTCTTGTGATATAGATTTTACCTATAGACACCTACATGAAAGGATTGAAGAACACAAAGGCACTTCATCTAATATAGGCAAACACTACCGCACGACGCACGATTTAATACCTAAGGACATTACAAAGAACTTTAGTGTCTTGAAAAAGTGCCAAAGTAAATTTGACTGCCTATTGTATGAAATGCTCCTGATTAGAGAGCACAAGCAATCCCTAAACAAACAGTCAGATTCCCTTAGGGCTAAGCTTTTTGTATAGAGTATGCAGATTTCCTTTCGCTTGTAAACGCGTCCTTTTTCTATCTTTCGCTTTCGCTTGATGATGGTGTCAGTACGACACCGAAACGTCGCGCTTATAATATTTTTAACCATCTGTATTTCCAAATACACTTTGATTAAACCCCCAACGACGCACTCAAAAGGCATTGTTTTCGTGCGAAAACAAGTTACATTTTCGTGACGCTTCTGGTCACGACAAAAGTATTCTTTAAATTGATTTGCTCGATTTACCCAGAACTCCGCGCGCGGCGCCATCTTTTTGCTTACGGAGGATTGGTCCCACACGCATTCCCAGATGACAACCACGCGGTAGCCGTGGGCTTGCAATTGCCGCTGTTTTTGCAACGTGGCTTCGCACATTTCCCATTTGGTGCGATCGGGATGGAGACGTGTGGTCTTGTTCATACTGCCATGAAAAGACCGTGGACATCCGTGTCCTAAACACCCGTGAAACACCGTACACGGTGCAAGTCGTCTTGTTGAAACCGTCCACTTGATAGCGATGGCGACCGACTTGGAGGGTGCGTTCGCCCCCGTTGAACGCGTGCGCAATGACCCCTTGGGTTTGTTGGGAATTCTGCCATTCCAACCATCGGTAGGCTTTCAAGGATTGTTGTTCTCTTTTACCATTCCATCCGCAGGGGGGTTCTAAGGCCAGGGTGAGGGTGGGCAAATGTTTTTTGCGGTAATAACGCATGCGGGCCGAGGAAATGCATTTTTCCATGTGGTTGAAATCGGCTTTGGCGGCAAATTCTCGTTGAAAGATGTCACAGTCGGCTTTCAGCACTTGCACATCCGATTGACAGTAGGCCACCATTTCCTCGTACAAATTAAAGTCAAAATTTTGCACGGTTAGGTACCATTTGTCAAAGTCCTTTCGCAGGCCCGGTTTCATCCCCTCGGGATCGTAATAGCGGGCCTCGGGCCAAGGTCCTACGTAGTCTTGATGGGCCTCGGTGTTGAAGAAATGCGGAAAGAAGCCTTTCTTGCTTTCCGTCAGTTTGAACGTGGAGACAAAGGGGGAGAGGGCAAAGGGGAGGAAACACAAACTGTCCTTGAACGTCAAGCGTCCGACTTTCAAGCTCAAGATTTTCGACCCACGCAAATTTGTTCTTTGGCCTGGTCGTAGAGGTATTGGAGGATTAACATGCCATCGTAACCTTTGGAATTGTGAAAATTCACAGTGACTTCCCGTGGTTCACCCAGCACGTCTGTTTTGGTCAGCAGCCAATAGTAAAATTGCCCGGTGCAATCGCGACCGTAAAACACCAGGGCGGACAGGGTGTCGAGATGGTCTTCTCCTTTCGCGCACATGAGGATGGGGACGTGCAATTGTTCGTCCTGCGTGCATTCGTAATTCGCATACACGAAATAGGGTGGTAATTGGGGCCGAGTCCCCTCGTCCTCGTCCTCGTCTTCCCGCGACTCGGTGTCGTTGGCAGTTAGGAAGTGGATGGCGTGGACGGTGTGACGCGGGACAGGTCTTGCGCGTTGGGCGGGGGTTGGTCCTGCTTCCTCTGTGTCTGGATCTCTCACCGGTTGGATGTAACAACGATGGGTGCTGACATCCGGAAAATCCTTGCAGGTTTTGCAAACATATTCCTGGCACTGGTGGGGACGTTGACGTTTGCGTCGATTTTTCCACCAATCGAGTGATTTGCAGCAATCCTCGCACTTTTGGAGATTGGCGCAGACGGAGTGTTTCGGAGTGTCGGCTCCTTGTCCGTTGGGAGAAAACAACCGGTTATTCTCGTAGCAACCGTTTCCGTAAATGCAGCGTCGACAGCCGGGACAGGGACGTTGCTTCGGTTGGGGGGGATTGCCCGGGAGGAGTGCCAGGTAATCGCGACAGTGTGTTTGCTTGCAGGCCACGCAACGTCGTTTCAGGCAGGGATGATTGCTAAAATCCTCGTGGTCTTACCCCTTGTCGCACAGGTGGCAATAATAACTGCGTCCGAGAATGGCGGGGATGGATTTCAAGCCGTAGTAGTGATCGTCGTGTTTCAAGAGTAACAGGTAACGTTGGTCGGCTTAATGACAAAAAACAGAAGCTTTTTGGATTGGAGCAAATTGTAGTAAAGATGACATGTCAATTCTCGAAAGAAGTTTTAAATGGCCTAAATATAAAGTTCAAGCTTTAGGCGTCTGGTTTTCAAACGATCCGGAAGCAACTGCAACTTTAAACTATAACGAAAAACTAGATAAGGTCCGGAACGTCTTAAATTGCTGGAAATACCGGACTTACCCTAATTGGAAAGATAACGGTCCTAAAAAGCCTGATTGCTTCTCAGCTCGTATATGTGCTCTCACCTTTACATACAAATGTGAAAATTATCAAAGGAGTAAACAAGTTATTCTTTTCATTCCTCTGGAATGGAAAAGGTGATAAAATCAAACGAGATATTATAATTAATGATTATTCAAATGGAGGACAAAAAATGATAGACATACAGTGTTTTAACAAGTCACTGAAAGCTACATGAATTAAAAAATATCTGGATAACGAGAACCAGGGAAAATGGATATATTTTTTTGATATAGAGTTAGAGAGATTTGGAGGCACAATAATCTTTACTAGTAACTTAAATAAGAAGGATACGATTAAGAATTTCAAGATTAAGAATAGCTTTATAAGCGAGAGCGAGATACTCTTAATCTGGGCGGAAGTCAATTTTGATGAAAACATTAAATCCGAGAAACAATTTCTTGAACAACTGTTATGGTATAACTCACTCATAAGAATCGATAACTGCCCTATCTTCTATCGAGAATGGTTCGATAGAGATGTTACGAAAGTAAAACATTTGAAAGACGAACATAACATTTTTTTATCACTAGCTGAACTGCAGCACAAATACAGCCTCTAAGTTTGTCTTTTAAAGTACTTCGGACTTCTGTCTGCTCTAAAATCTTTTTGGATTACATGCAAAAACAACTGTATCAACAACTGCAACAATCATGTAACCTTTGCAGTGAGATTAACAAAATGCCAAAGTGCGAGCAAACTTGTATACACCAAGCTGCTTTCAACAAAGTGCATGTTACCATCCCATATTCAAGAGAAATGGCTAAAAGACTGCAACCAAAATGATGGTGATGCGATTAGTTGGCGGGAAGCCTATCAGCTGGCCGCTAAACACACTAAAAGTACGAGAATTATTGAATTTCAAAACAAATTTTTGCATAGACGAATATCAACAAATGACTTCTTGACAAAAATTGGGGTAAAAACAACCCAAATTGCTCTTTTTGTACTAATGAACCGGAGAAACTTTTTCATCTCTTTTGGTCTTGTCCTAAAGTGGCTTCTTTCTGGCATAGTTTGACCTTTAAGTTGACCTTGCTTCACATTATTCCCGAACATTACACATTAGATATACTTGTTGTACTTGGTCTAAAGTCGCATTCCTCCAAAAACTGTCAGCAAATCAATTTTCTTTACCTTCTAACCAGGAATTTCATCTGGATTAGCAAAAAAAGGGACATCTCGCCAAAGATATCAGGTTTCCTGCAATACCTCAAATCATTCTACCGCATAGAAGCCAATGCGGGTACCATTCTACCAAAAAAATAGGAAAATGTGAGCGTCTTATTTCAGTAAGCCTTTGTTTTTTTGTATACATATGTATATCTTGATCCACTGTACATGTTCTCCAGCATTAACCTCTTGTTCAATTGCTTCATAATCGCTGCCTCTTTAAGACATTGAAGATCAACAAGTGCGTTTACCGTGTACGTGTTTATTATTATTATTATTATTATTATTATTATTATTATTAAAACCAAAGGAATACTTTATTAACAAATTTCTTAAAAATCGATTAAGCCTTAACATCAGTCTTATGTACACTTGCAGGAAAAAGCTATAAAAGATCATTTATATAATAATATAATAATATATAATAATTATTAATCTACTAGAATGCTAAAAATATTCATAATTACAATCCATAAAATATCGTAAAAGTGTTACTAAAAAAAATTCAATAAAAATAAAATTTATATAAGACGTTTGTATTCACAAAGTGACGGCAATAAAGAATTCTTAACATTACATAATAATATAATAAAAATAATTTTTACTGCTATTATTATTATTTTATTATTATTATTATTATTTATTCATTTTATTTATTTTTAAATGGTATAACGGTTGGATTCAAATTATAATTAATAATATAATAATAATAATTGTAAATATAGCATTGTAGTATATTGTTAGTGAGTAGTCTTTTGAATTGTAACTGTACTGTATGTCTTTCAAAAGAATTTTCTTTGTTATAATGCAACATATGTAACTAAGTATTAATGTGTAGTGTTTTCCGTAGCGTTTTAGTATAATTGAGTAAGTGTTACGTTTTACTTATAAGTAGAGTAAGTAATCGTATTGTCTGTATATGAGTAATTGCAAGTAGTGTCTTTTTGTGTCATTAAAAAAATCTTGGATCCAAAAAAAAAAAAACGTTGGTCGGCGCGTTTCTCGCCACTCCCAATGATCACCTGGAACCCTAATTCGGCGCTGAGAACTTTGATGTGGTAGTCCGGCTCACGATGACGAATTATTCGAGCGTTCCCAACCCGCAAGGCCCTTCGCGAACGCGAGCCAAAACGTGCAAGGCTTTGGCCAATCGGATTTGAACTGGCCCTCTTACTCTCAAGGTATTGAAGCCAAATGAACTCTTGGTCTTCGGCCATCGTAGCTTAATTAAAAATATTAAACAAACAGCGGTGATAAACATTTTAAAAACATGCATTTTATGAACTTAACGTTTCGTATGCTAGTCAACATACATTTTCAAAAGTATAACCGTTAAAATATGGGAAGCTATTTATATTGTATCAGTGAGGTCTGGAACCTAGACAGAAAAAAACATCTGCAGTGGAAATTTAAGATGTTCCTAACGGAAACAGTCTGTAAATGAAAAATGAAATAAAAAACATATACTAATAAAGTAACAGCTTTTCGCTGCTGACATTGGCATTCAATGCTGGCTGCAAATCCTGAATAAATAAGGTCTCTTTAACCTTACTATGGTAGTCAGTCTTACCAGACGCCAAAATGTCAAAATGGTCCCATTTGATGTTATGACCGGTGTTTTTAACGTGCGCAGCAATAGCAGAGGAGTGATCATTTTTCAAAAGGGCCTTGAATTGTTCCGTTTTCCGGTCGTGGAGTCTTCGCTTCGTTTTTCCAATGTAACAATCATTGCAGTCCCAGCAACTAGCTTTATAAATGACTTTGGATAATTGTGATTTGGATAATTGTTGAGACGGTCCTTGTATGGGAAGAAAGATTTGATGCGCCGTGTGTTTTGAAAAATAACCATAACATTAACAAACAGATTAACACAAGATTTAAGACGCTTAGTAATATGGTAACTATGGAGACCTAAAAAGGGTACTAAAATAATAACATCTTTTTGGGGCAAGTTCCGGAGTCCGTCAACGCGGAGGTTGTTCGTCGACCCACGCTGGCATGGTGACGAGGGCCCGGGCAAAACACAAGTCATCCCGATTTTTTATGGAGATGACGGACTGTTTCTTTTGGAGAAAGGTCATGAGGTCACGTGGCATCGCGCACGGGGTGGCTTCCTTTCGGCGTCCGCTGGCCTGTCAGAGATCCTTCACGGTGATGATTTACACTCTCAATCGATCATCCAATTTGAATTGTTCGTTGGAGTTTAATTTCTCCGCCATTTTTTTTGCAAGAGGAGTGTGACCCGCTGACTCTGATCGCGCCATTCCGCACCGGCACGTGGAACGATTGAAAGGCGTGTAGAAAGGTGAGATGTTGCAGCGTAAACAACGCATGATCGTCGTCGTCTAAGCGTTGGGCCTCCAATTCGGCATCGATCGCACGACGCAACGCTTTCATAGCTAACATCGAATGTGCTGCCTTTGTTATGACATCGGCAAATGGTTGGACCTTCACGTGGCTCGGATGACCACGTAGAAATGGCGGTCCCGTCTCCCATGGGGACGTAAAAGAACCACTGAGGACGTAACAAACCCTGGCTGTGACCACCCTCAGTGTCAGTACTTGTTCATGGGTGGGGTGGGTCTGATTGATTGTGAAGCGCATTTGAATATATATATATATATATATATATATATAGAATTTGCGCTATACAAATGCATATTATTATTATTGTGGGGGACGACGCCCGAATGCTCTCGCGTCCAATCGCAGTACCCCATTTCGGGGCAAAGAAACCGACCCTGGATTTGGAAACCTTCCAGGTCGATGCAAACGCATATCTTCTTCATGCTCGAGGGATGTTTTTGATGCACACGAGGGTCGGGTGATCAATCAGAAAAGGACCACGTCATGCTGCAGGGGGTAGAGGACTTGGCATTTAAGGCATGAAGCCATCTCTCTCGTGCTCTTTTCGTTCCAGTCGCAGTGGCCGAAAGGAAAGAAAGACAGGAGTATGAGTCGATTGGTCACGCAGCAGGCTTCTGTCGGTGTAGCAAAAAAACGAAAAAAACAATAGCGAAGACGGAGGGACTAAAAAGAAGAAAGAAGTGAAACTGACACCCGAGGAAATGGCGCTCTTGAATGCCCCCGTGGACTTCTTGCCACCTCGACACCCCGGCCCTTTCTTGTTGACCGAGGAAGGGGAGAACGAGGCGGAGGCCTTCCTGGCCGGTCTTCGATTAGAATCCACTGCGGGCGCGGCCACTCAGACAGAACCTCCCCCTCCCTTCACGCCAGAGTCAGGCACTCAGACGGACCCTCCACCCCAGTCCCCTTGTCGTGCCCCATTCACGAGTGGGAACCCTTGTGCCCGGGCAGTTGTGGGGATTTCTTTTACGAACGTTTCGGTCACGAGGAATGTCTGGTGTTCATCGCCACCCGGCACCTGGCCGTGATGTTGAAAGAACTGAAAGACCATCTTCACCCCGCGCTGATAGCCCAGTGGTCCTCTTGCATTGCGACTGTGGGTTGTGACCTGAATTTGTCCCCAAAAAATTACCAGAAGATGTTCCTGACCTGTGGCGTCAACCAGAAAGGCGTGGAACAGTTTGGAAAAGAACACTGTGGGTATTTTCAGTGGATCTATTGGAAACCCCGCGTCAAGAAAGAGGCTTGTGGGCATTTTCAGTGGACCCCTTTGGAGCCACGCCTTGTTGAAAAAGAAAGAAAGAAACAGTTGGAGCCGAAGACCCCCTAGTGGAACAAGTTTTGGCGGGGAGGGTTCGTGGTGGCGGGGACGGACAACATCTTCCTCCCTTACTTGTAGGAAGCGTACGAGGCGATGAAACAATTCTCCCATTTTTAAAGTAAAGTAAATAATAGTTTTTTTTGCATGACTATATTGAGTTACAGTATTGCAAAAGCATACTTTTAACAATAACAAAAGACAGTAAAGGAATATTAAATAATTACAAAACTTCATTTTGATTTGACAATATTAAGCTATCACATAATACAAAGCATGCAGATATCATTTTCATTAAAAGTAAATTAACAAAATAATTGGAAGAGTTCATAAATTCTTTGATACTTTCTGTTGAGGATGTATTTTGAATATTCGGCAAGTGTTGGTAGATTTGATTAAAGTATTTCTCTCTTAAAGTTGAATATCTTGGGCATTGAAAGAGAAAATGAATTTCGTTTTCGATATTATTTGATCGCATAAAGGGCATAATCTATTTTCTCTAGGGATTTGATTATATCGACCAAGCTCGATCATGAGGTTTGGATAACCTGTCCTAAATTTGACTAGAGTTTTCCTTTCATTTGATTTCCTTGTATGATCTAGATAATGGGAGATTATGTATTGATCCTTAAAACTATTGTAAAATTCTAATTTCCTTGAGTTCTGTAAAGCATTTTTCCAGTAGGAAATATACTTTTGTTTCATAAGATTGATATAATGCACGATCTTATTTTCATCCAGTGTGTCAAGATTAAAATTTTGTAGATCATAGTATTCAACCATGTTTAATAAATTAGAGTAGAAATTAGTTTTTTTAATTGAATGGAGATCTAATGATATTAAGAAAATTTGTTTCATTATAGAGTCGTCATTTTTGCTTTTAAGATATAGAATATAATTAAGAATTTTCTGATTTATGGTAAGAATGAGAGGGAATCGACCTAGTTCCGCTCTACATGCTAAATTCGAGGTCTTATTATTTATTTCTAAATAGCGTTTGCAGAATTGTAATTGAACTTTTTCTATTGAGGATCTATCCCAAGTCTTAAAGTCTTGTTTGGTATATAAGCCCCAAGCTTCACTATTTTAAGTGAGGATTGGAGAAATCATTGTGTCAAAGATGTTTGATGCAAGATTTGGTTTTAATCTACTAAAATCTGTGTGTCTTCTAAATACTGTAAAAAGCATGCATGGCCTTTTCTTTCAAGTTATCAGTTGCCAATGTGAAATTTCCTGTTGATGATATTCGGGTTCCTAAATAGGTATAATTCTGAGCAGTTTCAATAGTTTCATTATTTAGGTGAAAGGTACAATTATTGGACTTTCTTGCGCGTTTTTGGAATATCATAGCCTTTGTTTTCTTTAAATTAATGCTTAACATCCAAGAATTGCAATATGAAGACAATACTTGTAAACAATTTTGCAATCCTGTTTTGGATCTCGACAAAATAATTAAATCGTCAGCATTTAAGAGGGACTTGATTTTTGTACCATTCGGTAAAATAAATGGATCAGATAAAGAGTTTTCAAACGAATAAGGTAAATTGTTTAGATATAGGTTAAAAAGTAACGGACTTAAAATGCACCCTTGTACACCTCTCGAGTATTGAAAGGGTCGCGTTTTACTGTGATCAATTTTCAGAGAGCAGTTAGAATTTGAGTATAAGCTTTTAATGAGATCGTAGAAATGTCCTCCTACATTGATTTTAAGTAATTTATATAAGAGACCTTCATGCCAAACTGAGTCGAACGCTTTCTTAAAATCGACAAAACAAGCATAAACGTTTTCTCCGTGATAGTGAACATATTTATCTATTAATGTTCTAAGTGTTAGGACATGGTCTGCGGTGCGATGTTTTGGTAGAAAACCAATTTGAGATGGGTGCAATATGTTTTGAGTTGTAATATGTTCAAGAAGACTTTGATTCAAGATAGCGCAGAAAAGTTTTCCCAAACAACTTGAAACGCAAATTCCTCTGTAATTGGTTGGATCACTTTTGTCACCTGATTTATATATTGGTGTTCTAAGGCCATTACACCAGTTTTTAGGCATTATACCTGAATTTAGAATTGTATTAAAAAGTTTGATATATACAGGCATCATACTTCCAATACTAGCTTTAATCATTTCGTTTCTTATTCTGTCAGAGAACGCTGATTTGTTATTTTTTAATTTTTTCACGGCAGCGCGTATTTAATGTTCAGTGATCAAATAGTCTAGAGAGTTACATTGTTCTCTTTCTTCTTCCAAAAGTCGGAGTTCATTTATGATTTCATGTTGAATTAGATTAATAGGTTTATTTGAGTGGAGAGATTGGAAGTGGTTAAGCCAGCTCTCTTCTGAGATTGTTGGGTTTTCTTTCTCTTTCATGGTATCATCCGTTGATTTTAAGCAATTCCAAAAGTTTGATTTGTCAGGATTATTTGTTGCTTCCTCTAATTGTGAAATCTTTTTTGCATGGTAGTCTTTTCGTTTATTATCAAGCAGGTTTTTGTATTCTTTTAAGACGTCATGATATCTCTCACGTAAACTGATATTTAGATGATCTCTATGTTTTCGATTTGATAATTTTCTGAGTTCATGTCTTTTAAATCTGCATTCGTTATCAAACCACTTTTTGTTTGATGTTGGTTTGACACGTTTTCGTTTCTTTATTCTTCTAACTTTTAAACACGCTATTGATGTTGTGATCAGAATGTTTTCCACTTTATCCAGGGAATAGCTGACATCTTCATTTTGGATATCTTCGTTTATATAATCGTCAATTATCTGTTGAATCTGTTCTGAGCGTAAGGTATTTTTAAATTTAAGACCAGAATCATTTTCCCAGGAAAACTGTGCCGGTAATCTTGTTAGAGACTGAGAGTTAGTTTCGTTTGATGCTTGTAATTCAAAAATATTTGATTGATGGTTAGCCCTATTCGGCCTGGGGGGGGGGGGGCACAAAGTGCCCGCGCTAACTTTCAACATTCATAACTTCCTTAATATGTATGCAAACGCCATCAAACTTCGTGACTTTTCCTAAAATTTATCTGGCAACAATTTCATATGACAATTTTTTGATCACGTGACTTGATGTTTCCATCATTC
Source organism: Cladopsammia gracilis (assembly GCA_022457155.1). NCBI lineage: Eukaryota > Metazoa > Cnidaria > Anthozoa > Scleractinia > Dendrophylliidae > Cladopsammia > Cladopsammia gracilis. Next base: position 821,141 of record JAJGOT010000196.1, read on the forward strand.
CTTTCAATGAAGAAAAACAATGTTTATTGGTGTAACTTTTATATTTTTACGTCATTTAGCGTTTATTTATTGGTTTTGATTAATTTTGGGTGAATTTGGACGGTTTTTAAGAGGTTTTGAAAAAATTCAGAAATCCAAGATGGCGGATCCAAGATGGCGGCTGCATAACTAATTACCTAATAACTACGTCATATGACGTCATCGTTCCATTATGCGGACCGCAACGGAGACAGTTTTGGGCGTACTATGTACCCTCTAGGTTTCATTGTCATAGCCTTAATGTTCTTGAAGTTACGAAGGGGGGCACAATGTGCCCCCCCCAGGCTCAGAAACTCAAAAAAAGCCCAGGCCGAATAGGGTTAATATATAACCATGTCACTTTTGGACTATGATCAACAACATAACAACAACAACATTTTATTTAAACACGATAAAAATTACAGCGGAGCTGATGTGGTCGTGTATTAAAAAGTTAAACAGTTTACAAATGGATAAAAAGATTAAAAACTAATTAAAATTTAAAATCTAATCTATAGAAAAATTAATCTATAAATTAAGCAATTGATATGAAGTTCAGCGTTTAAAAGAGTTTTTAAACAAACTCTTGCTTGAGATTGTACGCGTATGATTGTCAAGAGAATTCCATAGAGATGCAGCTTTGTAACAAGTGGACTTGCGAAGAACTTAAGTGTTTGGGTTTGGTAACAAAAAAGTAAATTTCCTACGCAAGTTATAGCTACACTCATATTTCGTAAACAGCTTCATAATAGGAACGGGTAAACAGTTATAAAAACAGTCATGTGCTAACTTAAGTTAACTTAAGTTAACTTAACTTAAGTTAACTTAAGTTAGCACATAAAGGTGATGGCTGTTTCACTATAAATTTTCAATATTTAAAAATATGTCTTGATCGCATATTGTATAATCGATTACACTTACGCCATTTCTACCGTGAAAAGTAGGCCTTCCGAGAGAGTCCCCGTTTACTCTGCCATTTAGTATTCTAAGGTCACAACTTTTGCAGATTTCAAGTAGTCTTTTGCCATGATTATTTAATTCATTATCATAACTATTTCTCTGAGTGTAATTAGAAGATTCTGCTGATTGATCGTTCGTTATGATCTTGTTTCCCTCTTGAGAAACAGAATCTGAATATTTTCCAGTTCTCGAATTAAAGTCCCCCATAAGGGTTACCGATCCTTGGAAAGAAAAAAAATATGTCTTGTTCTAATTGTTCAAATATTTCTTCATCAAAGTATTTTGAGTTCGTTGGAGGTATGTAAACTCCACAAGTGTAAATGTCTCTTTTTGTTTTGATATATTTTTTGTCAATTTTAAACCACAAGAAATTTGGAGATGTTTTAACAATTCGTAGCCAATCATGAAATTTATTTTTATATAAAAGACATATTCCTCCAGAGTCACGACCACCACTTTTCGATTTAGTGGAGCATTGGACAACGGATCTAAAGCCTGATACTTGGATATCACAGCAGTCCCAAATCTCGGTAAGAATCACAAAATCAAAATCATTGATGATATTTAGAAAATCATTGTTTTGTAATTTGTTTCCAAAATGTTTGGACGATATGCCATTAATATTCCAAGCGCAGAAAGATAACCGACTTGAAATAATTGAAGATCTTGTTAAACCTATAATAAAATTTTAGTTATGCTGACTATTAATGTATTATGCTGGTACAAAGTTTAATTTTCATTCATTAGATGAATGACTTTATAAATCTTAAAAAGGATATTATTTCCTTTGGGATTTGTACATCTGTGCTAGCGTTAGTGCTTGTTTGGTGATGTGTTCTTTCTCTTTCCCCTTTTGTCGAGATTGGTTGTTCAGTTTCTGTTTGCGATCCAGGTATTTGTTGATAAACTTGATGTCTTGTCAGTGGCGTCTGGTGATGCATTTTATGTCCAGTTTGTGTCATTTGTTGCTGTAGTTGATGCTCATTTATTGGTATTTACTGAGGGGGCGGCTGAGAGCAATATGGTAATTGATAAGGTAATGATAAGGTGATAAGGTTATTCGATCGTTAATGTTGATAATTGTTGATGCTGGGATGTCGTTGTGGGGAAGAAGTGTTGAGAAAATTGTCTTACTTGATGGGAATTTCGTCGAGGCTTCAGTAATCAATGTGGAGATATCATAAATAAATTCATCAGGTGACCTGGCTGTCTCAAGGTCGTTTGTTCCAGTGTGAAATATAATTAATTGGGGTGCCGTGCGAATCTCAGTTTGCAAGTAGGCTCGGGCAATCCTGATCAATGGAGCTCTGATTATCTTGGTTTCTTGATTGGATGTAAATAATTTCTTTTCATTTAAGAATTTTCCATTTGAATCACAGAGGAAGATGACTTCATTCGCGTGCATGTCGGTTTTGAGGTGATTGTTATTTGGAGGTGATTGTTTTTGTTGATTGTTATTAGGCATATTGGTATCCGGGGGCGTCTTCTTCTGCTCGTGTTTCTCGTCGATGATTCTATTATCCTTATCAAGTGGTGTTGTGGGCGATTCTTGTAAAGGAGAGAAAGAGTTGTACGTTGGTAGATTCACAAGCAGTAACTCCTGTTCTCCCGATTGTTTACGTGTTGGTTTAGAAATGTTTTCATTTTCATCAGGCTTTTCCGTTATGAGAACTTCTTGTGTAACGGGGGGGGGGGGGGGGGGGTGCTTCTCACATGTCACGGCCGTTTCCGTTGGTTTATGTGTTTCCAAAATCTGCCATAAAGCTTGGACAAAAGATCATTTATTTGGAGGCCTTGAACCGGCACCTGGAAGAGGAAGACCCCTCGTTGGAGATGTTTTTAAAAGGCGCTGCAAGGGTTGAAAGACATGTACATTCCAGTCGATTCTACCCCCGCCTTTGACTATTGGATGCGTCGAGCCACCGAGACCTTGGCCAGAGCTGCAGATGAGTCACCACGAGGCCAGTACGTGGCAGACGGGGTTGGATCGTTTTGAACATTCTTTTTTGTTGATGTTAAAATATTTTGTATCGTGTGGTGTTGTTTTTGACGATACAAGTCCCATCCCATGCCCTTTTTTGCTGAGTGCATTGGTCTTTGGACCCAACCGGTGGACGAAATGGCACCGTGTGCCAACACCCAAAAGCAATCCTCGGACACCTGGGAAGAGATCTTCGAATGCCCTGAGTAAAAAGGCAGTTTAGGGGGTGTGCAGCGGTTTGCCCAGCAGACGGGGTTGCCTTTGGCGCGGGCCAAGCGTGTCTTGGAAAGGCTCTTGAGATATACCCTGCATAAACCTCGTCGGAAACAATTTCCCACCACCCCGTGATCGTGTTTGCCCGCGACGAACAATGGGTGGCCGATTGGTGGACGTGGAGGCCTTGAAGAAACGGAATAAGGGTTATCGCTTCATTTTGACCTTCATCGATGTCTTGTCCAAGTACGCTTAGGAGGCGCTTTTGAAGAACAAGACGGGGAAAGCCGTGACGGAAGCCTTTGCACCGATTCTGAGAGGGAACAAAGGACGACAACCCTTGCGTTTGTAAACGGACGCAGGGAAAGAATTTTACAACCAGACCTTCCGAGCTTGAGAGGGATTGCGCTTTTTTTCTACGCGTGGGGATAGTAAAGCCGCCATGATGGAACGATGGAATCGAACGTTGAAGGAACGCATGTACCGCATGCTCACCGTGCTGAATACGCTCCAGTACTACGATCGTTTGCCGCTGTTGGTCCGAGGTTACAACGCCACCCCGCATCGAAGTATTGGCCTGCCCCCTAACAAAGTGACCCGCGCCAACGAACGAAGCGTGTGGGATCGACTGTACGAGACACGTCTTCGACAGCGGAAACGCCCGACACTGAAGGTGGGCGATCGCTTCCGTCTCAACAAGAAACATCGTCCTTTCCAAAAAGGGTATTTACCCGGATGGACGGTAGAAGAGTTCATCGTCCAACGCGTCCAACGAAGACCCGTCCCGACGTACAAGATCCAACAGTGGTGGGACGGTTCTTCCGTGCAAGGGACCTTCTACAAAGAAGATGTGCACAAAGTCAAGGTACCGGACGATGCCGTGTTTCGGGTGATAAAAGTGCTTCGAAGACGAGGGCAGAACGTGTTGGTGGGTTGGAAGGGGTGGCCCAGCAAATATGATAGTTGGATCAGCAAACGCAATTTGACCTCGCTATAAAGAGGGACCAAACCCAAACCGTCCACCTGTCATTTGCGGTTGTTCTTTCGTCGACGTCATGGATCGCGTGGTGCTCCTGAGTGATGTCTCCTCGGAATTTCCCATCAACACCCCGGAGGCGTTCAAGGTGCGATTGGCGGAACCGCTCGCGTTGGAAGGGTATTGGGAAGTGGGATTGCTTTCTCCATCCCCGATAGCGGACGGACGTTGACGCACCTCCCGGGACTCGTGAGGGGTCTCCTGTTTGTGTTGTCTTACACACTGTTGGATACCCTCGATGAACAGACCATTCGTGACTACATGATCAGCGGCACTTAATTGCAAGACGAACAATTCATCAAGGATGGGGTACATCTGATGGCATCTACAAATTGCCCTATATCTCAGAGGGAGGTCTAGCTATTTTTTGGTTGCTAAGAGCGTCTGGCTCGTTATGTTACCTGCTTATTTGGCATAGTTTCATTTGAAAAGGAAGTCGTCGTTCAATGTTCCTAATAATTTGCAAGCAATATTGTTTCAGTGACCTTAATAATATGAAACATTCGTGATTTCGACTATCAGTCACGTGACCTGTTATCGAGCGTTAGCGGTTAAAATCTTCAGGGTAAAATGGGGAACATTAAATCAAATCAAAGTAAAACTTTTTGAGCACCAATCTTTTGCATCCTTGGTGCTGGTCATGGAATAGCCTTGTGCGCATGTCCAAGTTTAATAGCAATCACGTAATTAGGCTAAATAGGTCACGTGACTTTAGAAATAGTTTAATAACTTCTAATACAAATTACAAATACCACCTTACAAGGCAGAATAACAATGCTGATACTCTACTGGACAATTTAGTAGCACATATTTTTAAAATTATATTGCAAAACCTTTCCCCATTTTAGAAAACGCATTTTGTGACGTCACTTACGGCGCATTATCACGTGATGCCAACTTACACTTTCATATGATTAACCAAGTCAGATGTAAATCCTACTATTAGCATCGAACTTTGAAGTTAATTGTATTGATCAATAATAAGGGATCTCTAAATTCGTCGCGGGGGTCCTTTGAAATGCCTTAGCCATGCCTTAACTTGCCTGAGCATGATTCGAATCTTCGAAAGGGAAGCCTTTACAAAAACGCAAGCACTGGGACTTCGTTTGGAGAAGGCCCGTCTTCCCACCTTTCGCTGGGAAGGACCGTCCTTGGTCGTGGAACATGTGAGAACATTCCACCCCAACCCACCAGGAGCGACCCTGCCGTTCGGTTGATGGTGAATAAAAAGTTGGCGGTGGGCATGGGGTGGTTGAACTCCGTGGGGTCGAAACTGGGAAAAATCTCCACGATACCCTCCCTTACAAAGAGCCCAAGCAGACCTTCTATTCTGTCAAGGAAACGTAACTGGGTGCGAAAAAGCTCTGGAAGACGGACGAAGGGTATCTGTATCTCTCTCTAACCGTGAATTGGCACTTTGTGAATCTCAACAACGCCTTTGACGAGTACGTAGGGAGTACGGGAAGACGCTTTTTCGTGTATACGGATCTGGTGGAAAGCAATCGAATTAGCGGTCAACTCCACCCTTCATTCGAAAAGCGGAGAGGGATTGCAGTATTTTGAAGCGTTGCATGTCCAATGGGTCCCCTTACGACGGCCCTGCATCGATATCGTCGAAGTGCAACTGGCCAACCCGACCGGGACCTTGGCGAAAATGAAAAAAAAGGACAAACGGTCGTCACCTTCTCGTTCCGAAAGGCGACGGTATAAAAAAAAGCCAGGCCTCCCCCTTCTTCGCATCTTATTGTCGCCATGTTGGGAGGCAGTTTAACGCATTATCATCCCCCTCGATGAGAACGGGAACTGGGAAGGGGCAAGGCGGAGGCGCCTTCACGCAAGACTTGATCAAATTGGCCACCCCGCTGCTCACGTCCTCGTTGCACGAGGGGAAAGCGTCGCTGGACAGAGGTCAATCGTGGCGAGAGGCGGGGAAAAGCAGTGTTCGACGCATTAGGACGAGGTGTGAAACGAAAAGCCAAGAAGAGTAAGCAAGTGGTCTATAACAAAGCGGCGAAACGAGCCCGAGACATTTTCGGTGAGTGAAAAAACACAGCCGCAGCACCATGGTCCACCCCTTGGTCGTTCAATAGCGACCCAGGCATCTGATGGGGAGGGGACGGTATTTAAGTCCAGTCCAACGCCGAGGATGGATCGCCTCGGACGTCGCGCCTCCAACGGGGTATCGTCTCACCAGCTACATAAAAAGGGCCAACACGCGTCGACGGCAACGCAAACACCCACGAACCTGAGAGCATGATGTCCTTGGAATTGTTTACGATTCCCACCGCCGACATTGCTCGGAGGGGTATCGGATGGTCAAGTTCAGCCCTTCCACCACGGGGATCCCACCCATTACCATCACCGTGCAAGCGTTGGATGATTTTTGCGATGTGGATCGAAGTTATTTGGAACTGGAACTGCGTTTGAATTCGGGCTCCACCAATGGCCTAGTGGCGGATGCGAATGCCGACTCGGACACCGACGACACCCGATTCCTGTACGCGGTCAACGACATTGCGCATTAGCTCTTCAAACAAATGAATCTGCGATACAATGGAGCCCTCATGAGCGAACAAACGGACTCGTACGCTTACAAAGCTTTCCTGTAAAACCATCTTGAATTTCAATCGAGAGGAAGGAGAAACCTTGCTGGTCGCTCAAGGGTGGGTGAATCAATTGGATGTCGTCCCTCAAATAGTTGCCGCCGGAGCCAACGACGACCTTCCCACCACGGCCGGATGGATGCACAATTCGGTGCAACCCCTGAAAACAGCCTCCGAGCGATTTCGCGGCAACCAGACCGTTACCTTGCTGATCAAACCGCACCTGGAAGCCTTTCACACGGGACGCCTTCTCACCCCGGGTGTAGAAATGGTCTTGGAATTGTTTTGCAATTCCCCCGAATTTTTCACCTTTGGCTCCAAGACGAGTGGCACCGGGGTGAAACGGATGGTGACGTTGATCCACGAGGATCTGAAAGTCACCTTGCATTTGTGCCGAGTGAGTTTGAATCCCACGGTGTACAGCTCCCTGTACACCGATCGAAAAAGCAAGCGACAAACGAGATCTGGTCCTTCTCGTTCAATGGACGTACCACCAAATTCACAGAAGATAATGTGTTTGTGGGAAAAGTGCACGATCGAATGATCATGGCGTTGGTGGACAGTCGGGCGTTCATTGGAGATGTGGAATGGTATCCCTTTGCTTTTCTAAAATTTGGGGTGACCCGCATTGAACAAGTGGTGGATGGCAAAGAATACCCGTACCCGACGCTGGAGTTAAATGGAGAGAGGTACCGTCGTTTCCAGGAGGCGTGTGGACGGTATCAGCACCACGGTCCCTCCATGGGGAGACCGGAGGATTGTGGCAAGGTGTGCAATGCAAGTTGTTCACGTTCAACAATACACCTTCGGGCGTGGCGGACGTCCCCGACTACCGAATCCCGAAACAAGCGGGAATGTAGGATGGGAATCGATGGGATTATCGTCATTTTCATCGATTGCGTCAATTGGCAGAACAACGCGCCTGGGGTGCCTTGGTGACCACTCTTCGGTCTTGCGGGGAAACCAATGTCAGGGAAAGCATGGAAACCCTCATAAAAGAACGCTCCCCTGGATGGTAGCATCAATACCAGACACGTTGATTCGTATGCCGAGTAGCGCCATGGTCGCCAGCCCCTCGGCGTGTGGAAAAACCCAATTGGTGGACGAGATATTGACGGAGCAACGCAATTGACGGACCCTTGCTCGGATCGTGTACTGTTATGGGATGTGGCAACCCCGCTTTGCTCGAATGAAGAAGAAAGGCTTTCCATTTCATCACGGGATCCCGACCCCCTCTCACTTGGCAAAATGGTTCGAGGGTCAAGGGGGCGATATTCTGGTGTTGGACGATCTCATGGAAGAAGGGGGCAACGACAAGCGCGTGTTGGATTTACTCACCAAAGATTCCCATCATGGAAACATCACGGTGTTCTATTTGACGCAAGATTTGTTTCCTCCTGGAAAATTTGCCAAGACCATCAACCGAAATGCGCATTATGTCATCGCCTTCAAGAATCCACGCGGTCGAACAGGAATGCGGAATTTAGCGTTGCAAGCGTCCCCGACAAATGGCAGAGGGTGGTGGGGGTGTTCAACCTCTGCACGCAGAACCCCTTTGGCTATTTAATGTTGGATCTACACCCGGCGCCAGACGATCGTTTTCGGTTGTGGACGAATTTACGCGAACGAGAAGCGCCCCCGGTGGTCTAGGAAGAAACTGGATGAGTCGACCAACATGGAAGCAATCTCCTTCCCGTGTTTTTTACGCGAGCTGCAACGGACCTTTTGAAAAAAACCGTGGGCACCTTGTCCAAAGGTGACTCCAACAGGAGTTTCGGCGTGGGAACACATCAAAAGAGCCATCCAACAAGCGAAACAACGCCTTCCCCTCACCTAAGTCGACACCTGATCCTCTTATAAAAACGAAGGGGATCTTGCCATCTTCATTTTTTATGCCACAGTATACCAAAACGACGTGCCGTCAAAAGACGTCGACGGCGGAGGCATTAACGCGGTGGTAGTTTAGAAGAGGTTCTTCCGCCCATCCTGCGTGTGGTTAAATCCCTCATGGGGGAACAAACCGTGGGTGCCTTGGCGAAAGCTTGGCTCCTTTGGCTACTACACACTCTTCTTTTGTTATGTTTAATTCAATGTCTAGTTAGCTCTGTTCTTACTTTTTTTTATTTCCTTAATGTTGGTATATTGTAATTGAATGTGTGAATAAAATGAACTTGAACTATGAACTTGAACTTGAAAGAATTGACCAAAGAAACCGTCAAGAGTGGTGCTCGAGGGGTGGCCCGAAAAATGACAAGTACCATGCGAGGCATCAAACGGAGAGCCACACGTGCCGTTCAACGCGCCAAACGACGCATTCCGGGTCTATAAAAACGGCCGAGGGCCTCCGATGGTTTCATCATTCAGTCGACACAGCCTCGCCATGCCGAAAGGAAGACGACCGCGACGTCGTGCCTTGTGCCGACACGGTGTCAAAACACGACGAACCCCCGGTCTTCAGCATGGAGGCGTGCGTGTTTCCTTTCCTTTCCTTGCCAGAAAAGCCTTAGAAGCCGCGACCCGTAAACGGAGGTGAAAAGAAAAAAAGGAGTGAGAAGCCATCGAGTATAAAGAGGGAACGATCCCTAGGGAGTGCGGTCGGTCCGAGTTACGTCATGCGTCGCATCCATCGTCAATTGCTCTTCTTACGAAGTGTATTAAGGGAAGCCGATCATCATCGACGACGCGAACGATTGCAATAGCCCTTATCGTAGATGAGTACGCCACGCCAACATATCAGCGGTTTCTTGCATTCTTGACCGTATAGTCTCGTTTTGATGTTTACGTTCATCGTCGTCAGAGGTTCTCGTAAACATCAAAACGAGACTATAGGGTCAAGAAAGCGAGAAACCGCTGATATGTTGGCGTGGCGTACGCATCTACAATAGGGGCCATTAGCCAATGCGGAACAAAGCAATACCATCAGCGAATTGGCGATGAACACGTTACCGCGGAGTACTGTGCCCCTCTTCCATGCCAATTATCAAGTGCTACTCCCTCACCGCCAGGCCTTGCGTGAAGTTGCGAGAAACCATGCAATCTCAAACGGTGGAAGGAATCTGGCGTGGTTTGAATTGTATCTGTGAAAGAGCCCTCAAGTCGCGATGAACCATGTGTCGCACCTTATAAAAAGGACGGAAAGACGGGAACAAGAATGTCAGGCCACCTTACAGCGAGTGGTGAAGACCTTGCAAAGCTGAAATCGAGACGTGGAGAGGCTCGAAAAGGAACTCGAGACGCTTCGTCAGCGATTTAGGCAAAAAGAGGACTACGTGGAGTTGTTGTGTCAACATTTGCTGAATCTACGCGATCACCAACTCTGCCGCTACTGCCGAGCCTACGCCGACATGTTGGGAGACGGGAGCGGAAAAGAAGGACCATAAGTACGTTCAATGCCCAAGCCGTCACCGACCCTCAACGGTTTCTTCAATTGCAAGAACAGTACAAGCAACGTTTGATGGAAGACAGTCGACTGAACAAAGCGGCGACGTTGGCGGCCGAAGAAGACGTGTTGCTCAACTCCGACCTCGACCCAGGTCTCAAAGTCGCTTTGGCCAAACCCTTGGCCCGTCAAGTGCGCACGTGGTCCAAACGCGTCCTACAACCGGGTATGTGGGCCGAAGGGACGGGTGTAGGTGCACGGCTGTAGGGAGGAGGAGGATCTGGCCGAGGCTCCGATCTTCACCCCATCAAACAAATGATAAAAGGACGCACCCTTTCGAAGCCCGCTCCAGGTCAAAAACCAGCCAAAGCGACAGGAACCCCCAAAAAGGTCAGCGTCAAGAAACTCACGACCCACTCGGGCATTCCGAGACCCATTCATCCATGGCAAGTTCCCTTTGACACACCCGCCTCGGCACCGGGTCCCTCGACGTCCTCCTCCTCCCTCAGCGGTTATCTGAAGACACAAGCTAAACAGAAGATAGGGAATGTCGCGAAAAAAACTAAAAGCGCTGCGAGGAGAAGCCCAGGCTGCCGTCAAAAGAAAAGTGAAATCAGAGCTAGAGACTCAAGACGGAGTGGTTGCATTGGAAGTAATGGGGCGCGGTCAAACCCAACGGAGAAGGCAGGCTCCCCGCCGACGAAGAGCCATTGGCGGTGGGAGCTTTGACATTTAAAAGTAGCTGGCCAAAACGGGGATCGAATTTCATTAGCCCGGTTATCAATTCATGGGACCCGGGACGCATCTAGCCAAGCGCCTGAAACGAGGGGATGCTGGGAAAAATTCGGTTGGATCGATTGGCCAAGCAACACGACATCGATTACGGTCGATCCCAGACGTTACAAGACAAGTGGAATGCGGATGAAAAAATGATCCGAGGGATTGCCAACCTGCCGGGAAAACAAACCCTGACGGAGAAAATCGTCAAGAAAATCATGCAAGTCAAGAAACGTTTAAGAGTGGATGCCTGTATCGACCGCGAATGGCCGGTCAGCGATGATTTGAGCAAAATCGTCATATTTGGTCAGAAGCTACCCTTAGGTGAACTCTTTTCGAAAATCATATTCAAAAGTTCCAGCGCATTTTTAATTTTGCGAAATTGACATAAGTTCGAAAACGCGGTCAAAGTGTGGTTTTTCTTTATGAAATATCGCGAATTTTGTTCCTAGGTTAAAGCACCGTGAAAGTCTCGGAATAACATCAATTATACTAAAACTTTACACGGACTTAGACTAATTCTTCACAATCAGAATGCATGTAAAAATATTTCACATCTACAGGGCATATTATTTTTCATGCCATTTTAAACATGCGATTAGCCAAACTCAAAATTGTCACGTAGATAAAGGCTATTTTCAAAGAAATAAAACTATATCTGGTACATAACATTTCTACATTTAAACTTCATAGCCTGAAACGCTAGGCATTAGAGTTTGTTTATGCCAAGTTTCAGCCTTGGACTCGAATTGCTTCCCTTTCAGAAATCGGTGCGTCCGTGGTGTTATGCGCGGTTCAAATCTGCTTAAATGTTACAATGAAATGGTAATCATACAAAGATACAAGGAAGCAAAACAAAAGATAAATAACAACAAATGTAGAGTTTTTTAATAACACCAACATCACAAGATGTAAAGAACTATACATTTATTTGCATTAACTAGTTTAAATGTCAACAAGCCGCCGAAGGTTCATGTATTCAAATGACCAAATTCATTCTGTTTTACATCCATTCCAATAAATTGCTTTTAGTTCTTCGAGAAACAGCCTCCAAAATTATGAGAAGTAGCTTAAAATAAATTAAGGCGATTTATCGGATGTGATTTGCTTCATATCGTGAAATGCTTGCGTGTTTGAAGTACAGCCAGGTTAATATCCATGTAATTAACAACTTGTGTACTTGTTCGCATGAATACCGTCGCTCTAAGGGCAGGGGTGTTTTTATATGCGCGTTGAAATGTGATGAACATACAGGCAGAGTGTATTTACTTTATCCGTGGAAAAAGCACCAACACTTTTAAGCATGTAATACACTTTGTTATGTGCTAGCCGGGGGGATTTTCATAGAAACCCCATGAAATTTACCTTGCACGTAATTATGCTTTATTGCTCCTTTTAGGATGCGTGTTTCTAGTCATTCGCTCTGACTAAGATGATTCGCTTAAAGCATAACTTTCGCCCTGTTCTCTGACCGATTCTGAACTTAGCAGTCAAGTAGGTTTTCTGATTATTGCTGAATCAGTATGCTTTTTTGCCGATTTCAGATCCCATCCCTCCAACTTATGCGTGGTAGGTTGCCCTTCTCGATTAACTAGCGCGGCTTTTAGCGAGGGCAAGACCCCAACAACCTCCTCCAAGCAGGACTTGTACCCCAATTTTACCAGATCCATCAAAGAATATTTTTCCAAGCTTAGCGAGCTTTTCTCCAGGGAAAGATGTTTATCTAAAGCTGAGAGCCTTTGGAAGGCCCGGACACAACCTTCCTGCGGACAGGTATATACGGCTTAAACTGCAATACTTTCCTCTGAAGATTCAGCTGTATTCCTTGGCGCAGCAGCAGCGTCCTGCGTAGGCCGATTAGTCTTGCTGCTAAGCGGACAAAAGTCACCGGGGTGAGAATGTACCATCTAACCAACACAAACTAGGAACCTCTGAAAGTCAGTATTGACATATGTCTTCACTTACTATTATCTCCACTTGTTCGATCGTTCGGAAAGCAAGGTTTCAAAAGCTGCGGTGACAATTGCGATTTCCGTTTACAAATAATGGTATTCGCAACGTTAAGCCGGCAGGGATAGAAATGGATTTTTTCAATTTTTTCATATCGGTACCATAAGTATAGTTAAATCTTCACCACTAACCCCACCCGGCTTAGCTAACATTAAAGGGGTTTCAGTAGTTACCAGAACGTATAGTGTCCAGCTTTACGTCTCTGCCATCGCCGATGCGGTATGCACGCCAACACTTGACCGATCCTACCGCGCGAAACTCAAAGTTATTGATCTTGGTTATGCCCGAGATGGTCTGTGGGCATTCTGGAAACTAAGGGATTCCTTCTAAAGCCACAACCCGCACGCCCTGCAGCCCACCGTGTGATAGTAGCGCATCCTGTAGCTGACTGGCAGTGCACACATCATGACCCTCGGTTATGTAGGCTCTGACATGGGTTTTGCATGTAGCGGCCAGTCGATCTGTAGCTCCTTTGCCACCCTGAGGATCGGAGAAGTCGATTCGTGCGATATCGACGCCAGTGCTGGCTGCTATCTGCTGGCACGCCAGGATGGTTCCTTAAGAACCATCCTGGCGTCCAGTCATTTACGATTATCACTGTGTCGCTGGTAAGAGTTCCGAGAACGTCTAGTCGAGCCTGGTCTTGGTGCGTGGTGCGCAGCAGATGGCGTTTCCATGACTGGATGGCAAGCGTGGCGGAGTAAGCCAAGTAGATGGCCTCGTCCTTGTCGTCCTCATTGGCGAATGACACGTCTTTTACAGCAGCGGCGATATCAGCCAGTGTGGCGTCCAGGCTGTCGCACTGACTGCACGCGTCTTCATGGGTGTGATCGCATTGCTGCCGTACAACAGGGTCGGTGCTGTCACTTATGGCATACACGCAGCAGTGGTCTGCAACTTCAAACGAGGTGCTAAGGTGAACCTATTAATTTAAAAGATCGACTTCTAAAAACAGTTTGGAAGATATAGAGTATCATTGTATAAGAGCAGGGTATACAAAAAGTGTAGAAAATGTTTAAAACAATACTAAAGGCCTAGTAGTGACCAACTAGTAACCATTTTGCTCTACACGCCTCTGTTATTGTTATTCCTTTTATATTACGGGAACGAGACACTTCTATTGCTTTTGGGGCGCAATGCATAATGGTCACTACTTCGGGTAAATTATTTGTTTCTTGTAATGAGCTATTTGTTTAGCCTATAATGACATTTATGGACCAAACTGTACTTTTACCTTGAAATCACTTTTGAGGTAGAGTTTTGCCGTCTTCAAGAGCACGATGTGTTGAACTTGCCATTTCTTTTCTTTTCCCAGCTCTCCATGCTGACGCACCAGTGCGTCAGGTTCTCAAATGCTCGAGCACCCTCAGACGCAAAATAATCGAGATCTTGCAGCGACTTGCGCATTGATGCTTTGCATTCTGTTAGAACACGCAGCATAGTGCGCTCACTGAAAGGCTCGAATTATGTGTCGTCACAGTATTGCTTGTACTGGCGCGCGATTCTCTGAGGCATCATAGCACGGATGATGTTGGGCACCTAGATCAGTTGGCCTGACGACAGTTTCAATACTTTCTAAACAAACGGCATATCTTGTACAAGGTGGGAATTGTGATAAATCCCAAGCAGTGACGAATTTGCCGCCGGTCAACTCGCAGACGTATTGTAGGCTAGTGTTCTGGGGGGGGGGGGGGGGGGGGGGCACGTCCATACTGAAGGCGACGGAGATTTGCTAAGCTGTACCGGTAACGGGTCAAGCCTGGGATATAAAAGGCAATTGCTTTAAAGCACACTACTCCCGACATAATAGACAAGATCTGTCTTCGTGTTCCCCAGCTGTCGGCATAGCTGTAGGCCTCGGATAGGGCCTGAACATACTGCTTGGATGTTTCAAGTAGATCATCCAGACCCAGAGCCTTCTCCATGGCTGAGCTTGACATGATTACTTTTCATAGAGAGCCCACATCATTGGAGCTAATCGTCTGTAAGACTGCTGATACAATTTCGACCGCACGTTTCGTGTATCGTTTCCTGGTGCTGTCACTGACCTTTTCCCACTCCATCCACGGCTTGGTGACAGGTGCGATACTGGAACAGACAAGGAACTCGTTCAACTTATTGCGAGGTTGTGCTGCGACAACAGTGCTGGGACCTTCGTCACTTGTACTGGACACAATGCTTCCTGTGTCGGTTGGGCTGAGGAAAGTCTTTTCTGCATCCTCTTGAACGATGACGTCCTGTTGGCGGCCATGGAAGCCACGGAAGAGAGCAACAGGTGACAACCCTTCGAGTTCCGACTCACCTCGGGAACGGCTCGACGTTTGCAACGGTTTGGGTTACGTCGTCGCGTGTTCGATGCCACCCTTCACGCTCGCACGGATCTCTTACGTCCCCCACAATTCGATGTGTGGTACGAACTCGAAGAAGCGTTGCGTCGTGCGATCAACGCCGAATTGGAGGCTCAACACTTAGCCTACGACGATCGCGCGTTGTTTACGCAGCAACTTCCCACGTTTCTACAAACCTTTCAATCGTTTCACGTGCCGGTGCGGGAATGGCGCGAACAGAATCAGCGGATCACACTCCTCTTTGAAAAAATGGCGGAGAAATTAAACTCCAACGAACAATTCAAATGGATGATCGCTTGAGAGTGCAAATCACCACCGTGAGGGCTCCCGGAAGCCACCCTGGGCAACGTACCCTTCGACCCGACGAGGATCTCACCCGTTAGGGGCGTTCTCCCTTTCGGGGATGTAACACATGTTCCCGCTTGTACCTAGGCTTTTTTTATTTCCTTCTCATGCTAATAAATGCCTTTGTGTTTTTTCTGTTTTTTGTTTCTCTCTGATAGAACGGGCACAGGGAATCCAAATAAACGACAAACTGCAAGGCTGATCTGAATACGTAAAAAGGTAGATTTTGCGAGACACCAATGCGACAGAAACCGATAAAGCAGGGTAGCGACCGCGGACAGGTAATCCACCCTTCTCTGAACGAGCGGGCACTGGGACCCTCCTTTCTCCTACCGAGCGGGTACTGGGGACCACTCCGATACCTGATCCCAAAAAGTCACTTCCGGTCAGCGGTACATCCCCCCCGAGTCGCGATAAATAGGTGATCCATAGATGGCCAATAGATGACCCAAATGTCCTTAGGTGGTCCATACATGGCCCATAGATGGCCCGTTGGTCCAATAAAAAATGCTTCCGGTCTCCCGCCTCTGCCCATGCACCCTACGCCATCCCACCCCATGACGTCACCCTCGTCTCTGATTGGTTCCCGCTATGATGTCACCTCGATAACGATTCGTTTCCACCAATCAGATTGCTTCCCTGACCTTTAGTACGAGAGATGATGTCATACTTCGCCCTCTGATTGGCAGACCTTTTTAATGAGATGCTAATGACTCGCTCCTGATTGGCTGCTATATATGTTGTGCGAGTTATACTACTAGCTTTTATACTTTTGCCATTATTTGTTCTTTCTATTCCTCACCAGTATCAATAGTTGCAGAAGATAAGGTTTTCTTGGGTAAAAAAGGTCCATATTCATTCTATTTAATAATTACCTTAAAATAATGTTTTGCTGCTATTTTTTCTTTAGCTGCTGGGTTTCCTTCACCAATAACCTAATCTGGACCTTTGTAACGCCTGTTCTTCTTGTTTTCTTGGTAAGTTTTTACACCCAATGCAAGGAAATGTGAAGTGATGTATCTAAAGTATAACCTGGAGTGTAAGCTTCTATTGTTGGGTACTTTTATTGAAAATACACCAATTAATTTATAATTGACAGCGCTGAATTTGAACGTTGATAAATATTGTGAAATATTCAACCAGTTCCTTTAATCTTTAATATTAAAGCCAACACCAACATATTCGTGACATTTCTTTAATTTTATCTGGAAACAAATTTCTGTGACATTTCGTTGTTCACGTGACTTGATGTTTGGGTCTTTTAACCTTCTTATGGACGGTTTTGTTTGGTTTTGGAGAAATCAAGAAATCCAAGATGGTCGATACAAGATGGCGGCTGTGTAGAACTAATGGCATAATTCAAAAGTCACATGTCGTCAGCATTTTCCCATTTTACGGACCTCAAAGGAAACATACCCTCCAAGTTTCATTTCACTGTTGTAATGCTCTTATGTTACACAATGTGCCCATCCTAGGCCCAGGAAATGAAAACATTCCAGGCTAAATAGGGTTTAAGTCGATTTAACCACAGTAACTTATGTTACACAGTGTACCCATCCTAGGCCCAGAAACTAAAAACATTCCAGGCTTAATAGGGTTTAAGCCGATTTAACCACAGTAACATATGTTACACAGTGTACCCATCCTAGGCCCAGGAACTGAAAACATTCCAGGCTAAATAGGGTTTAAGTCGATTTAACCACAGTGACTTATGTTACACAGTGTGCTCAACCAAGGCTCAGGAACTAAAAACATTCCAGGCTAAATAGGGTTGAACTCGATTTAACCACAGTAACTTATGTTACACAGCGTGCCCATCCTAGGTTCAGGAACTAAAACCATTCCAGGCTAAATAGGATTTAAGTCGATTTAACAATATTAATAGTGACTAGCGCTTTTTCATGGTCACACAGATTTTAAACTAACAAGCAAACGACAATTTCGTGGCCCAAACATTACACTCATCAGTGACTTCCGTCGTAACACCCCTTATCCTCTCGTTATAATTTATCAGATAAACTCCGTGATATTTGGTCGAGTTGTCCATGAAATTCTCACGATGCAGACTGATCAAACTTCTGAACTGGGGAAAGTGCGACAAGGTATCAAGGCATGCGTAGTTTTGTTTCCTCTTCTGGGAATGACCTGGGTGTTTGGCGTTCTGAGCGTCACAGATGCTGGTCTCGCATTTCAGTACATCTTCACCATCCTCAATTCACTACAGGTACTGTAACGTTTATTATTATTATTTTTATTTAATGTAAAGTTAATTAAGACTTACAGTCTCAGTAACAATTTAAGGTGGCTCACAACAGTTTCTAGTATAAATTTCCAGTACTTACATTTTGATGGATCAATACTACCACTCTTTATGATGTGATGGGAAATATTCGGAACTACTGAGAGCCACCTAAAGGCTTTTTTGGGGAACGAGATCTACATGGTTAGCTCAGTTGGCAGAGCACCAGTTTGCCAATCGTTCGAGGGATCGTCCGCCCGCATCACCCAACCGGGTCATTCAGTAACCAGTACGATTATGCCAGATGTAATGTTCTCAACACCTTGTCTCGGTTTAGTTGTTGATGACTCTTTGCCATCGATCTTGTCTCCTACTCCTTTTCGTACTTCTGAATAAGTAGGGGACGTTCAAGCCTGAATTTTTTTCAGGTTGCTTTTTCAACTACTTTAGTTGATAGCACATTACGAGGATCACCTACATCTCTATTCGAAAAGTGTGGGAAGAAGCCCCCAATCTTGTGGTCTGTACTACATGTTTTGTTAACATTTATTGGTAGAGTAGCTAGTTGGGGTGAGTTTGGCGCCTTAACCCTATTTTGCCTGGGGGGGGGGGGGAGGGGGGCACAAGGTGCCCACGCTAACTTTCAACATTCATAACTTCCTTAAAACTCTTTCGCTACGGGAGCGCACATGTGTGCGCATGACGTAAGATTATTAATGAGCCTGCGATCTCGCATAATTTTTCCAAGGTAACTGATTAAAAATGCAAATAAATTAGTTGAGAGGTACCCACAATACTTAGCACTTCTTGGTCGAATGGTAAACGAGAAATCGGTGACCATTTTTACTGTGCAAGCCGTGTGTTTATATATATATATATATATATATATATATATATATATATATATATATATATATATATATATATATACAATTATGTATACAATGTGCCCTCCCGGTTATTACCATAATGGCTTTATGGCAACTCCTGAACTTGGGCACAGGATGTACGGTTACACATTGTTGGATTGCACTGTGGAGTCACGAGAGTGCTCAAACTGCAAGCAGTGAGCGAAGCAATATGCCAATAATGAACACCTCTTACGAGGCTCTCCACCCAATCCAGAGAGTGCTCAAACTGTATGAACAGTGAGCGTAATATACAATTATGTATACAATGTGCCCTCCCGGTTATTACCATAATGGCTTTATGGCAACTCCTGAACTTGGGCACAGGATGTACGGTTACACATTGTTGGATTGCACTGTGGAGTCACGAGAGTGCTCAAACTGCAAGCAGTGAGCGAAGCAATATGCCAATAATGAACACCTCATACGAGGCTCTCCACCCAATCCAGAGAGTGCTCAAACTGTATGAACAGTGAGCGTAATATACAATTATGTATACAATGTGCCCTCCCGGTTATTACCATAATGGCTTTATGGCAACTCCTGAACTTGGGCACAGGATGTACGGTTACACATTGTTGGATTGCACTGTGGAGTCACGAGAGTGCTCAAACTGCAAGCAGTGAGCGAAGCAATATGCCAATAATGAACACCTCTTACGAGGCTCTCCACCCAATCCAGAGAGTGCTCAAACTGTATGAACAGTGAGCGTAATATACAATTATGTATACAATGTGCCCTCCCGGTTATTACCATAATGGCTTTATGGCAACTCCTGAACTTGGGCACAGGATGTACGGTTACACATTGTTGGATTGCACTGTGGAGTCACGAGAGTGCTCAAACTGCAAGCAGTGAGCGAAGCAATATGCCAATAATGAACACCTCTTACGAGGCTCTCCACCCAATCCAGAGAGTGCTCAAACTGTATGAACAGTGAGCGTAATATACAATTATGTATACAATGTGCCCTCCCGGTTATTACCATAATGGCTTTATGGCAACTCCTGAACTTGGGCACAGGATGTACGGTTACACATTGTTGGATTGCACTGTGGAGTCACGAGAGTGCTCAAACTGCAAGCAGTGAGCGAAGCAATATGCCAATAATGAACACCTCTTACGAGGCTCTCCACCCAATCCAGAGAGTACTCAAACTGTATGAACATATATAAATATATAAATATATAGTGCGCAATCATGGCTGCCATGAGATATCGCGGAGACAATTCCGAAGATATGGAACGTCTTTTAACCTAGGTTTGGACATCTGATCCGGATGAAAACCTTGTAGGGAGTTCCGATAGTGAATTTTCTGAGTCAGGAACAGAAGAAAGCTTTGAACAAAATCAGGATTTTTCTAGCGAAAGCGGCAACTCTTGTGATAAAAGGGAAATGCCACGAACTTCTTCCTACACTTCAGCTGCTCCATCGAATGGGTCAAAAAGAAAACAAACAGCAAAATCATTACCACCAGAGCAACCACCATCGAAGAGAAATCGTGATACAAATACAACAACGACCTCAACAACAC
The DNA here is from genome assembly GCA_022457155.1 of Cladopsammia gracilis. NCBI lineage: Eukaryota > Metazoa > Cnidaria > Anthozoa > Scleractinia > Dendrophylliidae > Cladopsammia > Cladopsammia gracilis. Next base: position 841,492 of record JAJGOT010000196.1, read on the forward strand.
GAGGAACAACACGGCGAGGACGGCGAGTTAGTGTACGTGGCCGATCAGCTGGTGGAGGCACATGTGCAAACTGCGAAAATCTTTTAAGTCGATTCCAACGGAAAGAAGATATCGCAAAAAGAAATCTAAGCGACTTCAGGTTTAAGCCAAGCCCAATTGGAGAGAAGCCAGGTACGGGAAAACCTATTGGCTATTTTGAACAGTTTTTCTTAATTGAAATATTTGAATTGTTCGTGCAAATGCGATGTGCCTAAAAATGGGACTGGGACATGGAGATGGGGGCATTGGGACGTGTGTACAGGGACTTGGGACTCGAGGACGAGAGACGAGGGACTCGGGTACGTGAAGTATGGGACGCGGGGACGCCAAATACGGACGCGGGGACGTGAAGTATGGGATGCGGGGACGCGAACAAGAATTGTTTCTGTTCCTGCAAAAGTCGGAGTCGTTTCCCAAACTTCCTGTTCCCTTTCACGTTTTGAGCTTAATGTCTCCAACTAGCCATTCGATTGTGCGTTTATTCGTCGATTGGTAAACGATAGATGGCAAGCATGGAATTTTCACTGTGTTTAATCTAACTGGACTGTATACTTCAATTTCATGAGCATTACTTTGTAGGATGTTCTCAGAGAAAAGGGAACACAAAGAAAGGCCCAAGCCATTCCTATTTCAAGTTAAAGTGCAGTTTCAAAGGAACACGTTCACTTTGATTTCCGTCAAATCCGTGAAATCCGCCGTATTTCGAAAACAATGTCACTAGTGAACTTCCAGTTTGATGCGGCAGTTCACCAGTGGACACTTTTTTCAAAACACGGCGGATTTCACGGATTTGACGGAAAACTAAGATCTCTTCAAAAACTTATATACATAATATATTAAACTTATTGATATACTTACAGTTTAAATGAGAAGTATTATAAAATATAGAATATCTTAGATTTCCGTCAAATCCGTGAAATCCGCCGTATTTTTAAAAAAATAATAATCAAGGACTGAACTTACAGTTTGATGCAGCAGTTCACCAGTGGACACTTTTTTCAAAATACGGCGGATTTCACGGATTTGACGGAAACCTAAGATCTCTTCAAAAAATTATATACATAATATATTAAACTTATTGATATACTTACAGTTTAAATGAGAAGTATTAAATAATATAGAATATCTTAAATTTCCGTGAGATCCGTGAAATCCGCCGTATTTTGAAAAAAGTGTCCACTGGTGAACTGCCACATCAAACATACAAGTTCAACCCCTGTTTATTATTTTTTTCAAAATACGGCGGATTTCACGGATTTGACGGAAATCTAAGATATTCTATATTATTTAATACTTCTCATTTAAACTGTAAGTATATCAATAAGTTTAATATATTATGTACATAAATTTTTAAAGAGATCTTAGATTTCCGTCAAATCCGTGAAATCCGCCGTATTTTGAAAAAAGTGTCCATTGGTGAACTGCTGCATCAAACTGTAAATTCAGTCCTTGATTATAATTTTTTTCAAAATACGGCGGATTTTACGGATTTGACGGAAAAGTAGAATGTCCCAGCTTTCAGTTTCATATTGCAGTAGATATATTTTTTTTTAAATCAGGCCAGATTTCTTGGATTTTACGGACATATGCACTTCAGATATTTAATAGAAGTCAATGGGATTTCATGGAAAGATATACCAACATCTTTTGACCCAATTTAACTTGTTGACAGTAGTTTTCAACTGTTAGTTTTACCGGTTCATTTTTATCTTTATTAGCTATTTTCTGAAGAACGAAAACACCATCAACAAGTAACTGTTGATGTGCTGACTACCATCATTTTTCCCGGAGTAATTTTATCTTACTAAAGAGTGTAATTAGCAACCTCAGCACCTGGTACTCAATTCGTTTGTTCTTCGTTGTGTGATGCACGGTAATATTGGTAAGCAATGCGAAATAAACTTGAACTTGAACTTGGTGTATTTCAATAGGTTTTAACTGCTAATCGCTACTCTTTATCAAAAATATAATGGGGCCGGTGAGTAATGAAGTGCAATCAACAGCCTTGGCACCCAACATTAAAGTCGTTTGTGCGATGTTTATTGATTCTCGAAAGCAGCACGAACTTGAACTTGGGTAGTTCAACAGGTTTTGACTGCTAATTGGTCTTCTTTGTCAAGCAAAAGAATGAATTCAATGCCATTGAAATGACAAGAACAGACCAGTTTGAATGCAAATAATTTCATGGTTCGTTAGGAAATCACCGGGGCTATATGGCAACACAGAAACGTGTTATAGTTCCTAATCTCGAATTAAACACATCTTTCAGTTCTTTGTCACAATTTTGTTTGGTGTTCAAATTTATTTCCCCAAATATCACAAGTTCATTTCGTATAAAAACGGAACACTCTTTGCGAACAAATTAGTAGCAAGATGATCAGAACAAGATATCCATGTCGACAACTGAACAACAAAGCCATAAAAAGTGCAGCGTTGTGCTACATAAGCCCTATTATTGTCGGAAAGTGCAGTGTTGTCAAAGCGCAATGTGTTTGCAAGGTCGATGAAGAAGGGTTACAAAAAGCATGGAACGCTGTATGTACGACAAGAGTTACCTGTGACAAGGCAATTTGTGGTAAGTCTGATCTTTGCATTCTCGATTGATAAAGAAGGTTGAGTGGCTTACGGGTGTTTGTATTATTTTCCTTTTCACAGGAATAAAAAACGTGGCATTTTTCTTCTGTGCAGTAAGTGCAAAAAGCCGAAAGAAAAGCCCAGGAAAGCAAAATGCAAACGGAGAGAACGCCGAGAGTGACGACGCCGAGAGTGCCGAGAGTGACGACGTTTTAACCTCCAGTCAAGTTGCTAGTACAACTAGTCAAGATTGGCTTTCTAACTACCCCACAGTCGTCAATGAGAAATTGTATCCGACAATAAACTATTGGATCGCATTGACAACTCCAAATGGTGCCCCAGCAAACCCCATCAACATTCACCGTGCGCTATTGGAATGTGGCGTGGAGACCATGGCAAACCAGGTACACAAATGTTTAATGTAACACCCTCGATGTTTTTGTTTCTTCGTACTAATGAATCATTAAAAACCTTAACACTTTATAACCATTTGGCCTGCCGTTTTCTAAAACTTCTGTTCTTTTTTTTTTGGCTGGATGCGATTTCTCGATGTAGTAAACCGCTACTCTGTGGGACGTAGTCAAGTTAATACAAATACGAAATCAGCCAGAAAAAAAGCAAAATAAAACAAAAACATTTAATTGTCTACCTAAGGAAATCATTGTAAATCAAGCTGAGATAAATACGATTTCTACAGAGAAAAACCCAGCCATGTGCCCCTTTTGCCGACGGACGGTTCATCTTTGGGCGAAGTTAATTAAATTGTCCATTTATCTGGAAACGCATCAAGTATAGCACAAAAATGACTAAAGTACAAAAGCTACAATGCCCACAAGATAAAGTTAATCACAAAATATTTTGTTATATTATTAGGTACCCTGCCACGAAGGAAAAGAATCCGCTGCAATGAAAGAGCTGTTCAAGGTCCTTAAAGATCACAAAAATCCTATGATAAAAGAACTTGTGAATTCGTCGTACGAACATTGCTTTCGAAACGAAATGGAAAGTTTGCTTGGCGACGATGATTTCTTGGACCCCAACAGTTGTGGTACAGAGAACGTTGCCAGAGTTTGGTTTATTAATAGTTCCTTCACCTCTCTGTTACAGAGGGCCATCACTAAACTTCAAGACGCAAAGTTGGAAGTGGATCAGTTTGGCGTTTATGACAACAGAAGCATTACTACTGGTGACGAAGAAGCAAGACTGTCAGATAAATTGACTGTACTCGTCAACGACATTCGCATAGCAATGAAGAAAATGGAGTACGCACTATCTCGAGGAAAGATATATAAGAAATGTCCTATGGCCATGTACACTTACACTTACAAGTGTGAAGTCCGAGCATTCATAAATTGTCTAGCGGCCAACGAGCTTTTTAAAGCAAGACTCCTCAGGGACATGAAAAAGGTGATCGACATCCTTGCCGACCCAGACTGCGAGGTCATACGTCCAATTCGCATAGACTACAACCTTGTCGAAGTAAATGCCGGTCACTGTTGGTCCATCAGAGAAAGGCGCTTCCTAGAGAGACCAATCCCAGATGAGAAGATCGGCCTTGTCACTCTACGTGCCTTCGCGAAGTACGATTCTCACAAAGAGCCCGACCCTAAGTACTTCAGAGAAATCCTGCAGAACAGCTTGTCGGAGGAAGAAGTGGCCAGCTTTTGTGAAGACTTTCTGAAGTTGTTGAATTATAATCAGAAGAAGCACAAAGACAAAGTGCCTTGTCTTGTTGGCGACGCGAACAGTGGCAAAACCAGCTTGTTTTTCCCGATCCAGGGCCTCGTACACCACGGTAACATCGCAACAGTCACCAAACAACGTGCTTTTAACAAGGCAATGATCAACTCGTCGACTGAAGTGATCTTCATAGACGAAGCAACAGAGAAAACCTTGGACATCGACGACTGGAAGGTGTTGACACAAGGCGGGTACACTGCACACGATGTGAAGTACCAAACCGCGAGGGCCTTTATCAACAAATGCCCTATGCTGATAACGGCTCAGCACAAGCTAGAGTTTGGCCCTGTGGATCAACCGGCCATGGAAAGACGTCTTCGAACATACAAATTTAAACATCTTGCTCGCACAAAGAAAAACGCAGCTGCGTGGCTGAAGAAACATGCTATGGATTGTGTCGTCTGGGCAGCAGAAAAGGCAAAAGCATGTAAAGGTGACAGCGAGAGCGAAGATGACGACGACGATGATGCTTCAAGCGAGACAGGAGCAGGAGACGAAGAATCGATTTTGGAAGTAGAAGAAAAAGAGGCCCTTCGTTCGTTTACACTGACAAGCCCGACGGCTGACGAAGACACGATCACACCATCAACCAACGAAGAGGAGCCTCAGTGCACTGATGAAAGTTGTACATCGATCGATGTCCTAGACGTGTTGAAAGAGGCCCTAGCCCGTTCACACCCTGAGAGTTTACGACATAGGCAGGTGCAGCACATGCTGATAGAAGAAGAGAGGAAAAGAAGCGTTGAAGAGAACTTCAATAAATAGCAGCACCTCCAAAGAATAGACTTTCTAAGAGGAAAGGGAGTTAGTACACAGAACGCGGAGCTGCTACCGACAGACCCCTCAAAAGCGACACCGACCCCAATTCTCAGGGATCTCCAAAAGCATCAGGAAGCACAAAGAGCACTCCAAGAAGGGCAGCGTCGCGAGAAATCCCGGAAAGCGTTTAAAGGCGCCTGGCTACAGAAGACCGAGAAAGAGCTACACGATTGTGCCAAGCGCATCCACACTAGCCTCGATCCCTTAATGACAGCGTCATTGACGGCATACCGAGAAGTCTTGGAAGACAAGTTGAAGAACCACCACCGCAACATTGGAACTCTTGGCTCCAAGGAGGCCTTGGAAGAAAGAAAGCGAGAATGTATCGCCCAAGGTCTACTCCAAAGCAGACACCAACATCTGGTGAGGAATGTCTTCGAGGCTTTGCCAACGGCAGAGGAGCTCGGTGAGTCGTCGGTATCCGACCACGCAGGCCACAAAGGAGATAGCGCACAGGACGAAGCGAGCGGCAATAAGACCAGTCATGCCGTCGTGTTGCAGCCTCCGGCTTCTGGTGACCAAAGCGTCAGCGACAAAGGGTTGGAAGTGGTAGTAGAAGAAGATAATGATGACGACGACATCTTTATCACCCCAGTTCCGAGCTGGCAGATAAGTCACACCGCGTTTGAAAAAACCCGCCTAGTCAAGGCCAACTCGCAAATTTGCAGAAAGAGGCCGCGATCGGAGAGCGGTCAAGCTAAGAAAGGCAAGAAAGTCTGCAACAACACCATCTTGAGGTATTTCTCGAGCCAGCAATAGCCGTGTGCATATTCCGCCGAGATAGAACGGACATTTATTGTTGTAATCATTATTTTATTTTCGGCTTTTTGGTTTAGTTGGTCAAGAATATGTGAACTAGTTTCGATTTGAATTAGGGACTGTGTATGCAATCGAACCTTCTATTGCATAGCGTATATACATGTACACGTGTACCCATCATGGCACGTTTTGACTCGTAATAAAGGAGTGGCAGTAACTTATGGAATAAGTCTGGTCAGTCTTGTGGTGTATGGTACATTCTTAAATTTAAAAAAAAGCGATAAACGTTTTAAGTTGCAAAATGCCAACAGAAACGCATCTTGGCGTTTACGACACAGTTCAATTTAGGTATACTGTCCCGAAGCAAATTTGAGCGCAGCTCTTTTCTTCAGAGAGTCCGTCGTTCTTCCCTCTTGAAACTTGGAATCAGGGTCTCTCAGAATTGCCGTCCACTGCCCAAATCCGTGCCTATCTATTCCTTTCTTGAGAAAATCGTCTTCGTCTGCCGTGAACTTCAACACCCGACGATAACTTCTTTGAATGCGCAAGGGATTTGTGGGCGGGACATCTTTCTTAGGGACCGCGCTTGTTGATTCCAGAGTTTCAACTGATGGTGTCGAACTTGAAGTTGAAGCGCCAAACCTTGCTTGCACGTCCTCGTCCACCTCTGAACCCTTGTTGCCTTGTAGTTTTTGTAGACACTCGTGAGCCCTCACAGCAACTTCGCGCGATCTCTGCTTTTGATAGTGAACTTTGACAACAGCAGAGCTGTGCTTTTGGTCCTCTGACAATATGCTTTGCTCTTTGCTAGTCAGTAGATTGAGGCTTTGCGTTTCCACAATTTGACGATAACGCGTCGGATGTATGTATTTACCAATTGCATCAAAAACCAATTTGCTCATGACGTCGCCCAATTTGCTGTGTTGGCCTCCATTTTTATTGACCAGAACAAAGTCGCACTGAGGTTTTAGCAACGGCCTAACGAAAGTGATGTAGCCATCGAGCACTTGCATGCTTGTATCTGTCAGAATCAGGGAACCGAAACCGTACTTGCTAGCAGTCTTGAACGTTTTCTGATCGATGAATCCCCCATTTTCCTTCGCTGCGCTGACCATGTCGACCGTCAAATACTGATAAGTCATAGGACGCGATCCCTTCACTTTGATGAATAAGTACATCGCAACAAATTTCGTGGCAAATGTTATTTCTGATGGGTTAACTTCACCTGCACTGGTTTTGCACATCTTAACGGTGTTTTCGTAGCGGGGTAAATGAAAAGTCACGACTTCCAACAATTCCTCCATGGATGCCCAGTGTCCCTTAGCTTCCAGAGTTTCAATGTCTAGATCCTGTGTCCACTGCAATCGCATCATCTTTGCTACTGTCTTGCGCGCCCTTTTCAGGTACACCTCTGTCTCGGATAATTTTCGAAGAACTGCATCTGATGCGCCGTTAATTTTTCTGAAGTCGATTAATTCAGAAATAGCATCTATGTATCCCAAGCGTCCACCATGTCCAAGCTTGCATTCTTCTTGCAAGTGGTCGATAAATTTGAATAACAAATTTGGAGAACACAGACTGAAGTCCATTACTTCAAATGTCAATTGCTCCTCGTCGTCGCAGCAAAATTTCAGAAATTTAAAGCATCTCTTCGCTACTTGTTGAGCTGTGCGATCTTTCTTGCAACCGCCGCCACTCCCAGTTAACCATTTTGTGAATACTTCGCCAATTTGGCCAGAAATTGAAAATGAAGGCAATACTCCCACGGCATGTTTTGCGCTTACATTCGATGGGTCACCTTCTGATGTTGTTACTGGCGAGTTATTTGGTAATTTCAGCTCGGGCTTTTCGTCAAAATAAGAGAACCAACCGTGCTTGGTATTCACGTGTTTCCTGCAGCCGCGTTGACTTTGAAATCCGTCGTGTGTGCACTCTTGTATTGGACAGTAATACAAGCTATCTGTTTCGTCTTTTTCCAAGTGAAGCCGTTTTGGTTTCGGCGAAGCGCCATCGATATTCGACCAGTCAACCTTGCTCTTCTTGATCATTTTTCAAGTAGAACAACATTTGAATAACACTTCACACACTTAACATAGCCAGTAGGTCAAAATAAGAACCAATAGGAAACAATGAAGGCAAATCATGCATGCTCGAATTTGTCACAACTCGCCCTTGCTTGTCAAAGCTTGCCCCTGCTTGCCACAACTTGCCCTGCCTGCCGTTTTGCACATTTATAACATCTTGTAAGATACGACAATATAGGTGCCAAGACATACCTTACATAGATCAGAAAACGGCTGTCAATCTCTGTTTTGTACGATTTTAGTGATAGTATTCGACTGAAATCTCTGCCACTTGACAAGAGAACAACAGCAACAAATAATCGTCGTGCGTGCAATCATTATTTTATTGAAAAGCATCCACGTTATATACAACAAGGGCGAACGTTATAAAAAATATGGAAAAATAATACTGAATACGAACCATTTTACACTCAAGCTAAGTGTTTATCCACGTTAAATAAAGTATGTTATGCTATGTTACGTTGCATAAATACGAACACGTAATAGGAACAAACGTTCCACATGCCAGCAAAAAGGAACATATCCTATGAAAGGGAACTCATTGATTGGAACAATCGTTCCTCAATACAGTGAAAAGTAACAAGCTGTCAAAACAGAAACTATCGAATAAAGGAACACAACATGATAAATAAAAACCATTTCACATGAATGGGAACAGGTGATCAGGAACAATCGTTCCACATGCCAGCAAAAAGGAACTCCTTGATAGGAACAATTGTTCCTCAAAACGTCGAAACGGAACAGGCTGTCAAAATAGGAACTATCAACTAAAGGAACACAAAATGATGAATAAGAACCATTTCACATGAATAGGAACCAGTGATTAGGAACAATCGTTCCGCATGCCAGCAAAACGAAACACATTTATAGGAACAATCGTTCCTCAAAACATTTCAACGGAGCAGGCTGTCAAAACAGGAACTATCAACTAAAGGAACATAAAATGAAAAATAAGAACCATTTCACATGAATAGGAACAAGTGATTAGGAACAATCGTTCCACATGCCAGCAAAAAGGAACATATCCTATGAAAAGGAACTCATTAATAGGAACAATCGTTCCTCAAAACGGTAAAATGGAACAGGCTGTCAAACAGGAACTATCAACTAAAGGAACGTAAAATGATAAATAAGAACCATTTCGTTGAATAGGAACAAGTGATAAGGAACAATCGTTCCGCTTGCCAGCAAAAAGGAACATATTCTATAAAAGGGAACTCATTGATAGGAACAATTGTTCCTCAAAAGAATGAAAAGGAACAAGCTGTGAAAACAGGAACTATCACAGCAAGGAACAAATGTTGAATAGGAACAACTTATTGGGAACATGAGTTCCACGCGTCAACAATAAGGAACAGCTACTCTGAATGGGAACACATCAAAAGGAACTGTTGTTCCTTAAATGAATGAAAACGGAACAAAAACTCAAAACAGGAACAAAAACTGCTAGGAACGCTCGTTCCTTAACTACCCATTCAGGAACAATACGTTCCATTCACGAGTATAAATCCGGAACAAAAGGTGCTATTTAGCTATGAATGAACATTTTGTTCCTAGTTAATATCGACAATTGTTCCTACTTAGCCTGAACGGACCACGCAAATTAGGAACAATTCATCCAATGGGAACGTTCTCAAATAAAATATCGGAACACCAAGCAAAAATAAAAACACGTTTAAACCCACCTAGATAGTATAGAAAAACACAGTAAAGCGTTGGTAGAATCGATGTGTGCTATACATTGAACAGCCGAAATTTGATGAACGTAATCACTCTAAAACTTCAACAAATTAACAAGTAACAAATATTGGGAAACGTATAGAGGTAAATGCGAATCGTCACTTTCTTCGTGAAAATGTGTATTAAACCAGGGGGCGCGGTATAAAAGGAGACCTTACTTTGGAAAATTTTGATCAGTTGTCGATTAACCAGCAAAGATGACGGAGGACATTTCGAATTCTCCTGCGTGTCGCGAGAAGAAATTGGGATAGCACGATATATTGTACCTTACCATTGGTCACAATAAAGAATATTAATAGAAAGGTTGTTTCATTGGTCCTTGATTAAACTAATACCTAACTAAGGGCGAGGATTACACGAAACACGCGAACAACGAGCCTTTCGACCTTCGAGCAACCGTCTCCCCGCTAGTCTGGTGAATTCTACGATTATTATTTGAATGTCTTTCATGGCCTCAAAATAATTTGTGTTTAAGAAGATATATTTGTTTTTCGTTTGCATACCGTTCAGCCGCTGCAAATTACATATAGCGAAACAGCCGAAAGCGAAGTGAGACGAGGGCCGTTATATTGTGCATATATATTATGTAAGAGAAGAATGTCGATACATTTTAGACACAAAGTGTTCTGATCCCCGGCATTCGCATTGAGGTGAGCTTGGTCTAAGAAATAATTGGGAATAGAAATTTATAGCAACTCTTCAGTTTGCCGTACAGTGTGTTATTATCCTGAACAAGAAATAATTTTCCCAGACATTCCGTTTAGTTCGAGCGAACACATGTCATTCGAGTATATTCTGCTCATTTTAATTAAATCGCCGAAATGAAGCTTTACTGTGGCTTACGCGTATTTTAATTTCTTTTCACCATGTAACTCTAGCAATGATGTTCGTATTTATATTTGGCTTTCTTAGTACAAGGCTCGCCGAACGGTTTACCACGGGCGGTTATGTTTACTGGCAAATCCCTCCAAAATTCTCATTTTCTCAGACTTTTACACAAACAAAGCACTAATTACAAAGCTAAAAATACAATTTAATAGGATGTTACAAAAGAACAGAGCAAGTTTAAAACCTGGGAGAGAGCGGATACTATTACCACTCGTCGGCAAAAGGTATTTTCGCTGGAACTTTAGAGGCCACAGCAAGGAAAGGTGGGGTGCAGTCAAAACTAGAAGATACTTAATTACACATTTTCACGAAGAAAGTGATATGACGATTCGCATTTACCTCCGACTTTTGCAGGAACTGAAACAATTCTTGTTCGCGTCCCCGCGTCCCATACTTCACGTCCCCGCGTGCCGTACTTCACGTCCCCGCATCCCATACTTCACGTCCCCGCGTCCCGTACTTCACGTACCCGCGTCCCATACTTCACGTCCCCGCGTCCCGTACTTCACGTCCCCGCTCCCATACATCACATCCCCGAGTCCCTCGTCTGGCGTCCCTGAGTCCCAAGTCCCTGTACACGCGTCCCAATGTGCCCGTCCCCATGTCCCAGTCCCATTTTTAGACACGGGCGTGCAAATGACAAACCTAAATGCCAAACGAAAAATAGAAGCGGGAGCCAAGGGACAGCGGAAGGATGTAATTTTGTCAGAGATGAAAGCTTTCTTCGGTCTTTGTGTAGCAATGGGGATTTTGAGATTGCCTAGAGTAAAAGAGTACTGGAGAAAAGTAGACAGGTTGTACCTGACACCATCTTTTGGTGAGGTCATGAGCAGGGACAGGTTTGTCTTGATATTTCGATATTTACATGTTTGTGATTAAGATAAAGCCATACCAAGGGGTCAGCCTGGTCATGACAAACTCTTTAAGGTAAGAAGCCTTCTTGATTTATTATTCAGAAACCTGACATCCCACTATCAGTTAGACAGAGAAATTTCCTTTGATGAAAGCATGATACCCTTCAAGGGGAGGCTGTCTTTTAGACAGTTTTTACCAAGCAAGCCAATTGCGTTTGTAATCAAGTGCTTCGTACTTGCAGAGGCAAAATCTGGATACGTTGCAAACTTTCAAGTTTATGTCGGAAAGGAAGGAAATGCCGCAGAAGTCAACCTCTCCTCAAGGGTAGTGAAAGATCTAATGGAGAAATTTCAGAACAAAGGTCACCATTTATTCACTGACAATTAATTACACCAGTCCTGAATTGTTTGATGACCTTGCCATTGTTGATGTGCATGCATGTGGAACAGTGAAAGGGCAGAGAAAGGGATTCCCAAGGGAACTTGTTTTGACTAATGTCAAAGATAAGGAGAGAGGGTACACAGCTTGGAGAATGGCTCGTCAACTACTTGCAACTGTGTCGTTAGACAGTAAGCCTGTTTATTTTCTCTCCACCATTCACAGTCCAAGTTTCCCACCTGGTACCCCTGTGGAAAATCGCACAGTACCGCGACGAGGGGTGCAAAAACAGAGAAACACTGCAAGTACCTTGCCCACCAGTTGTGAAGGAGTATAACAAATATATGGGTGGCGTTGACATTTTGATCAGCATGCTCAATACTACAACTTTGGAAGGAAAAGCAAGCGATGATATCGTCGTGTCATATGGTATCTGGTTGAAATTGCAATCAACAACTCCTACATTATCGAAGGCCACTTTGAAGACCATTCTCGTAGAGGACACAAAGAGGGATCGTAGTTACAATTCAGGAAAGAACTGGCTAAACAACTTGTGGGTAAACACCGAACTTCAAGAAATGTTGGACGCCCACGACTCAACGAGGAACATCGGCTTCAAGATGTTGGTATTCATCTACTAGTATTTACACCAAAGCCTCTGTTTTGTAAAGTATGCAGCAAGAATATACGGAGAAAACACAATCAAACATCCCTGGGATTATCTGCTGGTAGGATAGCAAATATGCCATACATTTCAAGGTCAAGAGTGTTTTGTGAATCATGTAATGTTTCGCTATGCCTGTGTTCAGAGGGAAATTGCTGGAAAGACTGGCACACAAAAGTTGAATTCTGGAGATAAAAAAGAAAAACAATCTAACACTGTGGCATTGTTTACCTCCAGTGAAGTACTTTATTGAACACATAGTAATTTATTATACTTGTAATCAGAGTATAAACACACAATGTGTTCTTCATTTGTTCATGACTTTCTGTTTTACATTGTACATGTGGTTCGTTTCATCATATCTCCTTGTTACCATGGCAACAACCTAAACAGAGGGTGCCTCTTTAAAATAGTAAGTTGTCTTTTTGTAGACAAGAGAACCATGTTGAGTCTCCTAGGGGAGTGACAATTTCACATGAAAAGATAAATAAGCAAGATTGAAATTAGAAAAAAGCCTGTGTGACCTGTTTGGAAATTTGGAAATTTAGTGATCTATTTCGCATTCAAAACTTTGAAGTTTTGCAGTCTTTAAGGAAAAATCTCTCCTTGAAACAGTTTTATTGGGCATTGGGCTGCACATTAAACTATTTTTTCTCTTCTCTTGCCACAATATTGTCAAAAGAATGGTATTTATGTTAGTGCTCATTAAAATTAAGCCATTGGCCGTATTATTGTCATGGCAACCGATGTGACGTCATCACTTCCCTAGTAACGACTAATGCATTTGATACCCACAAGCATAAGCTTTCAGAAAATATATACATTTGCTAGTGTTGAATGAAAAGGGATAATGCTATGAGGGTTTTTCAGAGAGGGCCTCTAGCAACTTCATTTTCCCCAGGGAATTCAGGGCCTATTTATTCAAACGCCATCAAACTTTGACTTTTCCCTAAAATTTATCTCGCAACAATTTGATATGACATTTTACTGATCACATGACTTGCTGTTTCCGTAACAACAAGATTTTGACAGCCATGCTTTTTGTAATTTGCATATTTTTATCTTTGAATGAAGAAAACAATGTTTATTGGTATAACTGTTACAATTCTACGTCATTTAGCGTTTATTTATTGGTTTTCTTTAATTTTGAGTCAATTTGGATGGTTTTTAAGACGTTTTGAAAAGTTTCAGAAATCCAAGATGGCAGATCCAAGATGGCGGCCGTATAACTAATTACCTAATAACTACGTCACATGACGTCAACGTTCCATTGTGCGGACCGAAAAGGAGACTGTTTTGGGTGTACTATGTACCTTCTAGGTTCCATTATCATAGCCTTAATATTCTTGAAGTTACGAGGGTGCAATGTGCCCCACCCCATCCCCTCAGGCTCAGGAAGTCAAAAAAGCCCAGGCAAATTGAGAAACCCATTACACACTGCATCAATCATCGCATCGCATTAAGGTTTGGGATGAAATCCGGCTCCAATCATCTACAGTCCCCTGAACTTCACAAATCCAGAACATTATTGGTCTCTTAATCACCCAAAACTTACATCCAACCAAAGAGGCCATTGATGGTCTGCTCACGAGATCAAGTAACAATCAGGACACCGGAGGATAAGGAAGGATACATTCACACCCAGTAGACAACATATGTCAGTCGACCTATTCCAGTCCGAATATCACTACAACTGCATTAACCATGCCAAAACGCACCACCAAACCTCGCTCCCAAACCTCACCCCCAAATATCATTCCCAAACCTCATTTTTCTAAAGTGCACATAATCGAAGCCTCACTGTTGTCTCCAAGGCCAGAATAATTAATTGCCATGTGCCCGACCAAGAACAACTTTACATCGTATAAACGTGAGCGATTGGTATCATATCTGTGACTTCGATAGTTTTCATGAACTTTTCCAGCGCAATCATTACCCCTTCACTAGCCCCAATAGGGGTCTCCTTCCAGTCAGCCTAAATGTGGGTTAGGCGGCTGTTCAGCCGATACCAGCAGCCATTCGTCAAAGGACGGATCAAATTACTAGTCCCATGCCAGGGAGACGTAAAACGGAAGACCCCGGGGCCAGCAAGAGGGTGACAGCTGTGACCCAGAATAACTAAAGGAGTTTGAATTTAGATACTCCGTTTTCGCAACTGTCACTCCCAGCAGCCTAGGGGTAAGTCAAGGGGAAGAAAACTATGTAAACAAAAACGTAGTACGCTCAGTAGTGATCAACTGACGATCCCTTGCCAACAGAGTCATTTTACTAAGAGACAAATGTCAACACGACAATAACTTGAAACTCAACACAATAATCATTGAAAAAATACTTAATAGTGATAAACTGACGGTCCCTTGCCAACATAATCATTTCACTAAAAGACAAGTGTCAAGGTGACAATAACTTGAAGCTCAACACGATGATCATTGAAAAACCACTCATTAGTAAGTAGCCAACTGACGGTCCCTTGCTGACACAATCATACCACTAAGAGACAAATCTCCACGTGAGAAATAACTCTGAGCTCAACACAAAGATCATTGAAAAACACTCATTAGTAATCCACTGACGGGCCCTCGCCGACAGAATCATTTCACTAAGAGACAAATCTCCACGTGAGAATATAACTCTGAGCTCAACACAAAAATCATTGAAAAAATACTCATTAGTGATCAACTGATGGTCACTTGTCGACAGAATCCTTTCACCAAGAGACAAATCTCAACGTGAGAATATACTCCGAGCTAAACACAAGAATAATTGAAAACACTCATCAGTGATCAACTGACGGTCCCTTGCCGACAGAATAATTTCACTACGAGACAAATCTCCAGGTGAGATATTAACTCTGAGCTCAACACAAAAATCATCGAGAAACACTCATTAGTAATCAACTGACGGTCCCTTGCCGACAGAATCATTTCACTAAGAGACAAATCTCAACGTGAGAATAAACTCCGAGCTCAACACAAAAATCATTGAAAACACTCATCAGTGATTAACTGACGGTCCCCCGCCTAAAGAATCATTTCACTAAGAGACAAATCTCCACCTGAGAATATAACTCTGAGCTCAACACAAGAATCATTGAAAACACTCTTTAGTAAACAACTGACGGTCCTTTGCCGACAGAATCATTTCACTAAGAGACAAGTCTAATATATGCTAATTTCCAGCAACTTCACGTGGTGACAACATTTGACGGCGAAAAATACCTCTCACAATTGAGGGCAAAACATGAGCACAAAACATTCGTGGTCATCGTTCAAATATTAAGCCGAGTAACTTACTCCAAGGTACAACGGAACTCTCCCAAACGTCAAAAACTCTTGCTCAATAAGAGATAATTTGCGATCTTTGCTCCAATATTAAGCCTCAGCCGAGCAATTCACCCTACAAAAAGCAAACAAAAAACTGGCGATATATATATCGCCCATATTTATATTAGAACAATATATTGGATGAAATGCAACAAACATTTATGGAGGTTGCTCGAAATTGTACGCCGGCGACAACAATGACAACAAACACTGAAACGAAAGATACGCCCACGTGTGCCAACAAAAAAATACACTCCAAGACCAATACATTAATTTTGTAGTCTTTACCTGAGTCTCTAAATCAAATGAGCTCCAAAGGCTGGTGAACATATGTACGTTACCGTCTGCGATAGAAGCTCAGCGCGAGTGTTCAGATACGCGAAAGACACTTTGATGTTGACGGAGCCGTTGCACTTGAAGGAATGACAATTTATTCATATTTTGTTGGACGTATATGCTTTGCTTATAAGTTATGCAGTGCGAATAGGTTTAACATGCTGATATCTCATCTCTCGGTTAAATCGCGATGCGCAGTTGAAAATAAAATTAAACCGTCATCTGCGGTAAGTTCGGGTTTTTTTAAGGAGTTTAAGTTTATCTGTTGATTACTTTTTCCAGGGTTTGTTCATCTTTTTACTTCACGTTCTGAGGAATGGCGATGTGCGTGCAGCATACTCTCAAAAAAAGCGAAAGTGGAAACAAGTAAACAGCATTGGAACGTCTTACGCAGCCAATCACAATTCAATGGACATGTGGTCGAAAGTGGTACATGAGACAGAAGAATCGAAAAACAAATCCATCAATGCCTCGCTCAGATCACCGGTTGGGCATGGAAGCGCAATTGTCATGCAACAGGAGATATACATGACTCCTGTAGACACTTGATTGTCACGTGATCAAAGGAGGGAAAACCGAACAGGAACTGATACTTTACTTAACTTTAATGGTTTCACAGTACTAAACAAGTGACGTAGAATAAATAGTAAGGTAAATACAAAGTCACAAGTACTGAAGGAAAAACCCTGAACAGGAAATACTTCCCTCAATATAGGGCCACCCAGTTGAAAATTATAAATAACCCGAAGTCAAAATTCAATTTAAAATTTAGCAGAGGCTTAATTTAGTATGTTACTGTAGCATCCGTTCTAAGCAAAAAAGATTCCAGTCCTTTCTTATATTTGTTGAGAGATTCAATTTGTCTTAAAATTAACGGGTAAACCATTCCAGGATTTATCTACTTTATAAAAATAAGAAAATGTTTAAACATCAGTTCTCGAGTATCTAATCTTAATTATAAGTAATCTGTATGTCTGAGATTGCATTTGTATGTAGTACGTTCTGCAGTTTCAAGGTATTCGGTCAGATCTAGGTCATATTTACATAAAACGAGGAACATTAAGTCAATGTAGGTCATCCTTGAGGCCCATAGATCATGCAGTCTTTATATCTTTTTGATGATAAGTCAGTTGGCTCTTAGTTGTGCACACTCTTTGTAGATTTAATGCATCAGTCAATTCCAGGAATTCCCATCCACCACCGGGCCAATCCCGGGCATTAGCAATGTTTTTTTTTTAATTGGCTAATTCCTCCTGGTGGGGACAAATACGCTGTTCAAATGCCCCGGGGTGTGAACGAAGATGCAGCAAAATGACCCACCCCGGGCTCATTCACAATATATACCAGGGTTGTCAAATAATATAATAACGGCAAAACCACAGCGACAAACCCAATGAAGAGTGCCGAATCTATCGTAGACCAAATACCCGGCCTCCAGGCCACGAAAAAATGCGAATGCCGCACCCCCGGGACTACAATGTAACCAAATTCCCCACTAATGCCAGTGGAGTTTGGCATGCTGGAATTGACTGATGCATAATAATGTTAGTGATGAGCCTTTTCAGTGGACTGTACGCCGGTTTGCAAATTAGACAAATAAAGCCTGTTCAAATCGAGGGGATTCCGCCTCTCTCCATAATTTCTAGAATAGTAAAGCTATAGCTATAAGACTTGAGGGGATCATAGTGCGTGACGACTTCATATGCGCGTTAATTTCGTTTTCATTCCGAATGGCCGCCATCTTGGATTGCGAAAGGTTTATGGAGTATTTAGATGCAGGTTTCGTTGATCTTTCGTCAGTTTTTGCAGGCTAAGTGTAGAACTGGATATTCGTAAAACAGTGCTCAATACATTAATGTAGAGCGAAGTATATGTTTATGGAGGAAAGAAACAAATAAACTACGCTTTCATCCCGACAAGCCTGTTTCGTGGTCGCCCACTCATCAGGGGATTCCCCTGATGAGTGGGCAACCACGAAACGGGCTTGTCGGGATGAAAGCGTAGTTTATTTGTTTCTTTCCTCCATAAACATATATACATATATATATATATATATATATATATATATATATATATATATATATATATATATATATACTTGTATTAGACTGATTGACTTATTAATCTTGCTCATGCATAAAAAAGTAACTAAAATAGCAGTGATACAGACCATAATATCAAGAAGGCTTAGGGATAAAATTCCATGATGAAATGTAAACGATACTCCTTTAACTCTTAAACCCAGTTTTAATCGAAATAAAATGTCCTAGATCGAATTTTAGTGTTTCAGACTCTCTAAATGATCTGAGATTGATCGAGAGCGTGCCCGGTCGTGTTGTGCGTCTGCCTCAAACGTTTTGGAAGTAGTGCCTGGTTGAAGTCCTGGCCTCGGTCATCGTGTTGTTTCCTTAGACGAGATACTCAAGTCCGCAACATTGTCTCTCCCCACCCAGGTGTATAAACTGAAGCCAGCCACATAATGCTAGAGAGTAACCCTGCTATGCGCTAGCATCCCATCCAGAGGAGAGTAGCAGTGCTTCTAACTGCTTCATGCTACGAAAACAGGGTTAAGCGCCGTCGAGTGGGTCACCTGTGGTTCGTGTGCGCCTTTACCATGCGACCCGCTTTTTCGCAAAAAAACCCTGAAATCCTTTGGTCATTTAAATGCGTTTCGACTGGTGACCGATTTAAGTGACTGTCTCCGCATAAAAACCGGTAAAGGGAAGGATGAAGGATGGTCTGGCACTTGGGTAAAAGCGCCTCGTTAAAGAAATGGGCCCGATCCACTGACTCGACCTTGTCACTGGTCCATAACAATGGGACTTCCATAGCGAGTAAAGCGCGTGAGCAAATGAAACGCGAGCGTGGAGCATTCGCGCACGGGACGCGAGCCTCTAAAATCTCTTGAGTTCTAATAGACAAATTCGGCTAGCGCACTGTTGTACCCAATTCAAGCCTCATGAGAATAAGATCATTTGGCCACAATATTGTTTTTCCAGCTGACATTGATATGAGAATATGACGAACAAAAGGATCTGATCCAAAGAGGTTTGAATTGGGTACAACAATGCGTTGGCCGAATTTGTCTATTTGACTGCCAACTCTTAATATGCAATCGGGTTTTGGCTTTCATACCCTCTTATCGAGATTGTACTCTTGTTAGTTCTCTTAACAGTAATTCTCACTGAATTTGCTGGGAGGTAGGTACTATTTAACAGCAACAGCTAGCAACCGAGACAAAAATTATAGACATAAAACATAAATCCCCTGTGAATAGAAAAGTAAGGTTCTAAAATTTAGGTCATCTCACAATAGCATGAAATAGAAGATAATGCACGTATATCTAAGCAGTCATGTATTATTTTGTTTTATTATATAAACGACACTGATAACGAAGTTTTACGGAATTTTCGGAAGATATTCGAAAATTCACCGGATACTAGCTGTCCGAAGGTTGTGCGAAAATGTCCGATCATGTTCCGAAATTAGCTTTTTGTTAACAACAACAACAACAATAATTTATTCTTTGTACAACAAGAGTTGGGTGATATGGTTTGCCCTGCAAATAGCTGCAAAGCTAATCGTGGCGGGGCAAAACAAGTACATGAATAATACAAATTATCTAATAAGATCAAGAACCTTATACTATTACAAAGCCTTGCAGATTGCACTAAAAATAAATAAAACACAGAAGTTAAGTGATGTAATCAACACAGCGTTTACTGACATATAATGCGTTAAGGCAAGGAGTCTCTGGCTATAGCAAGTGTTTCTATGTACCTACTTTATTAATAATCATGGGAATTTAAATATAGTCATCCTCCTTTTTTAAAATATCAAATAGCAATTTGCGGAGAACTCTTTTGAAAGAATTCTTAGGAAGATCCGTTTTATAGCGTGGTATTTTATTCCACAGCTTTACTCCTAGCCGAGAGAAAGAATTGTTTAGTATTTCTAGTCTGGAACTTTTAACATAGAACTTTCCAGATTAGTCAAAGGATGTCCCGCGCGTTAAAACAATACTTTAACTTCTATGAAAAATCTTTCAATTGTTATTGTCGAGGCAATAACGTTTTTGTTTTTTTGGTCAGAACTATTATAAAAACAAATTAATATGGTGCCACTTCCTCTATTGCAGCACGGAGCTGAATTACGGAGGACAAGAGAGGTGAGATCGGACGTCAGCATATAAATCAACTTGATAAATAAACTAGTATGTTTTTAGGCCTCTCAAGCTCGCCACAAAAATACAAATAAAAATTAAGGGGAGTGCAGTTGTAACAGTGACATTACTTTCAACATGTTCACTTTTTTAACCCCTTCACTCCCAGACTCAATTATGGAGACATGTAGTGTAGTTCTAACTTTTGAGTCTGTTGACGAAATTCTATGGTGTGACCATTCAAATGAAACCTGTTTGGCAGTACTTTTGCATGGTAACATTTTTATCTCGTTAATGCGCATGCACAAAACGAGATATTGGTATCATGCAGTACAAAAAAAAGGACAAAAGTTGTTAACAAAGGTTTCTTTGTGAACTTTTTAACTTTGTGAACTTTTGTCCGGGGGTTAGTTCTTTATACAAGCTATATTAGGGCATTGAGGATATGGCTGGTTAAACCGGTTTGGATTTGAAGAAGGGCGTCGCATACCGCCACTACAATTTTTGGGGAGTACCCCTGGACCTATTGTTAATTTCCCCAGGGTATTAGGTTGTCATGAATTTGTCATATCTCACTTAAGTCACGGCACGGAAACTTTCAAACTAGCAAACAGTCGCCATTTTGAATTTGGCAAGACCGGGTCAATTTTGCGCTGGTAAAAGCGCCGATATTGGACATTTTCACGTGCTTAAGTGTTTATAACTTTTTTAAAACCCCTTTGAAACTTATTCAAGTGGTTCCGTTTCGCAAATTTCAGATATGTATTTTGCGAAACGAGCTCTTCGTCAACGGCCACGGTATTTAACTTGTTTCTTTGCGTTCTTGGATGCTTTTCGTAAACATTTTTCACCAGAATGATGATGTTTCGTGAACATTTTTCACCAGAATAGTAGCTAAATGCGCCTTCGCTTTGTGATCAAAAATAAACATCGGAAGCGCCGAGTTTTTATCCAGAGGAGTACTCGGGGGTGTGCCGCTGGGACTCTGAGTCCCTTAGCCTATACTAGACCATTTTAGCTGCATTTTGCAACCCTATTCTAGACTAAACACCAAAAAACCCTACCCTATCCTAGACCTATTCCAGACTCGCTATTTTTCAGAAACTCGTTCACTATCACAGTCTAAGATGCCGTACTGCCTGCCGTACCGGCCATTTGCCAGTAAACCTCATCTAGACTAAATTCTTCACGCAACTGACCAGTTTCACGGAAAATGGTACGTATTATAGATCAAACATCTCTGATTACTATAACCTATCCCAGACTAAACTGCCTGAAAACCATATATCCTTCACAGCGGCCGATCAAGAGCTCGATCAAGAGCTCGTTTCGCAAAATACAGATCTTGTTATGAAAAAAACTCGGCATTTCCTGTGTTTATTTTTAACTTTTTGGCCGTTCACAGAAACAAATCTGACTGATTATGGTGAAATCATCAAGAATTGTTTACGAAAGACGTCCACAAATACAAAGAAAAAGTTTAAATATGGTGGCCGTCGACGAAAAGCTTGTATGTGGACTACAGATTCTGTGTAATACACATGTTTACTGTTGTTGACATCCATGGTACAAAATTTAATTTATTAGGCAGACACCTCTCTCAATATACACCCTGGATCCAGAGGTCCGTTCTCTGAATATCACAAGTGAAATTAACCGCATAAACGGTTAGAAGCTCGGGAGACGGATCTCTGGTCACTCGAATACACAACCTCATTTCCATGCAACAATCCAATACAGAATCTGTATTATGTCGCTGATTGGTTACTCCTACTCGTTTCCAGACTCTGCCGGGAGTTAATGATGTAACAGCAACTTTGATTGGCTAGACAAAAACATGTACATTTCGCCACAGGTGCATGAAAAACCAGTGTCCCAAAGTGAAGCCATGCAAACAGCAATGGCAGACGTAGACAGAGATTGTGGCTTTTTGCGATCATTTAGGTTGCCGTAAAAGGTGACAGGCCTAGCACAAATCCTGCTCATCACTAAAAGCATTTTAGCTCAGCTTTAGATCAAGTCTAGCTCAAGTACTTACCTGAGCGATTTTTTCCTTTTCGATCAAAATAAAGATATAACAGTGTGCAAGATCAGTTAATTTGGCAGTCCGTGATTTTTTAATGTGAGCGCATGTTTGCAGTTAGCATAACTTGCGAGATTGTGTTCTTGATCACGGCTAAACGAGTCAATAAAGATCCAAATCTTATGCCATAGTCACGGTCTACAGCTGTATATTATAATAGTGGCATCTTGCAATTGTTGTTACATGTAGCTCCTCAGAGTTTATTCTGTGTTTAATTAAGTTGATGTGTTTTTTGGAACTACTTTTACCTCCATTGTCAGGCGTATGGCCTTATTGCATCCATTTTGATATATTTGAATCAACAGCATGATTGCTGTTTTGTAATTGTTACGAATGCAAGTGATTACTATTGTTTACTCTTTAAGCAAGACTCAAGACGTTGCAAACGTGACACATCGTAGATCAATCGTCTACCAGTGTACGCTAAATTTTCACCGGTAGCCATTTCATTCAAAGTGGAAGACAAACAGTCGTTGTCGCGGGTTCGCCGCTCAAACTCTTCGGTTTTCACTAAAAAAGCCTCTGGCACCCAGGATACCCAATATAAAGACAGCAGATAAAATTATGGAAATATCCCTTACCAAACCAAACACTATTTTAAAACTGTTTTTAATGTATTTTGAAAAACTATGTTTAATATATTTTTGAAAAATATATGAAAAATATGTATTTGAATCATGTTTTTTAAGTAGTTTTTGACTTATTTTAACGATGTTTAAACCTGTTTAAAACGATATTGAAATATATTTTTAAAACCTTTTCAGAGTGTAGTTTCGATGATTTCAGATCCGCATATACGTTTTAAAATATATTTCAAATACGTTTCAACACCTTAAAAAATAGTTTTAACAACAGTTCACAAATCTCTTAAAAATACATTATAAATTCTCAAACTATTTGCAAACTGTTTGGAAGGCTATTTTGAATGTATTTGTATTCAAAATACGTTTAAAATTCGTGCTTTAAATGTAGTTTTTAAGTAGTTTTTGACTTATTTTAACGATGTTTAAACCTGTTTAAAACGATATTGAAACGTATTTGAAATAGTGGAAAATTAGCATCAAAACAGTTTACAAATTTTTAAAAAAACAATTCTTAAACTATTTGCAAACTGTTTGGAAAGCTATTTTGAATGTATTTGTATTCAAAATACATTGAAAATTCGTGCTTGAAATATAGTTTTTAAGTAGTTTTTGACTTATTTTAAGGATGTTTAAACCTGTTTAAAACACTATTGTGACGTATTTTGAAAGGCCTCTATATTTCGTGAATGGAGAAAATGGGTGATGTTTCAAAATATATTTCCTCGCGAAGCGAGGTTAATAAATTTGGCGGCCGAAGGCCGCTCGGGTGCTCGGGTCTCGGGAGCTGAGCCGCGCCAAATTGAGCGAAAAGTTTATATATATATATATATATATATACAATCAGGGAAAGCGGTGACGTCTTCATCGGCTATTGAGAGTGCTCAACTGGACAAACCGGAGCAATATAAAAGCATACGAAGTAGTTAAGATTGTAAAAACATTTTATCTGCTACTCGGAGTTTCACGTGTTGCAAGCAACACGATCATCAGGCAACTGCCAAAAATTCAAAAATATACAAAAATAGAAATTCAACGGGATACAGAACAATAGATCGTTTGTGTAACTAAATACGTATAAGCGCAAGGTTTAAGTGCGTATATTACAATATAAACATTCAGGTTATGGAGGTGTTGAGTAGAAATTTGTTCGCGTGTCTACATTTTGACATCAATTCGCTCCTCTTATTTAGCGAAGCCATATTGGGTTTGCAGATGATAAAAAATTTTTCCCATAAGCATAAACTGCACTTTTTGCTTACATTTGTATATGCGATGGTTTGTTTGACTTTTCTCCATGTGATGTTGTACTTGATGTTTTGATCTTTAAGGCTCCATATATATTTACTGAGTTCGGTTACGTGTCTATATCTATCGTGTTTGAATGAGCATATATGATTGTTATATCTAACTTTAAATGTAGTGTCACACAGTCCGATATATGTTTCTTTTGTGTTTGATGTAGATACGTATACCACTGCTTGATATATGATACTTGTGTCCTCGCAATTGCCATTCATGGGACACGTGGATTTGTTGCGGCACTTGCAATTTGACTTTTGGATTTCAATTGGCTTTGATTTGCGTATTACTGCTTTGTTGTGGTTGGTAATGATGGTCTTGACATTACTCATACAGCTGTAGCTTAGTTTCAACGTGTTTCGATTGAAGATTTTATGCAGCGGATTTGTTTTGGGAAAGTGTTGATCGACAAGGTTGAGAAAGCATTTTCCTACGTTTGTTTCAACGTTTTTGTTGTAAGGTGGGTTGTACCACGTAATGTTTCTTTGCCGTTTTCTTTTACGTTTTTGTGGCGTTTCTTTGAAAGTGAGATCAAATCGATATCCGCTTGCATTTAATGCGTCTTGATATATAGGTTTTGCTTTGTCGAAGGACTCCTTATCAGACGATATCTCACAAAGGCGTTTGTTAATTGACTCAGGAATGTTCTTGAGTATGGACGGAGGGTGATTAGATTTGTTATGTACGTATAGCGGAATGTTTCCTGGTTTGGAGTATGGACTAAATTTGCCACTCTTGAGATCGAGCGTTACGTCTAGGAAATTGACAAGAGACAAGACACATTGAAATTTATATCCTTTGATGTATGTGATTTTTACCCTTCCATAACCGAGAAGCTACTTTCCAAAGCGCTGAATTTCGCCAGCAAATACCACCGCATCAGTGACCAAGACCGCAATATCATTCTGCACGCCAAGCGCTCGCTTTTATTCAATGACGGCCCATGGGAATCATCTTCTAACAACCGTTTCGACGTAACAATGGGATCCTTCGATGGTGCAGAAACATGCGAGCTAGTCGGGTCATATTTACTGACCCTTCTCACCAAAAAATATGGCAAATCCATTGGGCTCTATCGTGACGACGGGCTATCTGCTTTCAATGAAACACCACAAGTGATCGAAAACATCAAGAAGGGCATATGCAAAATCTTCCGCGACAACGATCTAAAAATCACAATCGATGCAAATTTAACAGTTGTCAATTTCCTAGACGTAACGCTCGATCTCAAGAGTGGCAAATTTAGTCCATACTCCAAACCAGGAAACATTCCGCTATACGTACATAACAAATCTAATCACCCTCCGTCCATACTCAAGAACATTCCTGAGTCAATTAACAAACGCCTTTGTGAGATATCGTCTGATAAGGAGTCCTTCGACAAAGCAAAACCTATATATCAAGACGCATTAAATGCAAGCGGATATCGATTTGATCTCACTTTCAAAGAAACGCCACAAAAACGTAAAAGAAAACGGCAAAGAAACATTACGTGGTACAACCCACCTTACAACAAAAACGTTGAAACAAACGTAGGAAAATGCTTTCTCAACCTTGTCGATCAACACTTTCCCAAAACAAATCCGCTGCATAAAATCTTCAATCGAAACACGTTGAAACTAAGCTACAGCTGTATGAGTAATGTCAAGACCATCATTACCAACCACAACAAAGCAGTAATACGCAAATCAAAGCCAATTGAAATCCAAAAGTCAAATTGCAAGTGCCGCAACAAATCCACGTGTCCCATGAATGGCAATTGCGAGGACACAAGTATCATATATCAAGCAGTGGTATCTACATCAAACGCAAAAGAAACATATATCGGACTGTGTGACACTACATTTAAAGTTAGATATAACAATCATATATGCTCATTCAAACACGATAGATATAGACACGTAACCGAACTCAGTAAATATATATGGAGCCTTAAAGATCAAAACATCAAGTACAACATCACATGGAGAAAAGTCAAACAAACCATCGCATATACAAATGTAAGCAAAAAGTGCAGTTTATGCTTATGGGAAAAATTTTTTATCATCTGCAAACCCAATATGGCTTCGCTAAATAAGAGGAGCGAACTGATGTCAAAATGTAGACACGCGAACAAATTTCTACTCAACACCTCCATAACCTGAATGTTTATATTGTAATATACGCACTTAAACCTTGCGCTTATACGTATTTAGTTACACAAACGATCTATTGTTCTGTATCCCGTTGAATTTCTATTTTTGTATATTTTTGAATTTTTGGCAGTTGCCTGATGATCGTGTTGCTTGCAACACGTGAAACTCCGAGTAGCAGATAAAATGTTTTTACAATCTTAACTACTTCGTATGCTTCGTATATATATATATATATATATATATATATATATATATATATATATATATATATATATATATACTGAAGATGTCGTGCAGTTGCCTAGCAACAGCGCAACAAAGCTTGAACGCGTCAGACGCAATCTTGTGGTAGCCATGCAACAGAACCGGTTTCAACCGGTCGAACCGGTCAGGACTGGCGACTATAAAAGAAAACCGGTACCTCACATTGGCGCACTCTCATGTTTATTCATTGAGGGCCGTACGTTTATTTATCGAGCCGTGAAAAATGTTTACTGTTGGTGAATTACAACCAAATTGTAATGCAAATGGGACACAGGAGGAAGAACAAGGGACAAGACAGATTCGCCGAGGAAGATTTAACAACGAAACTCCTCAACAACGTGAACGGCGACTTCAAATTCAGCGGGAACAGCGAAGAAGAACGAGAAATCAGGAAACCACAGAGCAAAGACAACATCGCTTAGCTCAGCAAAGACAGCGCCGTCAACAGGAAACGAAGGACCAGAGGAACCGCAGATTGGAATATCACAGGCAATACAACCAAGGTAGGCTTGAAATAGAAACTTTAGAAGATCGGGAAATTAGGTTAAATTTAGAAAGAGCTCGATTACATAACAATATCAACAACGAAACACCCGAGCAACGAGAGCTCCGATTACATCGACTTCGAACAAACCAGTCACAGCGATTGATTAATGAGACCGAACAAGAACGAAATTTAAGATTACAAACGCTTACAGAAAATCAGTACATTAGAATACAAGCTGAAACTGAACAACAAAGACACAACAGATTACAAACGCTTCGAGAAAATCAATCCATTAGAATACAAGCAGAAACTGAGCAACAAAGACATGACAGATTACAAATTGCTCGTGAAAACACTGCTCGTAGACGAGAAGTAGAAACTAACGAGCGAGAAAATGCTGCTGTTTACAGAGAAAACGAGAGACCAGAACATCTTCAATTACACCGAAATAATCCCGAAGATTATATTTCCAACGGGTGGAGAAATGCAGAGCAACCTTAACATGAACAGCAGTGGGTTCAAGCTGAGATGGCAAATTTTCAACGTACAATGAACAATTTAGAACAACGACAATGTGTCACCTGTAAGGAAACTTGGCCAACAAAAAATGGTTTAACACTTCAGATTTTTGAATGCATGAGATGTAAGCGAGATAAGCGAAATCCTAAATTATACTCCCAAGAAAATGATATGAATCCGGGTGCTTTACCAGAAGAACTTAAACGCTTGACTGATATTGAAGAAATGCTAATTGCTAGAGCTTGCCCAATTATGTGCGTTTATCGTAAACATGGGGGACAACGAGGTTATAAGGGGCATGTTTTAAATCTTCCCCAAGACATTCAGGGTTTCCTTAATAGACTTCCACCAAATGTTACACAGCTACCTTATCTAATAATTCGAAGGCATGGAACTGACAACACACACAGAGACTGTAGAGTTAGAAGACAGAAAGTACTTCAGGCTATCACATGGCTTAAGGAGAACAACCCTTTTTATGATGATATTGTTATTGACTATGAATCACTTGAGCGCTTGCCGGAGGATGGAATACCCGCAGATCTTCCAACAGTAGAGGATCCACAGTCAAATGAACAGCAAAACACTTTACAAGAACATGCAGAAGAAGAAAACCCTCAGCAGAGTCATTCGTTCCTTCCACTTCCGCAGGGTCAACAGTCAGAACAGAATGCAATAAGAGCATTAATTAATGGTGCGGATCCTCTAGACTGGCCATCAAATAATGGGGAAGCTGTAAATGAATTTCGCACAGAGGGTTTGGCTACAATGGCATTTCCAACACTATTTCCTTATGGGACAGGAGACCCAACCAAACATACACGCCTTCATGAAGTTTCCTTAACAGAGGGTTTCAAACACCTTATTAAATATGCAGACCTTTCAACCAATGGAACCTTTACCTGGCGATTTGCATCACATCCTCGATTTCCATATTGGGCATTGAACATGAAACAACGTCATCAATTATTGTCACAAGCTCGTATTTATCTTACTCAAAACCCAGAAGATGCCAATTTAACAACTGAGGAACTTCGAGAAATGATAGGTCAAATGTCAGCCAACCAGCTAATGAATCGTGTCCAACGTTACGTAGCTAAGGTACAAGGTACAAAGCAGTACTGGTATCAGCGTCACCAGGAACTTAAGGCACTAATAACACAGAAGGGGGCTCCCACTTTCTTTTTTACTTTCAGTGCCGCTGATAACTACTGGCCAGATTTACACCGACTTCTTCAAGAGCCAAACAATGCAATTCCTTCTGTTCGAATTAGGGCTGTCATTGATCATCCTCATATTACAGATTCATACTTTGTTACAAGACTGGAAGAATTTTGTTCTTATTGGCTGAATCATGTAATGAACGCGGAATGGAAATGGCTTCGCTTTGAGTGGCAAGCACGAGGCAGTATACATGCGCATGGATGTGCCAAGCTTTCCAATGACCCAGGTCTTTGCAACCTTGTAAAGACAGCTGCCCAGGGATGGAAGCTGGAACAAATTTTACGACTGCAAGAACAACAACCAACTTATCAGCAGATGGTTAATGACTTCCATCCCCAAATAGAAGCAGGACATGAAGCAAAAGCAACTGTAATAGCATATGCCGACTGGCTAGTGACGACCATCAATGATGCACTTCCACAGGACAATTGGACTGTACCCTCACCACATTCATCCGCAATATCGATTCAAAATGTAGAAAATATGGATAGCGACTATCAAGCGCTGGTCAATTCAGTGCAGCGCCATACAAAGTGTAGCACAGCATACTGCATTAAAATTAAACCTGGCCAGCAGCCAACATGTCGATTCAATTTTCCAAAAGATTGTCAGGAAGAAACTTCAATTGACTTTGAGCTGATAAGAAAAACCAGTAGCGATGACTGCGAATTGACAGTTGATGAAATCACCAAAGCACGAATTAAAGCGACACTTACCACTAAGCGAAATGATGACCGCATAAACTCCCACAACCATGTTATGCTACAACACTGGAGAGCCAATGTTGATCTTCAAGTCATTGTCGACACTGACCAGTGCATCCGCTACATGGCAAAATATGCAACAAAAGGTGAACCAAGATCACAGTCAGCAACTGAAATACTTAGCGTGTGTGTGAACAGGCTTCATAACACAGACATGGCTTCATCTGCACTGCGAAGAGCAATGATTCAAGTTGTTGGAGAACGCGACAGAGGATCTCAAGAAACTGCACATATGCTTCTTGGAAAAACCATTGTATACTTCTACATTCTCATTTCTTTGTGTGTCACTGGATGGAAGTCGAAGGGTACGCACCGGGCAAGATGATGATGACAACCAAGGAGATGAAGCACTAGATCCATCAGTACTTGACAACTATGCCATTCGAGCTAAATGGCAACAAAATATACCTCAAATTCTTAACCTTAATCTTGTCCAGTTTGCTTCTGCTTACTATGTCACTAAGGGGGATCTCAAACACCGTAAACAGGAAGTAATTGTTAGAACTTTCCCAAATTTCTCTCCAAATCCATCAGGTAAGAATTACGGTAAGTACTGCAAGTATGGTCTGATAAAATACAAACCATGGTCTGGAACAGTCAATACAGTATGGGATGGGCTTGAAGACTCTGATGAAAATCAAATTCGGTGCTACCATGCATTTCTTGCCTCTGAAACCGCTGCAGATTATATTCCAATGTTGCAACAAGAGCTTGAAGAAGCACAATGTTATAATGGAGATGAACCAGAAGATGATGATGATGACAATAATGATGAAGTGTCAAACCGCGAAGAAGAACCCGAGGAGTGGATGTTGCTGTGTCGCTTGAATCAACAGTATGACAATGACATCTCGCAAGAAAGACAGTCTCATGAGAATTCCCAGTTTGACTGGACAGAAACTGCCAGAGCAATGCCTCCTGGTCTGCTTCGGGAATGTGCGAACTGGATAACAAAACGCAGAAATGAAGCACTAGAGGACCAAACTGCTATCAACAGACCACACCATCAACCTGTTCATCCATCACAACTAAATAGAGACCAGATCCTTGCTTACAACATACTTGCTATACATCATGCAGCCCTAATCAGTTGAACTCCAAGTGAACCACTGCATATGATCATTACAGGGACAGCAGGATCAGGTAAATCTTTTCTCATCAGTGCAATAAAGGCCCTTCTTGGAGACAAATGCAAACTTACAGGCACCACTGGCATGGCAGGGTACAACATTCAGGGATGTACCTTACACTCTGCACTACAGCTGGCGGTTCGTAATCATAATAATGCAGACTTACAAGGAATAGCATTGCAACGTTTGCAACTTCGCTTTTCTGAAAAGCATTACCTTATTACGGATGAAATGTCTATGCTCGGACAGCGCACACTAGCTTGGGTCGATAAGCGTCTACGACAGGCAACAGGAAAACTTCATGAACCCCTTGGGGGGATTTCAGTTATAATTCTTGGAGATTTTGCACAACTGCCACCTGTTGGAGATAAAGCAATTTATGCTACCCCATCCAGTTCATTACTATCACAGCATGGTCATTCAATTTATACTCTTTTTCAAACTGTTGTTATGCTAACGGAAAATATTCGACAAGCTGGAAACAATCCTCAGGCAGAAGAATTTCGATCAATTCTGCTTCGCTTGCGAGATGGTCAGACAACTCAAGATGACTGGATTAAACTCTGTGAGAGAACACCACAACAAGTCAACATGAGTGAATTCACAGAAGCACCTCGATTATATTTTGACAAGCAAAGTGTCGCAAAGTACAACTTTGACAAACTCACCAAACTTGGAACACCAATCGCTCACATATCAGCTGTTCATTCAGGAAGAAATGCAAAGTCTGCCAAATCAGACGATGCTGGTGGCCTTGATAATATAATGTTCCTTGCACGGGGGGCTGCGGTAATGCTAACTTGCAATCTTTGGCAGGAAGTTGGTCTGTGCAATGGTGCCACCGGTGTTGTTCTAGATGTTATCTTCAATCCTGATCACCCTCCCCCCTTGCTTACCCATTGCAGCACTTGTTCAGTTCCCACACTACACAGGCCCATCTTTTCTTCCAACAAACTCTCAAACTGTCCCCATACCACCGCACTTATTTGAATGGGAAAGTGATGGACAGCGATTCTCTCGACAGCAGCTGCCACTTCGGTTGCGATATGCAATAACAATACATAAATCACAAGGACAAACATTGCCTCAAGTAGTTGTTGACTTAAGAAAAGCAGAAAGAGCTTCAGGATGTAGTTTTGTTGCTCTTTCTAGAGTGCGCTCTTTACAGAACCTAGTGCTACAGCCAATGGCCTTTCAAAGACTACAAACGATAGCAAAAAGCAAACAATTACAGGAAAGGCTCAGAGAAGAAGAACGATTAAGAAATCTGGCTCAAATCACCGCGCTTCGATATCAGCAACATGTATAATCTGTTTTCAATTGAAACAACCTACATTTGAAGGCAAGTATTTATAACACTCACATAAGCCATACATTATTATTTAATCTACATTTTGCAAAAAAAAATTAGTTAGCTGAACAACTGAGGCAGATGACAAAAGGAAAATGAGGTGAGTGGAAACTATTGTTTTAGTACATACTGTAGACTGATGTGTAGTTATACTTAGTTGTGCAAAATTCAATGCACTTAATATGTTGTCAAAAACAAATGATATTCAAATGGTTTAGTAAGGAGAATTTCTCTTTAAAGTTTGGATAAAAACATTTTTCATATTAGGAAAAAAAGATTTTTCAATTAGCAATTACAAGCGAATGTGCAGCACCTATATAGGCGAACACGTTTGTATGTATTTAATGTAAACAATCAAAATTACTACTTGACATTAATTATTGGAATATGAAAAACATATCAAATCTCCTCAGAATAACAGTGTATGAGCAAACACATAGATTATGACAATCAAGAACCTGAGTTATCTGTGTAAATTGAATACAAATTCACTGTAGTATGCCTATTTGAAGTGTATTGACACCAGTAAGGACAATGTACCTGTACATATTTGATTTTGGGATTTTTAAAGGGGTTGACTGGTCATGAAGACCTAAAACCCAGTCTGAACCAACAAATTCACCTTTCTGGTCTCCATACATTGCTTGCGGTTTTTGTATAGAATTTGTTGCTACATCTTGAACATTCATGGGGTTTTTTTAACAATTTCATAATTCTCATGACATGTATCCTTAATATAGTAATGTTACTGTTGCGAAAATCTTCCGCAAATTTCTCAACCAATCAAAAATAGCACCAAAATAAATTGACTTGCTTGCTACCAGTAATTGTTCTGAGTAGTGATTGGTTCATTTGATTAACTGATTGTGTTGTGATTGGCCAAAGTTATTAAGTTGGTTTTGGTTTTATTACACTTGATTGAAAACAAATATGTCATTGTTAAATGTCATTACTATTATGGTATGTTCTGTGGTTTTTTGGACAAAATTAAATTATGTTTACTGCACCATTGAGTTGTTATTTATTGTACTGCGTCTCCCTCCAGCAGCACTAAACTCCTGCCATCTCAACCATTTAAGTCCAATAGTGAATAGGCTCTAATTACAAATGTTTACTTAGTAACCTGGCCTTTGTGGAGATGACCTGATATAAATCTTCCTTCTTTTCATATGTAAATCATGTTGTTCTTATGCTAACTAACATGATTTACATATGAAAAGCAGAAAGGTTTGTATCAAAACAAAGACAACTCCAACCTCACTTTCAATCAAAGGCCAGGGTACTAAGCACACAACTATAGAATGGGCTTTTGAGTGCATATTGCCCGGGACTCAGCTCCACAACAGAACTATACATCCACTTCAGACCAATTTCCATTTTTTTCCAAAATGAATGAAAAGAAGTGGGGTGGGGGACTAATTGCCTGAGGGTCTTTTAATACCCAGTCCCATAGCGATTACATATACCCTTATCTCAAAAAACCAATACTTACCAGTACCAGTTCCCATTTCTTTTATTTTATAAATATGTTTTAGAGGACTGAGTACAAGCTAAGAAGAGACTGGGAACCAGAATGTCTCAACTTCAAATTTTGAGACCATTGTGGCCATGCAACCCAACCTCTCCAGTTAAACCAGAAATTCCATCTCTCCCTCCCACGTTGTTAACATTTTGCAGTGCACCCTCTCCCGAGCTTCGCGAGGTTCTGCGGGACACGTATTTCTAGTATAAATAGTATTTGAATCGGGTTTAAGAGCCTTTCAAACTACCTGAAAATACACTGAACATAGATTTTAAAAGATTTTAAAAACAACCTGGAGTAGCATTTGCAATAAATGGTTTATTCATAATTATGTCTGTCAAAATACAATAAAAATATATTTGAAAATTAATACTTTCTAAATTCCTTAAAAATAATTTTAAAACATGGTTGAAACCCTATAATAATATATAAATTTAGTATATACTGAAACAGTGGATAGCATTGTTGGCGCGCTCTGATTGGCTACTGAAACTCGGAATAGCAAGTGCTATTCACCTCCCAGCAACTACCCACCACTACCCACCTCCACTTAGGTGAATAGTTGTTAAATACAATTCGAATTTACTAATTCTTTCTTAACATAAAAAAATTTAATAAAACAGATGACAACTGTATGCATGTAATTTGATGACCCCAAAAAGGGTCAAAATTTAAGTATTTTAAAGTTAAAATTTAAGTATAAAATAATATTTTGGTCCTCTGAAAATTAATATACTGATAATTTATATCAACATGAAAACCAAATTCGTGAACTTATTACTGTCTAAATTCTTGATTATGCAATTATTCACAATCATGACCATTCAATTTGATTCACGAATCCCATTCCTTGATTCTACATTTCGATTTCTGTTTAATACAAAAATTACGATGCTTGAAGATATTTTTTTGGCACCTTGATAAATATGCTTTGTGTTTAAGCAGTCAAGTATTACAGTGCGGCTACTGTTACCGGGGTCACCCAGACAAAGTTAACCAATCACAAAACAGAACGAGAACAATAGATTCCAACATTTTTTTACTTTAGCCAATGAAATGTCGAGTACAGAACAATGAAATTTCAACTTGTTCGTTCGCCATCAAAACAGATCAATACAAGTTTTGGCTGTACAGCGTTGGATTTTCAATTAACTTCGATTCCATCCCTTTTGAACTTGACTTATTTTAACAGCGCGATTTGGAAGGAAAATATCGGCGATTCAAATGAAGGAGAAACTCCAAACTGTGTGATACTAATTTTGGCTGTACAGCGTTGGATTTTCAATTAACTTCGATTCCATCCCTTTTGAACTTGACTTGTTTTAACAGTGCGATTTGGAAGGTTAATGTCGGCGATTCGAGTGAAACAGAAACTCCAAACTGTGTGAAAATATTGAATGCGACGGCTGTACCATATGTCTACACAAATAAAAGTGCTGGTGGTGGATTTAAAATAATTTGTTTAATAGGTCGTAACAGATTCAAGTTTTCTCTACGGAGTCAACAGCGGGGTTGGAAAATAAATACACCTGACGACAGCGAAAGAAGATATTCTTAACTGCATAAGTACAGGTGAAAGCGACGGTCATAGTTCAGGCAAATTAAAAAGTGACCTATGGATTTCAAAACAACGAAAACACGGCTTGTTCGCCGTCGTGGTTAATTAAGTTTTATGCGCTTTGAATTCCACGCGTTAGGTTCTGGCAGTCAGATTGAGCTGAAATAAAATTAAGTAAAAGAGAAATTCAAAAGTGCTTAAAAAGAGTATCGTCTTATAGAAACGGCGCATTCTTCAACATATGTTTCACTGCCGGAAAATCCATCGATATTACAGCGTTTCAAAACAGTAAATCCAACTCCCTTGCATGAATTCCTGACAAAAAAAAAAAACTCAACCGTCAGACTAGAATATTTTTTTTCACAGAGTTCTAGGTTTGGTTAATAATTATTTCTATTTTTTTGGCACATACAAATAATTTATAGACTTGTAATACTTTCACCAAAATGATTTCTTCAAAACCGTACGACCGCCTTGGGAGATTAAAGAAACCCATCTAGTGCTCAAACCGCAAAGAAAATCTGCAACGGAAAAAATTCTGACAACAATTCAATAAAAAAATTGAAATGAAGCAGCCGCTCTTTTTCAAACGGTTAGAAAATGCTTATATATG
This sequence comes from Cladopsammia gracilis, assembly GCA_022457155.1. Taxonomy (NCBI): domain Eukaryota; kingdom Metazoa; phylum Cnidaria; class Anthozoa; order Scleractinia; family Dendrophylliidae; genus Cladopsammia; species Cladopsammia gracilis. The sequence goes on from JAJGOT010000196.1 coordinate 877,386, forward strand.
CTACGCTGGCAGTGTACCTTGTAAGATTTGCAAACAGCCGGCGGTTGAGTTGTTATTTTTTCTGAGAATTCAAATCCGCCACGAAATTTGCCCAAACATACGGCTGCCGCGTTCACTGCTTTCATAGAGTTTGAAATCAGTTCTCGCTCACTTGCATGACACATGACATTCATTCATGTATTATATGAAACTACTCAAATTTTAAATCGAAAAGTCAATGCTAGCTAAAGCTTTATTCAACATAAGCATGAGGACCCTCAAGGACTTTTTTTTGGACACCGCTGGAAGCCGTAGTTGCCACGGACGCTAAGCTAAATAGATTATCGAGAAATTTTTTGGTGTGAAATATAATTACTTTTTTCGCCCCTATGAGCCAATCATAGAGTGTATGGGAATTTGATATTGTGTTACCTGTCAACGCTGGCGCGGCGATCGTGTAATGAAAAAATCGAGGTAAAACAGGTATATTAAGACCAATAAGCTATTTTCGGCTATAAAACGCGTTAAGCTCCTTCACGATCCTTCTAATTCTTCGAAAGAGACTACGTTTCGCGGCACACAAAGTGATTTTAAAACTTTAAAAACATTTAAATATTTAAACATTTAACTAGGGTAAACAATTGACTGCCGGAGTTAATAGAAAAAAAAACGGTGTTAATTTCGCCCAGAAACATCACCCTTTTACGCCGGTAAAAGTGGAACACGCGCTCACGAACAGGAAATTACAGGGATACAAATGTGATCTGTGTTTCGGGCGCGCTTATTCCTCGTGGCAAATTTCCATTCGACTCGCGCCAATTGTTCGGCGAGCCGTTGAAATGAATCAAAATTCGTGTATAACAAATCAACGGCGCTTCATCCATCACAAGACATAAAAAGTGAAACAAACTTCATTCGTTGTTCACATCATTTAAATTCATTCGTTGTTCAGTAGTTGTTCCAGGCATTCAAATATTGCCGTGAGAAAACATTTGAGGAATATAAATCGTAATTTAATAGAACGCTTCTATGGTCCCAAACTTGGAGACGATATGACTGGGGACAAAACGACCAGATTCCGTTCAGATAACACCTACGGATAATACGTGTTTATTTCATTTTACATGTACTGTGTAACACAACAAGTTCAAGCTCAACAATACAATCCCAGTTCTTTGTACTGTTTGTACCTGACATTGTCCACCCGGTACATTTCTATTCAATTTTAAACTTCTTTCTCTAGTAAATGTACTTTTTGGCATCGTGTAACTCCCTAAGGGAAACAACGGAGAATAAAATGTCGACGAAATATTTATTTCTGTGCGTTGAATGCTCCCTTTTCCCATGTCAAAAAAAATAATTTATTAGTTTTTTGTTGCGACAAACTAATTTTAAGACAGTATATGTAGCTTACATGAAGGTTTACCCCTAATTAAGACTTCGGACTCGATGCGCCTGCGATGCTCTTTATCTCACAGGACACCGGCGATTTGTACATTTGTACGATTGTACCGCGCTCTTCGTTTTCATGAAAACAGTTTTTTCGTTTCCATAATTCCTTTTATTGAACTCAAAAGCGAAGGCGTGATGCGTGCTTGGTATAACCGTTTAGAACCTTCATGGATTCATCATTGCTACACTGGCAATCGTATTAACTCAAAGAGGGGCCGTTTATAGAAAGATTCACGTGGAAAGGTCACATCCGCAAGGTGAGTCATTGGATTGATTATTATCCTCTTTCATCCCCATTTTTCCCACCACATCACTGACCAGTGGGCTGACATAATAACCATAACCTTCTCGCCTTTAATAGTTATTCACAAGTAAGCTCAACTTATGACTTCCTTTTTTGTGTTGTTGCTGTTTTCATCAATTCATCGCGAGACACCAACATTTATTTCTTGTGACAAGAGCAAACACAAACTGTCGAAAGCTGTCATCTTGGCAGTCCTGCTAATTAAGAGCAGGAATGGTTTGAGTTCTTTTCTCATTTTTCTTTCCAAACATTATTGCTACAAGAAGGCTTTGGCAATTACATAAGCTTATGTACAACCATTAAGCTTATATTCATAAAAGTAGAAAAAACACTTAAAGCTTATAGAAGGTTAAAAGGGGGAAAAGGTTAAAAGTCTATGCTTCAAAATACAAAACCTAAAAATTCAATGCCTGGTTTCAAGACAGTGTCCAAATACAAAGGTTTTCTAGCTCACCGATTATTATATTCACAAGTACCTATGTTTTTGTTGTTTTTGCCAACTGATCACAATATATGCCAGCATTTATTTCTTGTGACAAGAGCAAACAAACTGTTGAAAGATGGAACAGTACCACAATTGTTCAAACGCTACATTGATGACATCGTTGGAGCTGCCTCTTGTAGTCGTGATGATCTCGAATCGTTTATCCATTTTGTTTCCAACTTCCACCCAGCTTTGCAATTCACGTACACTATTTCCGAAACTACACTACCTTTCCTCGACATCACCTTACGCATCTCTGAAGACACGATTCAAACCATTGTTCACTACAAGGAAACTGACACACACAGCTATCTTCACTACCAGTCATCCCATCCTCGACACTGCAAGAAAAGCATTCCCTACAGCCAACTTCTCCGCCTTCGCCGTCTTTGCTCAGAGGATGGCGATTTCATTTCTAAGTCCAGAGAAATGATCGGCTTCTTTGAAGCACGTGGGTACCCCTCTATTTCTCTGAACAACGATCTCAACAGAGTTGGCTCAATTCGTAGAAATGATGCGCTGGTCACACGCATGCGAAACAACATCCAAGACAAGATTCCCCTGGTATTGACACACCATCCCCTTAACGGTCGCATCAAGCGGATCCTCCTGGATAACTTTGATATCTTATCCCGTGATCCCGAGACCAGGGACATCTTCCCACATCGGCCGGTCGTCTCTTCTCGACGCGACCGGAATTTGAGAGACATCCTGGTGCATTCTGATGACCACTGCCCCGCCGAACAGCCTGGTACCTTCGCTTGTCTACGTTCCCGGTGCTGTACCTGTCAATATATCACGTCGGACATCCACCTCCGTGGCCCAAATGTTTCAATTACCATCCGTGAACATTTTACATGCCAATCAGAGAACGTGGTATATTGTATCTCCTGCCGTCGATGCTCCCGATTATACATCGGGGAAACCGGTCGCAGTCTGCGTGAACGCTTTGGCGAACACCTTCGAAGCGTTCAAAAAAACACTCCCGGTTTCCCAGTTGCCGAACATTTTAATTCTACTGGCCACTCACTGTCGGACATTGTCGTTAGGGGACTGAGGTTATGTACCGGCACCAACCTCAAAAGGAAACAAGTGGAAATGGAAACCATCTTTAAGTTGGGCACCATGCAACCGCATGGGCTCAACACGGTTTTCCATTTCCTCTGAACTGCGCGCGCTCATACACTATTTGCTTAGCGCGCGCTATTACAATTTTTCAAATAAAACAAGTCGCGTTCAAAACAACGGTCATCAACCTGATGAAGGGCCAAGCCCGAAACGTCGTTGCTAGAAATTTACTTGACACTTTCTTAAAACATTTTATTTTATTTTTCAAATATGTTTATTTCTATTTCAAATTGTTGAAAGATGTGTCATTTTGGCAGTTCTGCTAATAAAGGATGCGCAATCCTAAGAGCTGGAATGGTTTGCTGTTGTCACAATAAAAACAAAATATATCTATTTTAATTATTAGTCTGAGTTTCTATTCTTCCTTTTCAAACCGTGAATATGCGCAAGCATAATTAACGGGTTATCGGTAACGGTGGCTAAACCACTTACTCGCTCGCTCATTCCATCAGTCAGCTGTAAACTAAGTGACATAATGCTTTCTTACGAATGCGTTTTGTAACGTGAATCCAGCGATAAAAATAATTAACTTGTTGTAAACGAATATATTTTTCAACCGAGACACACGTTTTGATGCATTAATTTACCTTGATGTTCCTCGATGGTCAAGTGGTTTAGAGTCGGGAATTGCAATCGGGAGGCCCGAGTTCAAGTCACATTCAGGACCCTTCTTTTTTCTTTCTTTGGACTGGACATCATGAAAGTGATGTAGTTGTTGTTTTTTTGTGTTCGTCAAAAATCCTTATGTTTTAATTTTAAAAAAATATCGAACCGTGTGAGTGTGAAAACATAAGTTTACCGGAATATTACGTTATGCGTTAGCATTTCTTATTCACAAGTTGGCTCTTAGCATAGTCGCTACACAATTAATTATACTAACATTGACCAAATTAAATCTTTGAAAATGGAATTAAGTGTCAATCTTTTCCAGTCATAGAGTGTAAGGGAATTTAATCTTGATTGCCATTTTCAATGCTCACGGTTGGATTTTGTTTCACCTGCCAATCAAAGCAACTCTGCTCACAGGGCAGAAGAGAAAATGTTTCAAAGAATAATAAGATACATGTACAATTGCATCGGCTGTGGCAGTGCAAGTAAAACTTCCTTATTTGTCATTTTTTTTCATGCTTTGAGCTGTTTTATCGAACAGCATTATATCTAGCAGAGCTCACTTTTTATTTAATGATAACACATTTTGACCCTAAATTACTGCTCAATATTATTCACTAATCCAATTGGTCTTACGAAATGCTTCTCCCGAGTTCCAAAATTAACATTCAATGTTTTATCTGTGAAATATTGCTTGATCATCGGTTTAGCACTTAAGGAAGCTGGTAGCTTAACATGGTTTTATTTGTCAAAAGGATGCTCACGCGTGTGAATTAAAGGTTGAGGGTACCACTTTACAGTATGATTGAATAAAATCCTAATGTGATTTGAGTGTGCCACTATACAGTATGATTGAATAAAATCCTAAAGTGATTTCTATCAGTATCTCTGGGTTACACCGTACTGTTGAGGACGCCACTTTACGGTGGCTTCTTTTCAGGCTTCTGGCATCCAAACATTTTCTTGAGCTTTGAGCAGTAGAATTTACATGCACACCATGGTATTGGTTTGAAGAGACTGTTCAGTATTACACTAATAGTTAAGGTCTTAATCATCAACAAACAAGACTAGGTGGGTTCTCAGGAAAACCCACCAAGTTTAAACTTCTTTTATTTGTTCTGACACAGTGATCTTTACCAAACGAAATACTATAATATAGAGCAGTTTTCAATTGAGTGTTGTAAAACCACTGACACCAAACCACTCAAACCACCAACCACCAAAGCAATCAGAACTTGAAGCAAATACATGTGGCTAGTGCCAAGTCAAGAGTGGAAAAACGTGTGCAAAAAAGTTGCAACTGGTTTTACTTCTGATCGGTTAAAAAAGTGGCTTAAGATTTCAGAGCCAATTACAAAGTGTGTCAATGCAAAATCAATTTATTTCAAAATTACTTTCGACATACAATTAAACACAATGTGGGTACACCCTTTTATTTCTTTCACCATTCTTTTCTAATTTGCAAGCATGGCCATCTACATAAAGGTTTGGGTTATGCATTTTGTTTTCAGACTGATTTCACTAACATTGGCAGTGGGCTGACTTAAAGGAGCTATGTGATGGTGATTTTGAGGTTTTGGGGTCAAAACTGCCCAAATTAAAACTAAGTACCTTTGTTGTACACAGAATGCTTACAGAACACTAAGAGGAAGATATCAAGTGAATTTTCGAAGAGAAAATTGACCATAATTAATATATGTCAAGACAGAAGTGATAAACTTGGAAAAATTTGCCCAAGTTTTTCTAGATGCTATCCATTTCCATCCTGGCCATTTGCAGGCCAAGACACTAATTTTTACTCTTACAGCACAGGTAGAAATTTTTTTTAACAAAACTGGATCCTTTTTTTAGGATTTTCACTGATATATAGATGTATTTTGGCTTTTTAAAGTATACTAAAAATGGCGACAAAGCCCCTTTAAATACATAGGGTTTCTAACCACAGCCTTCTCACTAATTTATTACTCATGGGTGATAATTATTTTTGTTTTGGCTTTTGACCAACTGATTTCAAGACACTGACATTTTTATTAACCCTTTCTGCCTGAGAACCACTATAGTGGGCCCCTGATTAATAACTTGGTCAATATTAAAGGGATAGTTTCATGGTTCAGCGCATGTGCACAGATTAAAATGCTTTATTCGCTATCTTACCAATTTGATCAGTTAAAAAACCACTCATATTAACTTCAAAAGTCACATATTATATCTTAGTCCAAACAAAACAAAGGATGACCAAAATTCACAGAAAATTACAACGGATCGCGCCGACAGTCAGCACTGAATTAAACCTTTGACCCGTAGGATTTATTCTACGCTCTGGTGGCTTTCATGGCGCACATGGCTGTGTATAATCATCCATTCAATCAGCTAACTGACTGTGACATTTTCATGGGCAAATTTCCTGCCAGAGTTATCTACTCGCTTCCAATTGGCCTAAACAATGTGTTACGTCATAGCTTGCACATGCGCCGAACCGTGAAACCCTCCCTTTAAGGTCTTAATTTTATTTCAATGAAATTTTGACATCAAACTCATGAGAACCCTCAAGCCTTAGATACTCGATCTTCGGTCAACTAAACCGGCCAATTATGCAATATAAAACAATGGATGTGTTGATAGCTCATGCAATATGATTCACTATAGGCCTTAGCAAATGCGTGTTACATTTTGATGCATGATTAGTACTTCTATGTTACATCGAGCTGTATGAGGCGTGCCACCCGCCAGTTCAGATGGACAATAATAATTAAGTGCAAGCTGGCTGCATGATCAGTACTTTTATATGTTACATCGAACTGTATGAGGCGTGCCACCCGCCACTTCATATGGACAGTAATATTAAGTGCATGCTGGCTGCATGTTTAGTACTTTTATGTAACATTGAACTTAGCAAATGCGTGTTACATTTTGATGCATGATTAGTACTTTTATGTTACATCGAACTGTATGAGGCGTGCCACCCGCCAGTTCAGATGGACAGTAATATTAAGTGCATGCTGGCTGCATGATTAGTACTTTTATATTACATCGAACTGTATGAGGCGTGCCACCCGCCAGTTCAGATGGACAGTAATATTAAGTGCATGCTGGCTGCATGATTAGTACTTTTATGTTACATTGAACTGTATGAGGCGTGCCACCTGCCAGTTCATATGGACAGTAAAATTAAGTGCATGCTGGCTGCATGATTAGTACTTTTATGTTACATTGAACTGTATGAGGCTTGCCACCCGCCAGTTCAAATGGACAGTAATATTAAGTGCAAGCTGGCTGCATGATTAGTACTTTTATGTTAGGTCGAACTGTATGAGGCGTGCCACCCGCCAGTTCAGATGGACAATAATATTAAGTGCAACTAGCTGGCAGGAGAAAACAGTTTAAAGTTCCCTTAAGTTTCATGTTTAAAGTAAACTGACCATTTAAGTCTCATCACAAATTTTCAGGTCAGTAATAGCCCCCTTTAAAGGGTGATTTTTTTTAGTACACTAACAGCTATGACCATTTTCCCAAGCAGCAACTGTACATATCACAGAAGTCAGTGATTCCTTAACTCTTGTTGTTGTTGGTTTATTTGCAGGATTGGCATCCAAGCACTTTTGAGCATTGGCATAATTTAGTAAAAGTGGAATTTATTGCTTTATATGTTGCTGTTGTAGTTCAATTTTATCTTAAATATTATTGGTTTAACATATCTACTCGATACAAGATTTTGCCAAGGGAATCAACATCACTGGCTTTGCTTCAGATGGCACTATTCAGTACTTTGGCAACAATGTGAGCCACCATCAATGGTTAACAGTGCACTTCTTTGCTGGAGGAAATAAAGAAACAGTAAAAATAAAAATAGAAATTTCCCCTCTGTGTTTAGAACTTGTATATTGGTATGGGGTCATTTTTTTTAGGTGTAGCATTTGGAAATTTTTGTCAAATAATGGGTATGTTGTGCCTTCCGGTCTAAAAATGTGTATAGATTTTCCCATTTCGTTTTAAAAATAAGGAATAAATGAAATGACAACCCCCGGACTAATCCCCTCGTGATGAACACTGCAAGATCATGTTAGCCATGTTTATGTTCAGCGTGGAATTAATAATGTCGCCTTCCAGCCAATTTCTCTTCTTCGATACCTAACTTCTTCTATTTTTACTCTAAGAGAGTCGTACCTTGGTCCTTGGTTCTGTCCAGGGTCCTTCTTTTATTATGCTGTTCGGCTAATTCCTTCCATTTGCCAAAATAAATACGCCACCAATTTTGTTTTCCAATTTCGCTGGTCTCCCGTTCATTTGTAGCCCTCAACAACCGTTTCCTTTTGTTTGTTTTTCGTGTCGCATTAGGTCGATTCTACGTATTTCTTCGATTGGATTTTCAGGAAAGTATCGTTGTATGGTCACTCTTTCGAAGCGCGCGCTTTCCTCTCAATTCCCGCTTAATATAAAGCTCTACTATACTGCGATCGCCACTCGGTCCCCCGCGGCTTACGTGTGTGCCCGCGATTCCATACTCCGAAATAACAAATTCGAATGGGCAGCGGCTTATCGCAAAACAATGATAAAAAATTAACTGGATCAACAAAGGACGGTAATAAGATTATAAGCTTATTTGGACTCCAAAAATAACGCAAGTTTTGATGTACATTACATGTACAGTGATGACAAACACGAGTAACGACTTCTATCTACGTGTAATAAAAACGAGCACTTTGTATATAATCTGCCGAAATGTGAAGCCCACCAGGACATGGAATGAACAAATTGCCTTGCAATTTGGGATATCAAACACCAGGAAGAGTGAATAACGTTATCAACTGAATAGCACAAATGGTTCCACTGAATAGTGACTTTTTTCAATGTATAGCGTTATCCAGCTGTAGCCTGAGGCTAGACTAGCTCCGGAAATATGTATATCGATCGCACCCGACGATAAAGTATGTTTAAAATATTGTCTCGTACAGCTGTAAATCGATTTTCTTTGTTAACGAAAATCTGAAAACCTGGCCGAAATTAAGTTGTTCTGAGCACGCCCACGATCTTTTAATATCTTTGGCCGGGCAAGAAATTGATACCGTGCCTGCATGTTTCGGGACGACCAGATATGAGGAAAGGGGAATGCCACGAACAATTTGTTTTCATTCAGACCGCAATCTGTGTGCCTCGCGCTCGTTGCCCGCGCTGCTCACTGAGCTGTGCTCACTCGCGCACCACAAAAGCGCGCAGAAGCGCCGTCGCTGAATTCTGTTTATATAAATAATTATCCTTTCTGATTATCGAATTATCGTCCCGAATTGAAATATTTGTCATATTTTTATAGTCGCGTCGTTTTCGTATCCCGCAGATGTGGCCTGCTTTTGCAGGGTATTTGTGATTCAAATTTCACAAAAACTGTCAAGTGATGAAGTGTGACTGATATATAACATTAGTTTGTTATCGCTCCTGGAGAATCATATTGCATATTCCATCAACACATTCTATTGTTTTATATTTTACCGGGCATTTAACTCGGTCATTTGAAATGACCGAACACTCGGTAACTAACGCCTGCGGGTTCTCATGTCACGAGTGAACAAGTTGAAATTTCATTGTTCTGTACTCGACATTTCATTGGCTAAAGTAAAAAAATGTTGGAATCTATTGTTCTCGTTCTGTTTTGTTATTGGTTAACTTTGTCTGGGTGACCCCGGTGACAGTAGCCGCACTGTAAAATGATACACCAAATTGAAGAAACGTTGTCGGGTGAAAAGCATAAATCATGAACGATGCGACCCAAAGGTTTACTGGGAAGTTAGAAAATTTAATCTTTGTCTGTGACAGAATACACATTATATTAACACAGGATGCATAAATCATGCTCTTAAATGTCTCAAACAAAGAAAACATCTTGATTATCAAGAAATAGAATGTTACTACAGCTGTAGCGTGCCAATGCTGCCTACCCAGAATCCCATTCGGTTTCATCATTCATGGTTTATGCTTTTCATGGGTCAACGTTTCTTCAATTTGGTGTATACAACTTGACATCTTGTATTTTTTTTTTGTGGAAATGAAAGTTACTGTGCACCTCTCAGATGAAATCCAAATATTAAAGGAAAACCGAGCACATACTCAGCATCACATTCAAGTTTAGTTGCAAACAACCTACAGTACACTCACGAATCCACATGTATCATGTAAGAAGGAACATTTGCATTGTCAAATCAAAATATTTGAATTTGTAATGCAATAATGTAGGGCACATTCAATTCACCATTTTCCAGAATAAGTGTAAACAGAAAAGTCTCTGAGAATTGGTTGTTCAGGCACACTTGCTTTGCAAATCTGTTAAAACATGTTTATGATATGACAGTAGCAGAAGTTAAGTGTTCTTATGGCTCCCAAATCTCGAAGAATGTGATTTTTTTGTGACCATTCTGCATATTCCTACTCCGGAATCAGACAATCGGACGTACCCTTATTCTCGTGAGTCAGCCCTGTTATACATCCTGTACCTGCTGGGCCTTTTTCCCCCTTCATTTGCACATACTTTTCTGCAGAAAAACAATAATAGAATGTACTTATTACTCAAAGTTAATTGAAAAAAAAAGAATGCACAATAACAAACAATATTGCGGGTTACATGTATTTTTAACCTGGTACACAACACTGACACTAGGCCACTCAAAGTAGTTTTGCCTCAAACTATACCGACAGTTCTATGCTACTTGCTTTTGAAAGGTAATGTCAGTACTTCAAACTTTTGAGTGGCTGCTAAGCACAACAAACAAGATGGCGCACAAAAGAAACGTTTTGGCGGCAAGTTTAATTTTTTTATCATTCGTTCTGCAAGCGGCTGCTTTTCAGTGTCTGGGGCTATTATTTTGCACTCTACCAATGCATTCTGTTCAGCAGATATCACTGGTAAGTGATAACAATGAAACAATTCCCCAGGATGGTAATTTTATACCACCATTTTTTCGCTGCCTTCTCACCTCAGCTAGCCGGGTAACCCGGCACGAACTGTTTACATGGCAAAAAGATAGCCCTCCTAGAAGGGTGCCTCGGGAAGTTTGGTTACCCTTTCTAACATGTACACGCTTCAATGAATTTTCTAAAGAAACATGACAAGTTGGCTCTCCCAGGGTAGCTCAGTTAACCAGGGCACCCTCCCTCCATGTAAACATGCCCTAAGTTTCTAGGCACTTACATGTATTCCAATTTAGAAGCTCAAGAATTAGGTTGCTTACCCTTACCAAACCAAACACTATTTTAAAACTGTTTTTAATGTATTTTGAAAAACTATTTTTAATATATTTTTGAAAAATATATGAAAAATATATATTTGAATCATGTTTTTTAAGTAGTTTTTGACTTATTTTAACGATGTTTAAACCTGTTTAAAACGATATTGAAATATATTTTTAAAACCTTTTCAGAGTGTAGTTTCGATGAATTCAGATCCGCATATACGTTTTAAAATATATTTCAAATACGTTTCAACACCTTAAAAAATAGTTTTAAAAACAGTTCACAAATCTTTTAAAAATACATTATAAATTCTCCAACTATTTGCAAACTGTTTGGAAGGCTATTTTGAATGTATTTATATTCAAAATACGTTTAAAATTCGTGCTTTAAATGTAGTTTTTAAGTAGTTTTTGACTTATTTTAACGATGTTTAAACCTGTTTAAAACGATATTGAAACGTATTTGAAATAGTGGAAAATTAGCATCAAAACAGTTTACAAATTTTTAAAAAACAATTCTTAAACGATTTGCAAACTGTTTGGGAAGCTATTTTGAATGTATTTGTATTCAAAATACATTGAAAATTCGTGCTTGAAATATAGTTTTTAAGTAGTTTTTGACTTATTTTAACGATGTTTAAACCTGTTTAAAACACTATTGTGACGTATTTTGAAAGGCCTCTATATTTCGTGAATGGAGAAAATGGGTGATGTTTCAAAATATATTATAAACAGTATTTGAATCGGGTTTAAGAGCCTTTCAAACTAATGAAAATACACTGAACATAGATTTTAAAAGATTTTAAAAACAACATGGAGTAGCATTTGCAATAAATGGTTTATTCATAATTATGTCTGTCAAAATACAATAAAAATATATTTGAAATACTTTCTAAATTCCTTACAAATAATTTTAAAACATGGTTCAAACCCTATAATAATATATAAATTTAGTATAATTATAATGAAACAGTGGATAGCATTGTTGGCGTGCTCTGATTGGCTACTGAAACTCGGAATAGCAAGTGCTATTCACCTCCCAGCAACTACCCACCAACACCCACCTCCACTTAGGTGAATAGTTGTTAAATACAATTCGAATTTACTAATTCTTTCTTAATATAAAAAATTCAATAAAACAGATGACAACTGTATGCATGTAATTTGCTGACCCCAAAAAGGGTCAAAATTTGAGTATTTTAAAGTCAAAATCTAAGTATAAAATAATATTTTGGACCTCTGAAAATTAACATACTGATAATTTATATCAACATGAAAACCAAATCCGTGAACTTATTACTGGTCTAAACTCTTGATTATGCAATTATTCACAATCATGATTTGATTCACGAATCCCATTCCTTGATTCTACATTTCGATTTTTGTTCAATACAAAAATTACGATGCTTGAAGATATTTTTTTGGCACCTTGATAAATATGCTTTGTGTTTAAGCAGTCAAGTATTACAGTGCGGCTACTGTTACCGGGGTCACCCAGACAAAGTTAACCAATCACAAAACAGAACGAGAACAATAGATTCCAACATTTTTTACTTTAGCCAATGAAATGTCGAGTACAGAACAATGAAATTTCAACTTGTTCGTTCGTCATCAAAACAGATCAATACAAGTTTTGGCTGTACAGCGTTGGATTTTCAATTAACTTCGATTCCATCCCTTTTGAGCTTGACTTGTTTTAACAGCGGGATTTGGAAGGTTAATGTCGGCATTCGAGTGAAACAGAAACTTCAAACTGTGTGCAAATATGGAATGCGACGGCTGTACTGTATGTCCACACAAATAAAAGTGCTGGTGGTGGATTTAAAATAATTTGTTTAATAGCTCATAACAGATTCAAGTTTTCTCTACGGCGTCAACGGCGGGGTTGGAAAATAAATACACTTGACGACAGCAAAAGAAGATATTCTTAACTGCATAAGTACAAGTGAAAGCGACGGCCATAGTTCAGGCAAATTAAAAAGTGACCTACGGATTTCACTAACAACGAAAACACGGCTTGTTCACAGTCGTGGTTAATTAAGTTTTATGCGCTTTGAGTTCCACACGTTAGGTTCCGGCAGTCAGATTAAGCTGAAATAAAATAAAGTAAAAGAGAAATTCAAAAGTGCATAAAAAGAGTATCGTCTTATAGAAACGGCGCATTCTTCAACATATATTTCACTGCCGGAAAATCCATCTATATTACAGCGGTTCGCCAGTTGAGTTATTATAATTTTCCAGACGATTCAAAACAGTAAATCCAACTCCCTTGCATGAATTCCTGACAAAAAAACTCAACCATCAGACTAGAATATTTTTTTCAGAGTTCCAGGTTTGGTAAATAATTATTTCTATTTTTTTGGCACATACAAATATAGACTTGTAATACTTTCACCAAAATGATTTCTTCAAAACCGTCACGACCACCTTGGGAGATTAAAGAAACCCATCTAGTGCTCAAACTGCAAAGAAAATCTGCAATGGAAAAAATTCTGACAACAATTCAATAAAAAAGAATTGAAATGAAGGAGCCGCTCTTTTTCAAATGGTTAGAAAATAAATGCTTATATATGCTATGCTGGCAGTGTACCTTGTAAGATTTGCAAACAGCCGGCGGTGGAGTTGTTATTTTTTTCCGAGAATTCAAATCCGCCACGCAATTTGCCCAAACATACGGCTGTCGCGTTTACTGCTTTCATAGAGTTTGAAATCAGTTCTCGCTCACTTGCATGACACGTGACATTCATTCATGTATTATGTGAAACTACTCAAATTTTTAAATCGAAAAGTCAACGCTAGCTAAAGCTTTATTCAACAAAAGCTTTATGAGTGAACAAGTTGAAATTTCATTGTTCTGTACTCGACATTTCATTGGCTAAAGTAAAAAATGTTGGAATCTATTGTTCTCGTTCTGTTTTGTGATTGGTTAACTTTGTCTGGGTGACCCTGGTAACAGTAGCCGCACTGTAAAATGATACACCAAATTGAAGAAACGTTGTCGGGTTAAAAGCATAAACCATGAACGATGCGACCCAAAGGTTTACTGGGAAGTTAGAAAATTTAATCTTTGTCTGTGACAGAATACACATTATATTAACACAGGATGCATAAATCATGCTCTTAAATGTCTCAAACAAAGAAAACATCTTGATTATCAAGAAATAGAATGTTACTACAGCTGTAGCTTGCCAATGCTGCCTACCCAGAATCCCATTCAGTTTCATCATTCATGGTTTATGCTTTTCATGGGTCAACGTTTCTTCAATTTGGTGTATACAACTTGACATTTTTGTATTTTTTTTTTTTGTGGAAATGAAAGTTACTGTGCACCTCTCAGATGAAATCCAAATATTCAGGGTTTTCATTAAGAATTTGAGAAGCAGGAGAATAGTGTAAAGTAACAGGAGAATATTATGAAGGAGCGAAGATACAGCGAGCTACATATTGCCATCAAAATTCAGCCGGAGAATTGTTCGTAGTAGGCGGAGAATTCTCCGATCTCCGATGCCTAATGAACACCATGAATATTAAAGGAAACCGAGCACATACTCAGCATCACATTCAAGTTTAGTTGCAAACAACCTACAGTACACTCACGAATCCACATGTATCATGTTAGAAGGAACATTTGCATTGTCAAATCAAAATATTTGAATTTGTATTGCAATAATGTAGGGCACATTCAATTCACCATTTTCCAGAATACAGTGTAAACAGAATAGTCTCTGAGAATTGGTTGTCCAGGCACACTTGCTTTGCAAATCTGTTAAAACATGTTTATGATACAACAGTAGCAGAAGTTAAGTGTTCTTATGGCTCCCAAATCTCAAAGAATATGATTTTTTGTGACCATTCTGCATATTCCTACTCTGGAATCAGTCAATCGGACGTACCCTTATTCTTGTGAGTCAGCCCTGTTATGCATCCTGTACCTGCTGGGCCTTTTCCCCCTTCATTTGCACATACTTTTCTGTAGAAAAACAATAATAGAATGTACTTATTAATCAAAGTTAATTGAAAAAAAAAAGAATGCACAATAATAAACAATATTGCGGGTTATTTTTAATCTGATACACAACACTGACACTAGGCCACTCAAAGTAGTTTTGCCTCAAACTATACCGACAGTTCTATGCTACTTGCTTTTGAAAGGTAATGTCAGTACTTCAAACTTTTGAGTGGCCGCTAAGCACAACAAACAAGATGGCGCACAAAAGAAACGTTTTGGCGGCAACTTTAATTTTTTTATCATTCGTTCTGCAAGCGGCTGCTTTTCAGTGTCTGGGGCTATTATTTTGCACTCCACTAATTCATTCTGTTCAGCAGATATCACTGGTAAGTCATAACAATGAAACAATTCCCCAGGATGGTAATTTTATACCACCATTTTTTCGCGGCCTTCTCACCTCGGCTAGCCGGGTAACCCGGCACGAACCGTTTACATGGCAAAAAGATAGCCCTCCTAGAAGGGTGCCTCGGGAAGGTGGGTTACCCTTTCTAACATGTACACGCTTCAATGTATTTTCTAAAGAAACATGAAAAGTTGGCTCTCCCAGGGTAGCTCAGTTAACCAGGGCACCCTCCCTCCATGTAAACATGCCCTAAGTGTCTAGGCACTTACATGTATTCCAATTTAGAAACTCAAGAATTAGGTTGCTATTATTTTTTGAGATGGGAATTTTATGTTACACACTTACATGTACTGTACAATCATGTGGAGGAGCATTAACATTAGTTGGTTGCACTTTTGAGACTCAGATCTAAGATGCCTAAACTGTATATCTGTGATGGACAACACTTTCTCACAAGTCTTGCACATCACAGACTTTTGACGACCTCAGAAGTTTAACGACCCTAGCACTTCCAAAGTGATAGCAAACTTTAGCCGATAAGTATTTATCATACAACAAAAGTGAGCCAAAGAAACTGCAATGTATGCCAATAGAGCTACTGTAGCACCAAACCACAGTATAAAGAAAGAAAATAATTCTATTGACTCTGGACAGCATGAAATCCTCCTATCAATTTGAGAGATAATCTGCCAAGATCAAAAGGCCAACATCATCAAAGAGAACAAATTCATAACTGTGATCTACAGATGCAATTCTCTCTGAGATCTTTATGCTTTAGGCTTTTTAAATACATTTTTGGTACCGAGTGGGAGTCATGTTCAGCCTGTCTATTTTTATACATTGTACTACTGCATGCATAGGTATCTAAAATTTTTTGACAGTGCTTCATCCTACTGCGACACACAAGATTACATCTGAACGCATGTGGCACAATACTACATGTATTACACGAGGATCACATGCTTGTTGTACAAGATACATACATGTAAATAATGTCTTATTTATTGAGTCATTTGCGAGAACACCTCTGTACAACTCTACAAGAGCTACCCTTTTTGTCAAAAAGTACTATACATGCACAAGAAATCGCAAAAAAGCCTTCTGAAGAAATACAATACAACATCAAATCAAAACTACAACAATCCTATCGGCTTTATTACAAGAGCCAATGAGAAAACAAAACATTTTATCCTCCCAAGGAATACAAAAGTGACAAATTTTTCATTTTCAACTGAATGGTTTCATGACATTCTACATGTACAAGACATATACACATGGTAGCAACTGAGGATGTTCGCCAAAGAACCGAAAGTCAAGTCTTGCCTAAGGACATTAAAATTAATTGTCTCATTCACTGCTTGAGGAAAGAACATAAGAATTTACCAGCATAATTATGTGAGATTTACAATACAGCAACCACACTGCAGATTATCTGTTGGATGCCAAATTAAACGCTATTACAAAACAGCAGAGATTAATCCTAGCTCGACTGAGACACACTACTCAACTAAAGAACTAACTAAGGAGCTAAAAATAATTTCAAGAATTCATGATTTCATTGCAGTGGAATTGTAGACTACAGCATTTTGAGACTTGCATCTAAGATGCCTAAATCTGTGATGGGAAACACTTTCTCACAAGTCTTGCACACCACAGTCTTTAGACATTAAATCACGGCCTGAGAAATGTAACGACCCTAGCACTTTCAAAGCGATAACAAACTTTAGCCCATAAGTATTTATCGTGCAACAAAAGTGAGCCAAACACACCGCAATGTTTGCCAATAGAGCTACATGTACAATGTAGCACCGAACACCGGCATAAAGAAAGAAAATAATTCTAACGACACTCTGGACAGCATGAAATCCTCCTATCAATTTGAGAGATGATCTGCCAAGATCAAAAGGTCAATATCATTGAAGAGAACAAAATGTACTACAGTAAAATCTCTCTGAAATTTTACTGGGAAAGCTTTCTACTTTTTAAATACTTTATTGTAACGAGTGGGAGTAGTGTTTAGCTTGTCTATTATTATACTAGCATCTATGATTTTTTGACAGTGCTCGCTCATCCTGCTGCAACGCATGAGATTACATCTGAATGCTTGTGGCACAACACTACTACATGAGGATCACATGCTTGTTGTAAAACATGGATAAACTATGTTTTTTCTTGTCCCCCAAAGGCAAAAAATAATTAATGAGTTGTACAGATGGTACATGTATTTAGCAGGGATGTAGATAACAGCCGGGAGCCAGGGAAATTACCCGGCTGTGAACTTCATTTTTCCGGCTGTTAAAGCCTAGTGCAGCTTTAAAAGGAGTAAATTTTTTCTATTTTTTACCCGTCTGTCAGTTCTATATTCCCACCAGTTAAAAACTGAATCTACATGTACATCCCTGATTTAGGTCAGTAACCGAGGTCAAAATGACAGATACATCCCCTTGGGGTGGCATACTATTTCACTTCCTGTGGTGTTCAGATCACTTTGTTTGACTGCATGTTCACAGCTTTTTAGCTGTGGCATAAAATAATCCTTCACAAAACAATCCTGGTAAAGCCTTTGATCCTTATGGCAGACAATCTGAAAGGTACATTGGCCATGGCCATGCATGTCTAGCAGGCCTTGTATTTCATAATGCAATTTGAGTTAAAACTATCCATTTTCCCTTCAGTTTAGTGAGGTGCTGTAGCAGTTAACAGCTGCTGAAATCTCAAGGCTACTGTTTGCTGCTCAAGAACTACATGTAGAAAATAAAAGGCAATAAACACGAAAGCCACCGCTTCACTTCTAATAGCAGGCATGTTTTTAGAAATTCAAGCCAATTCAATTTGTTGCACTGGTGATTCGAGTACTAGCAAAGTAAAGTAACTTGACCTCGGTAAATTGAAACCTTGGTAAACGTTTAAGAGTAAACACAACATTTTGTCAAGTAAATTGTTCACAAAGACAAAATGTTTTTACTTGCTTTTAAATCTGAAACATCAGTGGTCCAACAAAAAATATCCATAACACATGCACACAAACCATTATTTCTAGCAGTAAATACTAGATTAAAAGCAAGGGTTCACTACAAGCTTACAGGTATGACACAACTCGCAAAACGAAACAAGACTACAGATGATCTTTCATGTACAAGCTTCCATCTATTAAAGTCTCAGCGTTTTATGACGATTGTATGTTAAACGTAAATTCTGGAGCTCATACATGTAATCTGTATCATGACCAGTTAATTTCAAAGCAAAAACCGAAATGTTTTAACTTACATGTAAGCTTAAATTGTACCAACACAAATATCAAATGTAGTCTCATTTTATGAGTGTACATCATATTGCATGTACTATCGAGGACCGATCGAGGTTAATATATTTTGAATTTAATTTGGCAGGAGAACGAATGCTGTTTCACCCCAACAAACTATATAATAACACTAAACCACTCACTGTTGTCAACAAAATAATCACGTCTTCTAATCGTACATTGCATAAAGTCGAAGCGTCACAGTATTCAATCTCCTACATGTAGCTTATCGTACGCTATATGCTTCGTTCGATTAACTAAATAACCGCATTGCGGAATAAAAATAAACACTACAGCGCTTTCTTTATAGTTTGTTGAGACACATTTGCACTATATACACATGTAAATCTGGCAAAACATGGTTATAATTCGACAGCTTTCATGTTCTTAATATTCCGGAATACGTTCAATCGAACGCCACCTCAAGCTTCCTACATGACTAAAAAGATTAAAAAAAAAAGATTGTACTCACATTTGAAACGTCCCGATGTAGACTGTCGTCTCAGATATTCATCTCTTCTGCTGATAAATTGTTGATAAGCCCATTCTTGGATAAAACAACGTCCACAAAATCGAAATCTCTAAACGGTTGCTATAATGGCCGCGCACAAAATTCAAACGACCTTTGTTTGTGCTCACGTGAGATATCTCACGTGATATGTGACGCTAGATAGAGAGGACACTGGGAACGAGATTAGCGCGCGAGACTGAGCGGGAATTTCACAATCCTTTAGGACTGAATTCGTCGTTCTTCAAGTGAAAAAGTGCAGGATTCCATGATAAGAGGGCCCAAAACAGATATAAGGTATGGCTTTTAATTCTTAAGAAGAGACTTAACTGTAATCATCATTCGTGTATAACTTAATGTTTCCTTTTCGGAGCGCTCCATAAATTGTCTGTTTACAAAATAATGTGTGCTCTCGCATATGGCTTACATGTAAGCTAAATATATACGAGCGATAGGCCTCGCTACTCTAAACACAAGCTTTATTGAGCGGAATAGAATACAACATACGCTGAGGTCACTCAGATATTTGCATTTCGCAGAATAATAATAAAGCATTGCCGTATCGATCGTCATAACATTTATGCTTCGATCTACAACGCGTTCGGACACATCGATATTATTACTGAATCCGGTGTTAAGCGAGGAACTATACCATGGTTTGATTTGACAGCGAGCTACTGCATTTAATAATACCTTTTCAGAAAATGAATATGTCGGGATAAATGTAAAATAAAATGTATTTTGACGCGCCATTCGATATCGCCTTGCTATTCAATTCCGGTTCAATTCCCGGCCCGCAAGTCGGCGTTCGGCTACACGTGTGAGGTTGATAATTAACTTCGGCCTCCGTATATACTGTCATGATGATAAACAAGGAACTGTGGACGTATTTGCAAAGACCACCATAACGAATAGAAGCACCAGATTCTGTAGTAAAGGATCGAATCGGGGTGGGGGGGGGGGGGGGGTGGTTACGGGTATGTGTCTATAAAACTCTATAAACGTTTTCATTGCTGCTGCAATTAAAAGGAAAACCGATATAGCTCTTATTTTCTTCTGTGAGTTTGTCACAAATACGTTTAAAACAGTTTTACTTACTTATGGAGGGGGATGTGAACTTTAAATATATTTTGTGTACATACCTGTAAGAAAGTGTTTTTCTCTCAAAATACTAAGAAAATAGTCTGTTTAAAGTCTGTTTGGAAACAGCTCCTGGTTTCAGTATTTTAAAATCGCCTTTCAAATAGCTCTGACTTGTGAATTCAACTTCAAGCATGTTTTAAATAGACTATTTATGAGCTATTTAGAAGCGTAGTAATGAATGTCCATTTCAAATAGTATTTAAACATCATATTTAAAACGTATTTTTATTTTTTACTTGTTACAACTACATTATAAATCGACAACATTTTATGATTCTTTTCCAAACAGTGTTCAAATAGTCTATTTAAAACAATTTAGAGTAACACTTCGGCAGTCATGTTGTCAAAATAGTGTTCAAATACTATATTTGAAATGTAGTTTTGGCGACAAATAGCTTACAAATACATGGAAAAACCTACCCGGTTTATTAAATAGCATTTAACTATACCTCAAATACATTTCAAGCTCTTACCACTATTTTAGAATTTTTGTTAAAATATAATAAAAATACACCATGATGAGCTCAAAATATAGTTCAAATCGTTCAAATACATTAAAAGTACCTTTAAATCACTTTTAAAATACACTTGGTTTGGTAAGGGTACTTAATATTTTGAGATGGGAACTTTATGTTATACACTTACATCTACTGTACAATCATGTGGAGGAGCATTAACATTAGTTGGTTGCACTTTTGAGACTCAGATCTAAGATGCCTAAACTGTATATCTGTGATGGACAACACTTTCTCACAAGTCTTGCACATCACAGACTTTTGACGACCTCAGAAATTTAACGACCCTAGCACTTCCAAAGCGATAGCAAACTTTAGCCGATGAGTATTTATCATGCAACAAAAGTGAGCCAAAGAAACTGCAATGTATGCCAATAGAGCTACTGTAGCACCGAACCACAGTATAAAGAAAGAAAATAATTCTATCGACTCTGGACAGCATGAAATCCTCTTACATGTATCAATTTGAGAGATAATCTGCCAAGATCAAAAGGTCAACATCATCAAAGAGAACAAATTCATTACTGTGATCTACAGATGCAATTCTCTCTGAAATCTTTATGCTTTAGGCTTTTTAATACATTTTTGGTACCGGGTGGGAAGTCATGTTCAGCCTGTCTATTTTTATACTACTGCATAGGTATCTAAAATTTTTTTACAGTGCTTCGTCCCGCTGCGACACACAAGATTACATCTGAATGCATGTGGCACAATACTACTACAGGAGGATCACATGCTTGTTGTACAAGATACATAAATAATGTCTTATTTATTGAGTCATTTGCGAGAACACCTCTGTACAACTCTACAAGAGCTACCCTTTTTGTCAAAAAGTACTATACATGCACAAGAAATCGCAAAAAAGCCTTCTGAAGAAATACAATACAACATCAAATCAAAACTACAACAATCCTATCGGCTCTATTACAAGAGCCAATGAGAAAACAAAACATTTGATCCTCCCCAGGAATACAAAAGTGACAAATTTTTCATTTTCAACTGAATGGTTTCATATCATTCTACATGTACAAGACATATACACATGGTAGCAACTGAGGATGTTCGCCAAAGAACCGAAAGTCAAGTCTTGCCTAAGGACATTAAATTGTCTCATTCATTGCTTGAGGAAAGAACGTAAGAATTCGCCAGCATATGTGAGATTTACAATACAGCAACCACGCCGCAGATTATCTGTTGGATGCCATATTAAACGCTATTACAAAACAGCAGAGATTAATCCTAGCTCCACTGAGACACACTACTCAACTAAAGAACTAACTAAGGAGCTAAAAATAATTTCAAGAATTCATGATTTCATTGCAGTGGAATTGTAGACTACAGCATTTTGAGACTTGCATCTAAGATGCCTATATCTGTGATGGGAAACACTTTCTCACAAGTCTTGCACACCACAGTCTTTAGACATTAAATCACGGCCTAAGAAATGTAACGACCCTAGCACTTTCAAAGCGATAACAAACTATTAGCCGATAAGTATTTATTGTGCAACAAAAGTGAGCCAAACACACCGCAATATTTGCCAACAGAGCTACATGTAGCACCGAACACCGGCATAAAGTAAGAAAATAATTCTAACGACACTCTGGACAGCATGAAATCCTCCTATCAATTTGAGAGATGATCTGCCAAGATCAAAAGGTCAATAATTATCATTGAAGAGAACAAAATGTACTACAGTAAATTCTCTCTGCAATTTTACTGGGAAAGCTTTATACTTTTTAAATACTTTATTGTAACGAGTGGGAGTAGTGTTTAGCCTGTATATTATTATACTAGTATCTATGATTTTTTGACAGTGCTCGCTCATCCTGCTGCAATGCATGAGATTACATCTGAATGCTTGTGGCACAACACTACTACATGAGGATCACATGCTTGTTGTAGAACATGCATAAACTATGTTTTTTCTTGTCCCCGAAAGACAAAAATGAGTTGTACAGATGGTATTTAGCAGGGATGTAGATAATAGCCAGGAGCCGGGGAAATTACCCGGCTGTGAACTTCATTTTTCCGGCTGTTAAAGCCTAATGCAGCTTTAAAAGGACTACATTTTTCTGTTTTTTACCCGTCTGTCAGTTCTATATTCCCGCCAGTTAAAAACTGAATCTACGTCCCTGATTTAGGTCAGTAACCGAGGTCAAAATGACAGATACATCCCCTTGGGGTGGCATGCTATTTCACTTCCTGTGGTGTTCAGATCACTTTATTTGACTGCATGTTCACAGCTTTTTAGCTGTGGCACAAAATAATCCTTCACAAAACAATCCTGGTAAAGCCTTTGATCCTTATGGCAGACAATCTGAAAGGTACATTGGCCATGGCCATGCATGTCTAGCAGGCCTTGTATTTCATAATGCAATTTGAGTTAAAACTATCCATTTTCCCTTCAGTTTAGGGCCATTCCATTTTTTATCCACACCCCCCCCCCCCCCCCCCCCCCCATGGAAGAGGTCAGTCAAAATTGTACCCCAAGAAAAAAAGATCGAAGTGCCGACATGTTCCCCCCTCAGAAATAACCAATTTTTCTTTTCCCTCCTCAGAAATATTCAAAAGATCAAAGGCGCGAACACAGCCACCCCCTCAGAAAATCTCGTCTGTAGGGGGTATGTGGATAAAAAATGGAATGGCCCTTAGTGAGGTGCTGTAGCAGTTAACAGCTGCTGAAATCTCAAGGCTACTGTTTGCCACTCAAGAATCAGAAAATAAAAGGCAATGAACACGAAAGCCACCGCTTCACTTCTAATAGCAGGCATGTTTTTAGAAATTCAAGCCTATTCAATTTGTTGCACTGGTGATTTGAGTACTAGCGAAGGTAAAGTAACTTGACCTCAGTAAATTGAAACCTTGGTAAACGTTTAAGAGTAAACACAACATTTTGTCAAGTAAATTGTTCACAAAGACAAAATGTTTTTACCTGCTTTTAAATCTGAAACATCAGTGGTCCAACAAAACATATCCATAACACATGCACACAAACCATTATTTATAGCAGTAAATACTAGATTAAAAGCAAGGGTTCACTACAAGCTTATAGGTATGACACAACTCGCAAAGCGAAGCAAGACTACAGATGATCTTTCATGTACAAGCTTCGATCTATTAAAGTTTCAGCGTTTTATGACGATTGTATGTTAAACGTAAATTCTGGAGCTCATACATATAATCTGTATCATGACCAGTTAATTTCAAAGCAAAGACCAAAATGTAAGCTTAAATTACATTACATGTAAGCTTAAATTGTACCAAGACAAATATCGAATGTAGTCTCATTTTATAATGTTGTCTACGTACAGTTTACATCATATTGCATGTACTATCGAGGACCGATCGAGGTTAATATATTTTGAATGTTTCACCCCAACAAACTATATAATAACACTAAACCACTCACTGTTGTCAAGAAATAATCACGTCTTCTAATCGTACATTGCATAAAGTCGAAGCGTTACAGTATTTAATCTCTTACATGTAGCTTACCGTACGCTATATGCTTCGTTCGATTAACTAAATAACCGCATTCCGGAATAAAAATAAACACTACAGCGCTTTCTTTATAGTTTGTTGAGACACATTTCCACTATACACATGTAAATCTGGCAAAACATGGTTATAATTCGACAGCTTTCATGTTCTTAATATTCCGGAATACGTTCAATCGAACGCCACCTCAAGCTTCGTACATGATTAAAAAGATTAAAAAAAAAAGATTGTACTCACATTTGAAACGTCTCGATGTAGACTGTCGTCTCAGATATTCATCTCTTCTGCTGATAAATTGTTGATAAGCCCAATCTAAGATAAAACAACGTCCACAAAATCGAAATCTCTAAACGGTTGCTATAATGGCCGCACACAAAATTGTTTGTGCTCACGTGAGATATCTCACGTTATATGTGACGCTAGATAGAGAGGACACTGGGAACGAGATTAGCGCGCGAGACTGAGCGGGAATTTCACAATGTTCGTCGTTCTTCAAGTGAAAAAGTGCAGGATTCCATGATAAGAGCGCCCAAAACAGATATAAGGTATGGCTTTTAATTCTTAAGAAGAGACTTCACTGTAATCATCATTCGTGTATAACTTAATGTTTCCTCTTCGGAGCGCTCCATAAATTGTCTGTTTACAAAATAATGTGGGCTCTCGCATATAGCTTACATGGAAGCTAAATATATACGAGCGATAGGCCTCGCTACTCTAAACACAAGCTTTATAGAGCGGAATAGAATACAACATACGCTGAGGTAACTCAGGTATTTGCATTTCGCAGAATAATAATAAGGCATTGCCGTATCGATCGTCATAACATTTATGCTTCGATCTACAACGCGTTCGGACACATCGATACTATTACTGAATCCAGTGTTAAGCGAGGAACTATTCCATGGTTTGATTTGACAGCGAGCTACTGCATTTAATAATACCTGTTCAGAAAATGAATATGTCGGGATAAATGTAAAATAAAATGTATTTTGACGCGCCATTCGACATCGCCTTGCTATTCAATTCCGGTTCAATTCCCGGCCCGCAAGTCGGCGTTCGGCTACACGTGTGAGGTTGATAATCAACTTCGGCCTCCGTATATACTGCCATGATGATAAACAAGGAACTGTATTTGCAAAGACCACCATAACGAATAGAAGCACCGGATTCTGTAGTAAAGGATCAAAGGGGGGGGGGGGGGGGGGGGGCTACGGGTATGTGTCTATAAAACTCTATAAACGTTTTCATTGCTGCTGCAATTAAAAGGAAAGCCGATATAGCTCTTATTTTGTTCTGTGAGTTTGTCACAAATACGTTTAAAACAGTTTTACTGACTTATGGAGGGGGAGGTGAACTTTAAATATATTTTGTGTACATACCTGTAACAAAGTGTTTTTCTCTCAAAATACTAAGAAAATAGTCTGTTTAAAGTCTGTTTGGAAACAGCTCCTGGTTTCAGTATTTTAAAATCGCCTTTCAAATAGCTCTGACTTGTGAATTCAACTTCAAACATGTTTTAAATAGACTATTTATGAGCTATTTAGAAGCGTAGTAATGAATGCCCATTTCAAATAGTATTTAAACATCATATTTAAAACGTATTTTTATTTTTTACTTGTTACAACTACATTATAAATCGACAACATTTTATGATTCTTTTCCAAACAGTGTTCAAATAGTCTATTTAAAACAATTTAGAGTAACACTTCGGCAGTCATGTTGTCAAAATAGTGTTCAAATACTCTATTTGAAATGTAGTTTTGGCGACAAATAGCTTACAAATACATGGAAAAACCTATTCGGTTTATTAAATAGCATTTAACTATACCTCAACACAACACAACAAATACTACTAGTAAAAGAAATGAAAAATAAACAGATATTCAAGCTTCATCATCGCTTTCTTGTATCGATAATAACGATTCTCGTTGAGGTAACGGTTTGAAATATACCTCATGAACCTTTACTTGAATTGAAACAGCTTTTTCACCAATATAAATACTATCAATTATCAAAGCTAATTTCACATGACAATATGAATTAAGATAGTCGAGCGGTTCGACTCTTTTATTTCCCTTTGTTTTGAATAGCGTTAAAAATTTATCAGACTTTTCTGAATAATTGAGTTTAGCATATAATATTGGTGGATTATTTCCTATATTACTTTCCTTGTAATATAAAAATAAAATCTATCAGCTATCTCTACACCACAAGCCTCTTCTAAGCGTTTGTAACAAAGTTCTTCAAAATTTTCCAAAGAAATATAAAACTCATTTTCTTCCGGTGTCGGTTCATCGTCTTTGGACCATAAACAAACCGGAATAGAATAACCAAGAAGCTTATGACTTGCGTCTTCGTTACTTCTTCTCTCGGTCACACCAAAACTGAAAAGAAACGGTGTTTCAATGACTAAAGGACCTTTTTGATTATCACCATAATCGGCTTGTATTTTAATCCTTTGATAATTGTAAAGGTCGCTTTTTATCGGTTTGCTGAAAATAATATCTTCATTGCGAACATCTGAAAGAATTGACAGTTGCATGTTGTTATAATTACATATTTATTTCCTTAAGACCATTTTTTTCCTACCTACAATCCTTGCAACAGCGCTTGTTTTTCCCATGAACGCAGATACCGTTTCCACCGCATTCTTTGCAAGAATATTTTACACGGCTGTGTTCACAAATCTGCTTTCCCGAACACTCCTTGCAATAGTATTTGTTGTTCCAGTGAATACAGATTCCGTTTCCACCGCAATCTTTACAAACATGCCGTTGTCTACCATGTTCGCAAATCCTTGATCCCGAACACTCCTTACAACTGTATTTATTTTTACCGTGTGGGCAAAACTGTATTGCGGCTTTAGGCGGCTTCGTGGGTTCTTGTCGTTCAACAGCTTGCAAAGCTTCGATCAGTTCGACTTTCCGCATCAGATGCCATCCTTTAATTTTCTGCTTTTTTGCCATAGCTTTGAGATCTTTTACAGTTACTTTAGGTTTCGATTCTTGCTTTTCCATTCTTCTATTAAGTACTTTTAATTTTTAAGACCAAATTTTTGATTAACAAGCGCTTTCGAGTCGTTTGTTTATCACGACGTTTCTGAGAAATCGGTCTTAATTTATTCATCTTTTCCGAGAATTGCAGCGTATTAGCATACGTGTTCATCGATGTGTGAAACCTTCTAAAGTGCATGCGCAGCCAGTCAAATTCATAGCGTGACACTTTACATGTACCACATGTGTGAGCGCGATAACTTCTACCTATATAAAAGACCTTTTCGAACCATATATAATGTTAAGTCTGTAATTCGGTAGAACTCAGGGGGGAGACGGTTGGCCACTGTCAGAACCCTGCTTACGGTTCATGCGATGTCAGACCCACGGGGTAGTAGTGTAGTTGAGTCAGTTGACTACGCTCTGGTGAACCAGCCTCGGCCCAACTGATAACAGGGGGGTGCTCAAAGATCTCTTCGGAGAACTTAACATCACCCAGAAGTATAAAATGGGTGACAACCGCTTTGTCAGCGGGAAAAGTCCTCACTTCGGTGAGGCAAAAGTCCTCACTTCGGTGAGGCACAGAAACAGCCAACCGAGCACCCCCCGACCAGGGTTTTGCAATTTTTTATAAAGTGTCACGCAACTGTCACGCGTGACAAGTCACGCAACTCGTGGTCATACTATGAACTTTTTCTCGTATCTTTTTTCAATTCGGCTATTTATTGTTGGACAAAGATCAATTATAACATCATCAATCAACCTCATATCGCTCACAAACAAATCGTGGTTAAAATGTTTTCCTCGCAGACAAGAACGTAAGTCAACCAAAACTTTCTGATATGTTGTATGTGCGAATTTACTCATTTCAATCCTTCGATTATAATTTTTATAATCGGTGAATGTTTTTATTAACAAACCTGCGCCGGAGATAACCCCTAGTATAACAGGGTTTAGTGTAACTCCGCCGGCGATTGTGCCGACTGTGATAAGAGATGAACTACTCAATTTACAGAATAGATTCATCCGTTTGAGACGTTTAAAAGTCTTTTTGTAACACCACCACTTCTTGTGATAAAATCTGTAAAGAGCCTTAATCTCCGATAATCTCGTCTCATCGATCGAAGTATCGATGTGATTAAATGTGAAAATATCTTGTTTGTGTTTCATATTTTAAAATTTTATTATTATAATTTTAAACATAAAATGATTGCAAGCGTTTTCTTTCTTGTCTCTTTTATAAATGAACAATTTAATTTAAATTTATCTCCCAAATGGCTCAAGGAAACTCGAGAGATCGCTAGAGAGGTCGTAGAAGCGTTTGAACACACTACACACTAGTGTGTGAAAGATCATCTAATTTATTATACGTAGCGTATAATAAATTTAAATTGATTGTATTTACTCTTCATCATCTTCAGATGAAGACCAGTCAGACTCTTCATCTGTCCACCACTCAACAGGTTCAACAGGTAGCTTGTTAATAGAACGTAAAAGGCAGCGTTGTATTTTAATGTAGGTTATCAACTCCGTTTTCCACGCGTCTTTGATATCTTCCTCTTTCGCACCATATATCAGTGATATTTTCATTAGTTGTTCATATGATAATGATCCAAGATGTTTGCTTGGAACCTGAAGTAACTTTCTTAGATATTTTGGATATTCCGTTTGCGATTCACTACTTGTGACCGTGACCTGAAGTACTTTTATCTTTTCTGGATGTTCCGTTTGCGATTCACCACTTGTGTTTGTGTTTTCCTCCATTGTCTTATTTTATATATAAGAAATATTTCTTTAATTCCATTTTTTATAATTTTTATGTCGTCTCAAGCCACAGACTTACCAAACATTTATCGATGGTAGTGCCCTGTAAACTTTTTACTCTCACACTAAATTCATCACTTTTTAACAGAGCGATATCGCTAGTCAAGTGACAGACCTGTTTCTTACCACCTTCTCCCCTTCCTACTATATTATTTATCAACACGGCAATAGGAGGGTATGTTTCGAGCGTATCGAGAATGTTAACGCAACATTTTACTATTTTACACTTAACCGGAACCATAACTTCTGGCTCTCCTGAAAATAGAGCAAACATCTGATTCGCAGTTCTCTTGTAAAGACCGTTAATTACAAACGCACCACCGCTGGGACTTGGTGAATTGATAATTGAGCAATTGTTCATATCCAGATCGGTCTGCATAACCATTTTCCTACCCTCCAAAATATAAGGAGTATCGTAAACACTGGCCGGTACATCAGAGCGGTGTCCTTTTATTCCGTAAATTACAAGGTAAGCTTGAGCTTGCGAAGGCGATGTTGGCGAGCCGCTACATTTTAAATCGACCATAATATATTCCGGCGGTGAAATATGCCACTTATTTAAATTGATAATGCTTCTAGCGTAATTCGTAAAGTTTTTTGTCGATTGTTTATTTATATTGATAGAAGTCGATTCAACATCGACGCTGACACCTCTCATCGTAGGCGGGATAAATTCAATACAAACGGTATATTCACCTTCTGGTAATTTATACATATTAAAACCGATTCTTGAGGCGTAGCTATTTAACGGGTGTTTGTGCAATAAAAGACTGTAGACTTTTTTGTTTAACGTAGCGGCGACTCCACCAAATCGACTATACCGGTGACGGTTATATCATGTTCGGAAGAGCCTTCGTCAACATTTTCCATTAGGTACCTAAAATCATCTTTCAAATTTGTCGAGGTGGTGATATGCGATTCGTCAACATATTTTTTGAGCTTTTCTTCTAATTCTATCGTGTGAATTACCACATTCCCTATCTTGAGATCAAGATTTTTATCAGCACCATCAACATAAGATTTATTACATGCGTCGGAACTATTTTGCGGATCTTCTAAATTTATAATCTTATGGTTTGACATATCGAAATCTTCACTGGGCGGATTACTCAATTTACCGGCGATCAGTTGATCCACGTATCTTTTATTGGCCCCTTGGTCGGCAACCGTCGGGTCCTTTACATTATAAACCGTATTGTTTCCCATATCCAAACTAGTTTCCATCGGAAACGTCTCTTTGCGAGATAAGAAAATATTCCTAACATCGTTGTAAGAGACAAGATTGTTATAATTTGCCCCTAAATCGTGATAAGTCTGTTGTTTCGATTGGACAACATTGAAACGTTCTTTCAGATCGATATTTTTCACGACCTCATGCGTTGGTTCAGGAGCGTTAGAATGAAATTTTTTCAGAGTTACCATATTGACAGCGCATAAATCGTTATCTTCCTCCGTGTCCATGTTTGTGATTAGTTTTCTGTTCATATCGATCTCTCCGGGAAGAATCAATCTTTTTCATCGAAGATCTAAATCACCGGTCATATGAGTCGATCCATCAACAAGAATAACATCTGTCGGATTTGGTTTTGTTGATAGCGCATTTTCCATCTGATGTTTTGTTATCGCATCATCATTATCAACTCCTTCACCAACATTTACAAGACGTTTTTGTTGAATATCGTCATTGTTATTGACATCTAATTTCAAACCGGTTCCTTGTTGTACTTGTTGATTAAAATTTTTTATATATTCAGATATTTCATAATTAGTGAATCTTCTGATATTATTAAAAATACCCATACTCTGTTATTTTATACGAAGTTATAATTTTTTAAAAAGTCTCATCAAAGTTTTTAGTAACACTTTTCTTTTCTTTGTCTAAAAATAAGAATTCATATGGACCAAGTTTATCAAAAAGAACCGGATCTATTAGATTTTCTTGCGCAATCAGATTTAAATGTTTTTTAGTCGTTGGTGGATATAAAATCATGTGGGAACAGTTCTGTCGGAGTTTTTGGGGAACATCGTAGTAGGACTGGGATAGATAGATCGGGGAAATTTTATGATGTCGACCATCTGTATAATGATTGGCAATTTTGTTTTGAACTGCTTGGGGAGCGTTAATAAGATCATCAAAAACCACCACTTTTCTATTATCGATCGGATAGTCTGTTGTGTCCATAATATCATCTTCTCCAAGAAGTTCTAAAATATCATATCCAACTCTTTGACTAGCGTTTTCCATTAATTTTTGCAAGTCTTGAATTTTATCCTGATGTTGATTTGGTGAGTATAGATAAATCTTATCATAAAAAATTAGCGGCTTTCTAAGAATATGCATTAAGGTGTTTGTTTTTCCACATCGAGTTTGACCTGTTATTAACATACGAAAATCTTCATTAAGAAAATCATTCAGTGAACGATTATTATCGTTATTTTTTATTACATCATAATTTGGTATTTTCATATTCTTTATTTAATAAGGTTGATAAACATTTTAAACTTAAATGATTATTTTACAGATATTTTAAAATAACTTAAATGTTTATTCTACAGATAAATTAAAATAATCTACTTTAATAAATTATGGATATTGATAAGATTAAAAAATATGCAGATTCAGAATTTGAAGGCTTTAAAATTGCTAAAGCAGTTACTGAAGTAAAGAATGAGGTTAAAAATAAATAACAAGTTCGCGATGTTGCGATGAATGATTATTTTAAAACTCTGAGAGAACCTCTAATTGAACAACAGAAAAAAACAGATGAAAAACAGGACAAAGTAATTCAGCAATTAAAAGAAAATCAATTGGCTTTGACCAGCGGTTTCAAAGATTTGGTTGAAACCAATAAAGATATTTTAACATTGAATAAAGAATTACCATTTCCTGGTGACCAACCACCTATACCTGCAATGCCTCAACCATCAACGGATGCATTGGCTAAAATAATAACTGCTGAACCAAATAAGATGTTCACAGAAAGCGAATTAGAATTTTTAAAAGAAACTTTTCATGAACCTAATGAGCTACTTGTAATGGATGAAGAACAACTTGTTGCAACTTATAATGAAGCTAAAGATGAAAACAAAAGTATCGGAATAAAAATAGGTGGTTTGAAAAGGAGAAAACCGAAGACAGAAGAAGATAAACAAAAACTCGATTATGATCTGAAAATATATGAAAGAACAAGAGATATATTAGACAGATATTTAACAACGATTAAGAATGTAAAAATTTTACCGCAATATACAAAACAAAAACAAGGTGAAGGGGTACGCAAGTACAAACGACCAAGACGAAATGCTTATAAAATTCAAAAAAATAATCAATATGGAGGACTATTGATCGACATACCTAAGTTAATGAACGATCTGAAATTAAACGCTTATCGTGGTGGAAAATTAATTTATCAAGCTGATGCTGATAAATCTCTGATTAATTTACTAACAAAAAGATATAATCCTAAAACAAAATATAGTATGAACGCTATAAAAGTTTTTAATGATTTAAATATGTTGAGTAATCTACCTCCTCATAAATCATCTGGTAAATCAAAGTTTACTGGGGTCGGTTCAAGTATAGTTTATTATAATGAACCAAACCAATTGGCAGATAGAATGAAGATAATAATCGGTTCAATGGCTGCTGGTAATAATTCTCCCGTTTTGAAAAATGATTTATCGCAAATAAATGATGAATTGTTAAGAATAGGAGCAATAGATAAAACAATTCATGAAAAATTATATAAAAAATATTTAATGTAAATAACAACTACGTATGAATGTTAACAGAACATTAGTTTTCAAATCTATAGATGCAAGAAAACAAAATCCAGATAATAAACCAGGAAATTTTACTGTAAGGTTTACTCCTGAGTTGAGATTGGACGATAATAAAGAATGTTATTTAGCATTGGATCATCTTAGTATGACTGCGAGTTGGCACAACATTCGCCCTGAATATAATAACGACAAACTAAAAATATCAAAAGATAAAGGTAAAACATATGAAATGATTATTTTTCCATCAGGGATTTACGATTACGAAGATATAAATGATGTTATCCACAAAACAATTGGAAAAATACCCAACACGGATGAATATGGAATTAGCGTATTATTTAATCTTACAACTTACAAGGTATTTATTCAACTAAATGAAAATTATCGCATCGATTTTAGTTCGAGTGGAAATTTTAATATTTTACTCGGATTCGATTCGAAAGTTTTAACGAGCAGCGGTTATGGGAAAAATTTCCCTAATATCAGTAACAGCGTCGATAATCTTTACCTAAAATGTAGTTTGTTGAGCGATTCGATCGTTTCAGGAAAGCGAAGCAATACTTTATTCACATTCTCAACAAATACAAAAACAAGGTCTTTACCTTTTGAAATCTACCCAAGAGTGAATTATTTGTGGCATAAGATAAATAAAAAAGATATATCTGAAGTAACATTTTACTTAACTGATGATGAAGATAGAAAAGTTGATCTGAATGATATCGATATTTCCATAACTGTGGTATTAAAAGAAGTATAATTTTATTTATATAAATTAAAACAGTTTATATAAATTAAACAATTTATATAAATGGAAGAACAAAGAAGGATTAGAAACTTTGATACAGGAGAAATTTCTTATATTAACTCTGTAGATCACTCTGTAGAGTATGGTTCTGGTTTCTTTGACATATTTACAAAAATCGGTTCCAAATTAACAGGAAAAACAGCGAGTAAATTAGCCAGTAAAGCAGCAGAAAAACTTATTGAAAAAGGCGCTGAAAAGGTTGGAGAAAAAACTGGTGAAGTTCTTGGTGAAAAAATTTATGACAAGTTTTCATCTAAAGGTAAAAAAGAGCCACCACGAATATCAGGCGAAACAAAAGGAGTTGAAATTATTAAATTTTTAAAAGAAAAGGAGAAAAAAGAAGACAAATATCAATATATTAGAAACATCGTAAATGATTTGATTTAATTTTAAAAAATAATTTCTTCTTATTATAATTCATAATAAGAATGAGTTTTAGAAATCCAGAATTGGTCAAACGATATGAATACGTGGCCTTCGATTTGGAAACACCGCTAATCGATAATGTCGCAAATGATAATAGACAAGTTACGGATAATTTTCGATTCACAGTTGATAATTCATCAGAAGCAAATCCGATCGATTGGTATAATGCATATTTGGAAGTAGATTTCAAACTTGTTACACTTGCTGATAGTGCAACCGGTATAACAGCAGGACCAAATAATGGTAATGAAGATTGTACTACAACTAATGGTCATACATTTATAAAACAGATACAAGTTGAATGCAGCGGTATAACAGTTTATAATAACTCAAGAGCTAATGAAACATCAAACGTACTTTCCCTCTTAAAATATACAAAAAGTTATGCAGATACGATCGGTAAAGATCAATTTTTATATTTAGATTCATCCACAGGAACAACAGAAGCACGACCAGCTCAAGCGTTATATAATGAAGGTTTTGCTAGACGAAAAATTTTAACAGATGCTGCAGCTGTTAACAAAATATCGATTCCTCTAAATTTATACAGTTATTTTGCAGCTTTCAAAAATAATCTTCACCCAAATATCAAGACAAATCTTCTTATAGAACTTGAAAGCGACAACAATATAATTTTCAGAAAAGGAGCTGCTCCAGATAGTAAAGTAATTCTAACAAAATTAAGATTGTGGTGTCCAAAAATTATTTTTAATGGATTAGGTATGAAACAATATCTTGAAAATTATTTAAAACCCAAAAAATGGACTTATTTGAGAGAACATACCGCAATATTTCAAACAACCTCTATAAATAGCTCCTTTCGAATAAGTACAGGTATTAGGAGACCGAGACATGTTTTCATTTGGGTTGTTCCCGAAGCAAGTTATAGTAATCAGGAACAAAATATATTTACTTTCAAAACATTTAGAATTGGAGCAAATAATCGATATTTTTCTAGAGCACATTTGGTAATAAATAATAGCATCCAATATCCTCAATTAGAATTGACATCAGATGAGGAGTCAAGACTTTACAGAGCTTTGTTATCCTACAGTTCCGCTTACAATGACTTTTTAAGCGGAACAATAATAGACCGAGCAAATTTCAGAAATCTTTTTGGAATTATATACTTTAATCTTAGAAACCAAGAAGAAGACGTAAAAGATGGTGTAGTTTCACTTACTTTTAATTATGAATTAAACGGAGCAAATCCAACAAATTATAGATTAAATGCTTTAGTTTTACACGAAAAAGAAATAGAGTTATACACATCATCTGGAAAATTATTAATAAAAGCGTAAATCTAATTAAAATTATATTTTATAAAATAAAAAATGGCAACAACGTATTTTGCATATGGAGTAAATTTGTCTCAAGGACAATTACAAAAGTTAAAAAAAGCATATGACGATTATTCAGAAATTACGATAAGGTTAAGTAAGAATAATTTAAAAGGGTCACATGAGTTGATGTTGACAAAAACCCAGATTAATAAGATTAATAAAGCGCTAAAAAACGGTACCGGTACCGATATCAAAATATCTAAAACACAGATTCGTAAAGCGATAATAAAAGGTGGAAGTTTGTGGACTTCTTTGTTATCACTCGGTACAAAGTTGTTACCTTTTGCTACAAAAGCAGCTACAAAAGTAGTACCTCATTTAGCTACAGGAGCGTTAAGCGCTTTGGGAAGTCTCGGTATCGATAAGATTTTTGGTAAAGGAATTACGATACCGTTTAATTTTCTTCCTCAACTTGCAAAATTAAAAGAATTAACACAAGGACAAATCAATTTATTGAAAAAAGGTATGCAAAGCGGTAGCGGTATAACATTTAAACCTACTAAAAGACAGATAAATGGAGGATTTTTAGGTACACTTGCTGCAATCGGAATTCCTATGGCTATCGAATTAGCTTCAAAACTTTTTGGAAAAGGGTTATCTGTAAGCCCGGCAACGGACGTTGGTGGTGGAGGATTACAAGTACCAAAACCCGTTGGTGGAAAAGGATTACAGATTTCTCCAAAATATCCATACTATCCTCCACCTTTTTACGGATCATGGGGTGAAAAAAACCCAAATTTAAAGATATACCGCTAAGTAATTTTGACCTCCTTGAATGGATAAATTACTTAAAAATACCTGATTTCAAAGGTATTTTTTCGAGCGATCAAACGGTAAATCATATACATAAAACAGTTGTTGTATAATTAATCTTGATGATAAGATAGGGAACGGTACACATTGGGTAGCAACATTTGTAAAAAATAAAAATCTTATATATTATTTTGATTCGTTTTGTTTACCGCCACCACAAGATTTCATTGATTATGCTAATGAATTACGTATGGAATATCAATATAATATCGGTTACCCATTTCAAGCTATAAAATCAGTAAGATGCGGCTATTATTGTTTATATTTTCTTGATAATATTTATAAAAAATCATTTTATGATTGCTTAAGTAAATTCAAAATTGATGATCAAAACTATAATGAAAAATTTATTTAAAAATATTTTATGTAATTAAAATTAAAAAGTTTTATTATACAGATCGTATAATAAAATGGAGTCGCTAACACAAAAAACGTATTGTGTCAAGGAAAAAATAAAAACCGGTTGTACTGAACCATCTGGTTATATGACAGCCATAAATGGTAGGCATATGTTTTGGTGCACTTGCGCTAATTGCGGAATCAAGAAAACCCGTTTCGTTAAGAGTTCGGGAAACTAGTTCAGCCCCCACAAGGTGGGGGCTTTGGCGAGATGGCTATGGAAGGTCTAACGATGCATGCGTTACCTTTGTTAGGAAAGAAAGCTGTTGAAATGGGTCGTTATGGGGCAAGTGAGCTGCTGAGAAATAAAAATATGCAAACCAAGGCGTTGGATTTCGCTCTTGACAAAGCAAAACCGTTTCTTGAAAATACTGCCTCCGACATGTTAAATCAGCTAAGTACTAAGATTAGACCCGATAAAAAATATAAAACGGATCGAGCTGATTTAGACGGGAGCGGAATCGATGTTCATAAACTGATCGGTAAGCTTCCGAAAGCAAAAGGCGGTTGGACATTACCAGGGCATAAATACACAGGACCATACAATGACCTGGATACACAATTAAGATATGATCCGGAAACAGGTAAAATACTGGAGATCTACGAACAGCCGACGGGTAAAACGGATGCCATAGCGATGCAGCATGACGTCGATTATTCTGTGTGCGCAAATAAACCGGAACCGCGTAAATGTAAAAACGATGCGGATAGAAAAATGGTGAAAGCTTTGGATAGCGTGCCCTATTATGATCGACAATGGGGTCACTGGTTAGCTAGAAATACTATCGACGTAAAACAAAAACTTGGGTTGGGAAACGGATAAGGCCGCCGAGTAGTAGAAACGTAGAGACGTGGCAAGAAAAGCTTGCAGATGAGCTGCATAAACCCATAAGACGAAAGTTTACTCGGCGGCGTGTTATTGTAAACGGTATCGATGAGATATGGTGTTCTGACCTTGTCGAGATGCAGAAATTAAGCAGGTGGAATAAGGGATATCAATATCTTCTCATGGTGTTAGATGTTTTCAGTAAATACGGTTGGATTGTACCGCTGAAGAATAAAAAGGGAGAGAGTGTCGCAGAAGCGTTTAAATCGCTATTCAAGAAAGGAAGAAAACTGAAAATGCTGTGGGTGGATAAGGGTAAAGAGTATTACAACAAGAATATGAAAGAACTGTTGGATAAAAATAAGATTGTAATGTACTCAACAGAGAATGAAGAAAAATCTAGTGTTTGTGAAAGATGGAACCGTACGATAAAAGAGAAAATGTTTAAACAATTTACCGTTCAAAACAATACAAAATATCTTGACGCGTTGCCGAGGCTTGTGGTAGAATACAATAATTCAAAACACCGAAGCATCGGCATGACGCCTGTGGAAGCGTCGAAGAAAAAGAACGAAAGTGCTGTTTACTTAAATCTCTACGGTAAGATGAAACGTACACAACCTCGACGATCGAAATTTAAAGTTGGGGATAAAGTTCGAATATCAAAATACAAACGCCCTGTTTTCGATAAAGGTTACACACCGAATTGGACTGAAGAGATTTTTACCGTCGATAAGATTCAATACACTAACCCTATAACTTATAAACTGAAAGATGAGCTTGGTGAGGAGATAACGGGTTCTTTTTATAAGGAAGAGCTGCAGAAGGCTAAGCAGACCATCTTTCGAATTGAGAAAGTGATTCGGCGAGACGCTCGAAAAGGTAAAGCGTTAGTGAAGTGGAGAGGGTATAGCGATAAATTCAACTCTTGGGTAGATCTAAAAGATCTGAAAGATCTGCGGTGAAAAAAAATGAATTTAAAAACAATAGTTCTTATATATAAGATCAAGCAATGGCAACATATATGACTCTTCAAGAATTGCGAAAAATGGCTGCTGGAAAGAAAATCAAATACTACATCAAACTACCAAAAGTGGAACTAGTGAAAGCGTTAAATCTCGACGAAACACTCGTATGTAAACCGTCAAAAGCAAAGGAAGTATTGATAACAAATTCAGACACTAAAAAAATTTTGAGGTGTAAAAGTATGTATCAGTGTTCAAAATTGTTGAACAAGAATATCGGTTCAATTCAACATTACCTAAGAGTTGGCACAGAGTTAACGGATAAAGACGGAAACAAAATCAGATTATCTTTCGCTTGAAAAAAGCTTTTTTTTCATTTCATGAACGTGAAATGAAAAATAAAAATGATTTTAAAAATATATTTCTTATATACAAGGTAATGGATTCACAAACTGTTCAACAGCTTAGGTCAATTGCACGTGGATATGGATTAAAAGGTTATTCACGTTTGAGAAAGGCGGACTTGATTAAATTCATCGAAAGTAGTATAAATACTCCATCTGTGAGTAAACAAGTACCAACACGAGGGATTGTAAATTTTATAGACGAAGAAGTACCCCCTCCTAGGAAAAGACAACCTTCACCATCACCCACTCGAAGAAGAAGAAAAAGACAACCCTCTCCACAACCTTTAGACCGCAAAGAAGATCATCAATCAGACATACTGCTAGGTAATGAACGTAAACGAAATAAGAAGAGACAAAAGAAACAAAAGACCCGACAAACAAAGAAGGATAAGAAATTGGAAATGGCCGTAAATAGATCTGAAAGATCTGTTACTACTGAAGATACTCTTCAATTGACAAATAATAAGAAGAGACAAAAGAAACTAAAGAGGGAGGCTGCCCGTCTAACAAAGAAAATCAACCGTGCACAAAACAAACGTGGCGCACTGTTCTTACAAGAAAAACTAAACCAAGTTTTGAAAAAGACCGATAATTACAGATTACCATATGAGATAATCAAGATAGGTGAGAATACAAGTAACAAGTTCAAATCGTTTTTCGACATATTCAAAGTTAAAATAGTAAACCCTCGTGAAATATTCGATATTGATAAATTACTGTTAGAAATAGGGCTCAGAGTAATAAAAGAGAGAGGGCTACAAAACGGTGACAAGATTCGATGGATACTTAGCATACGAGTTGGCAAAAACCGGTCAGTACAAAACGAATCACAATCACAGATCAGCTTGGGACGGATCTGGTCGAAGAGATAGCTAGATTCATTGAATACAAGGATGTACCGCTCCCCGAGGTCAAAATAGAAATTCAGTCGGTAAAGGTTCCCCGGGGTATGGGCCGATTACGTGTAACAAAATTAAATGCCAGCGATCAAAAAGAGTATAATCACAATCAAAAATAATGACTCAATCTGTCTTGCACGAGCAATAGTGACGGCTCGTGCAAACATAAATAAATGTAGATGGACAGCATCTCAGTTGAAAAACGGGTTCAATAGTTCAAGAAAACTGCAGAAAGACGAAGCTATCAAACTTCATAAAGAAGCTGGAGTCGAAATTAATGAGGAAACCGGTTCTACCCTCGAAGATGTAAAGAGATTCGCGGAACATCTTAAGGTTCAGATAAACATTGTAAACGGTGATCAGTTCAATGATCTGATTTTCACTACTGAAAATGAGCACGATGGACAGATGATATACCTTTACAAAAACAAAAACCACTTCGACGTTATCACAAGTATGCCAGCGTTCTTGAGTAAAGATTATTATTGTCACACCTGCAAAAAACCGTATACAAAACGCGATTGTCATAGATGCCCCGCAAAGTGTACAGCATGCTTCAAGTACTTTCCACACGGAGTGAAAAAGTGCTCTTATCCACCAATTCCATGCGATAAGTGCAATAGGTCTTTCTTTGGAGTAGAGTGTTTTCTGGAGCATCAACGTGAACGATCCTTAGGGATTAAAAACGATACTGTGTGTAAAAAAGTAGGTAAATGTTTGAAATGCGAGCGTATAATTACTGGTGGCCTAAAGAATCACATCTGCGGATATTCGGAGTGTAATAATTGTGGGGAGTACTGTGATATGCATAAACATCTTTGTTTCATGTCTAAAACGAAATGTAAGGGTGGAAAATGTGAAGGTTACGGATGTAGTCCTGAAAATTTGTGTTACCCTTGTCAGACAAGAACTGATAAATACATGTTCTATGATTTCGAAGCAGTTCAGGAGACCGGTGTTCATGAGGTCAATTTAGTCGTCTGTCACGATTTTTATGGAAATAAAAATTCATTTGAAACGCTCGACGAATTTTGTAAATTTATTTTTACCAAGGAGTATGAAGGGTATACCTTCATAGCTCACAATGCAAAAAGTTACGATGCTCAGTTTATTCGAAATTGGTGTATAGAGAACAGAGTGAAACCCGATATTATTTACAACGGAACAAAGATTATGTCTATGAAGGCTGAGGGTGCTAGATTTATTGATTCTATAAACTTTAACGCTGGTCCACTATCATCATTCCCAAAGACATTTGGTTTGACAGAGTTGAAAAAGGGGTATTTTCCACATTTATTCAACAAAAAGTGTAACCAAAACTATGTAGGGCCGATTCCTAGTAAGAAATACTATTGTTATGATCAGATGAAATCTTCAGCGAGAAAGGAATTCCTAATATGGTACCAAGCGCGGGTTGATGAAAACTATGTGTTTGACATGAAGAAGGAGCTGAGAGAGTACTGTGATAGTGATGTAGACATCCTCAGAAGAGGTATGTTGATTTTTCGAGAACAGTATATCGAGTTAGGTAAAATCGACCCTCTTCAATATATAACCATTGCTTCTGTATGCATGACCATGTACAGAAGTAACCACATGCCTTGTGAAAAGATCGGTGTTGTAAAGGAAATTACACGTGGAGAGACCTACAGTAAAAGTAGCATCGCATGGTTAGATTGGATTTCTCAGAGAGATGACGTCAACATAAAACACGCTCTGAGCGGTGGTGAAGAAACTTTACCAGATATCGGAAAGGTTGACGGTTTCTGTGGGAATACGGTCTACGAATTTCAAGGATGTTTTTGGCACGGTTGTGAGAAGTGTTATACATGCGACACAATCAACACAAAAAATCAGATGGATATGTTAACTCTAAGAAAGAGGACGGTAGCGAAAAACGATAAAATTAGAGCTGCCGGGTATGAACTGGTTGAGGTTTACGAATGTGAACTGAAAAAAGATAAAAAGTTTAGTAAATTTCTTAAAACGTGGAATCGGGAATTTGTAGGACCTCTTAATCCTAGGGACGCATTTTTTGGTGGACGAACAAATGTAACAAAACCGACCTACACATTCAAAAAAGGCGAGAAAGGTAAATACGTCGACTTTGTTAGTTTATATTCAACGGTTCAATTCTACAAGGATTATCCAGTAGGTCATCCTACAAAGATATTTGATCCTCCTCAAGAGTACGATAAGGAGTGGTTTGGTATTGTAAAATGTAAAGTTTTACCTCCAAGAAGTCTTTATCACCCTGTGTTGCCGGTAAAAATAAAATGCGATAAGGCTGAAAAGCTGCTATTTCCGCTCTGTAGAGTGTGCGCTGAAAATAAGATTCAGAAATGTACACATACAGATGATGAACGATCATTCATCGGAACATGGTGCACAAATGAATTGAATGTGGCGATTTGTAAAGGGTACAAGGTACTAAACATATACGAGGTGTGGCATTTCGAGGCTAAAACCGCTAACCTTTTCAAGAGTTATGTAAGAAAATTCATGAAAATCAAGATGGAATCGAGTGAACTGAAGACCGGTCAAGGTTGTACATATAAGAGTGTTGATGAGTACCGGTCAATTGTTGAATCAAAGTTAGGAATCGAGCTTGGCGAAATTAAATACAATCCCGGAAGGAGGGCAATCTCAAAGTTGTCTCTGTGTAGTTTATGGGGAAAATTTGGTCAGCGTAATAACTTGAATCAGACTGTGTACGTCACTGAACCACCTAAATTTTACAAGATCTTGCTAGATGAAAGCATAGACGATCTGAACATTCAATTCTTAAACGAAGAGATGGTTGAAATGACTTACAACTTGAAAGACCAGTTCGTTGACAATAGTAATAACACAAACATATTTATTGCTGCTTTCACAACCAGCCACGCTAGAATGATGCTGTATGAAGTGTTAGACAAACTCGGTGATCAGGTTCTCGGTTTTGACACCGACAGTTGTTGGTATATCGAGCGTGAGGGGGGACAGCGTATCGAAACAGGTGACAGCCTCGGCGATCTAACCGATGAGTTAAACGGACATTATATTACGAATTGGTGCGGTTCTGGTCCAAAATCATACAGTTATAGTACAAGTGATGGGAAGATGGAATGTAAGGTCAAAGGTTTCACTCTGAATCACGAAAATAGTCAATATATAAATCAAAAAACCATGAGACAAATCATCGAAGGTCAAAAGCAACGAATAACAACTGTTAACGAACAAGCGATAACTCGGGATCCCTCTACAAAACAGATTGTAAATAGGTACCAGGAAAAAGACCTTCGGATGTGTTACGATAAACGGTGTATGGTGAAGACTGAATCGGGTATCGAGACGTTTCCATACGGATATTAATGAGTGACGATAAATTATTGCGTTTTATCGATTAAAATATATACCGTATAGTATGGAGTGACGACAAATTATTATCGACATTTCGTCCATAATATTACATGTGTCACTAAATTATAATGATTTATCGATAGTGGGTTTTCATTACAAAAAGTTATCGATAAAACACCATAATTTAGCGGTAGCCATTTATATTATGGTGTTTTATCGTTAAAGTATAAAAGTGCGCTATGGTGGTAACATAACTAAAAAATTAACGATAAAACACTATAATTTAAGTGACAGCCGTTAACATTATAGTGTTTTATCGTTAATTTTTAAAAAGTGAGCTATAGTGTCTTACATAACTACTCCCATACTTACCCATACTTACCACTACTTACCCTTACTTAGTCATACTTACCCATACTTACACATACTTAGCCATACTTAGCCATACTTAGCCATACTTAGCCATACTTAGCCATACTTACCCATACGTACCCCTACTTAGCCATACGTACCCCTACTTACCACTACTTAGTCATTCTTACCCATACTTAGCCATACTTACCCATACTTAGCAATACTTACCCCTACTTAGGCATATTTACCCGTACTTACCCCTACTTAGCCATACTTACCCATACATACCCCTACTTAGCCATACGTACTCC
The DNA here is from genome assembly GCA_022457155.1 of Cladopsammia gracilis. Lineage (NCBI taxonomy): Eukaryota > Metazoa > Cnidaria > Anthozoa > Scleractinia > Dendrophylliidae > Cladopsammia > Cladopsammia gracilis. The sequence goes on from JAJGOT010000196.1 coordinate 921,368, forward strand.
TACTTAGCCATACTTACCCCTACGTAGCCGTACTTACTCATACTTAGTCATACTTAGCCATACTTACCCCTACTTATCCATACTTACCCATAATTGTGACCTCTCATAGGAAAACGATACTAACGGATAGCCGTTGAAACCGTTGATACCGTTCGCTTGCCGTTTACCTGCCGTTCACTTAAAATATTCAGCCCTTGGCATGGCAAGGGTCATCCGTTCACTTAAAATATTCAGCCGTTCGAACGGCAAGGGTCGCACGTTCACTTAAAATATTCAGCCGTTCACGAAAAATATTAAGCCGTTCGAACGGCTAAAGTTAACTGTTCGGAAAAAAATTCAGCCGTTCAAATAAATCTTCACTCGTTCGAAACGTTGTTTAATATATCGTTCGGTAATATCCATTCAACAGCTATCGAAAGAGCCGGTGACTTTGACTTTACAGTTGATTTGTTTTTGTCTTCATTCGCTGACAGTTTCATTGCGGTAAAAAGTGCACGCAATTTGCATATGAAAAGTAAAATGAAAGGCTGCGGCGCGGCACAGAAGCTGATGAACTTGTAATAATTATCTTAAGGTTATATTTATCCTGGGTTATCCGTTCAGAAAAAAATCTTGCCACTAAAATCTTCACCCGTTAAATCCGTTAAGAGAAAGAAATAACGGCGACGCTTTAAGCCTGGTTTCCATATAATCGTAACGATCGCAACAATACAATACAATACAATACAATAACTTTATTTATCCACGGAGTCCTTATCACTAAAGAGTGGTCTTTTAAAGAGCCGTGCGCATTAAACCTAGTTCAAAAAGTTAAGACTTAAAAATTCAATCAATCAATAAACTTTATTTAAATGTCAAAAGACCGCCTAGCCAGGGAGAAATCTCCCTTACTAATATGGGGACATTCTAAAAATTAAATTAAAATAAATAAATAATTACTAGTAATAATTAAAAAGCTATGTAATATAGGATATCTAAACTATTTACAATAAAATTACAATTTAAACCTGAAAAGCAATAAAATAATAAAATTTCTTTAAAATTATTATAACTATATTTTAGGAAGAGCACAGGCCGCAACCTCTGCACCCATCGTCAATTAATTCACTTAAATTAAAATCTCTTATTCGTTTTTTAAAAACATTAAGGGATTCTACGTCCCTATTATTCTTAGGAAGTTTGCTCCATAATTTTGGGCCTAAAAATCTAATAGAATGTTTTCCATACGTGACAGTGTTAAAACGAGGTAACGTAAAGTCAGATTGTCTTAAATTATAGGTATTCGATTGTCGGCTAAAGATGTTCCTAATATATGAAGGGCAGAGTTCATGCTTAACCTTGTACATAAGAATACATAGATCTTGTAGGCGCCTGTTTAATAATGTTGGTAATTTCGCCCTTTGAGAAGATTCACATAGCTCGAATTATTATCCTTAAAAACCGCTCTAAGACCTCGTTCCTGCAGTCGTTCCAGTTTTCTTGTGTCGCTTGCCTTACAAAAATGCCATGCCAGGTGGCAGTATGTGAGGTGAGGAAGAATTGCTGCTTTAAAAAGATGGAGCTTTGCTGTTGTTGGAATGAGGTTCCTCAACCTCATCAACACGCCAATCTTCTGACTTGCCCTCTTACACAGTGCACTTATGTGATTGTTAAAATCCATTTGAGAGTCGATTGTCACTTCCAAAAGTTGGAGCTCTTCTGCTGTTTTGATCTCCTTTCCATTTAGGGAAAGCGTATCCACAGTACTCCGTCCAATGTTCATCGTTTGATACTTTTCCAAATTTCCCATCAGCAGGTTCGACTCGTACCATTTTGTAGCTGTTTCTGCGCTCTCCCGCAACTTGGAAATGACTTCACTTGAATCATAACCGACGTGAAAAATCTGGTGATCATCTGCATACATTGATAGGCAAGTGTCCATGTGGTATGGCAGATCATTTTGGAATATGTTCCACAAGAGGGGCCCCAGGGCAGATCCCTGAGGGCACCCCCGATTTACCGCTCTTGGCGTACTTGAGTAGCATCCAATTTTAACACAGTTTTCCCTGTCCCTTAAATAGCTCTCAAATAACTTGATTGTGTTATCCTCAAAACCATAGGCCTTCAACTTATTTAGCAGGAGCGGGGGGGGGGGGGTGGAGGGAGTCAAATACCTTCGACATGTCTGTCGACAGTATACTGACATATAATCCATCATCTCTCGCTTTTTTCCAAGATTCCACCAAATTTATTAAAGTCGTTTCACAGCTGTGATGCTTACGATACGCCGAAGAGTTCTCGTAGTAAATGCGGCGGAAGCCTGCACTTGTTTGAGCTTCGATTAACTTTTCGAGTACCTTGCCAGTGCAGTTTAGTACTGTTACAGGGCGATAATTTTCCTTGCAGTATCTATCATTTTTCTTGTAAACTGGGGCCCAGTCCCCAAATTTCCAGGCCTTTGGCCATTCACCAGCCTTAATGCACGCATTGAAAAGATTAGTCAAAGGTCGTTGAAGTTCTTTCGCCCCAAGTTTCAATATTTTAGGAGATATACCGTCTCGCCCAGCCGCCTTTTCTCGAGTCTCGAGAGCTGTGAGGACTTGCCCATGCGTGACTGGTTTCACCTCGAAACCGTCTGCTAATGTAGACATTAGTTCTGACATTAGTTCTGCATCACGACCTCTAATACCTTCTGCAATGCTGGCAAAATGGTCCGCGAGCACCTCAGTGACCATTGCTTGATCTTTCACGATCGTTCCATTTTCCTTGAGGTGAATGTCGTTGCCACGGGAACTATGCTTTGAACTGAGGAAGGGTTTGAAGGTCCGAAAGAAGTCTCTTGGCGTGTCCTTTAAATGATCAGCTTTTTGTTGCCAATAGCTCTTGATAGCAATTCTTCTTTGCCGTGTTGCCTCGTTTCGAGCTTTCCTCCCTAACTCCCAGTTTTCTCTCGTTTTATTTTTCAAGAACTTTGACGTGGCTTTCCGTTTAGCGCGAATAGCTTGTTTCCATTGTGTTGTCATGTACGGCACATCTTTATCACGAACTTTCATGCGTTTGCAAGGTGCAAATTCATCGAGAATGTTATTCATTAGCCCATTGTGAAAATTCACCTGATCATCAATGTCGTCAAATATCTCACCGACATGCCACGGCGCTACCTCCAACTGCTTTTTGAATTCCTCGGAATCAAAGTTCTTATAACTTCTAAAAGCTACAGTTTTAGGCTTGTTGGCATTAACCCTTTTCTTAAGGATTCGATAGATCAGGGCATGATCGCTTAGTGATGGATAATAATTCCCTGCATGCTTGAACAGCCCCGGCTTATTGCTAAGTAACACGTCAATCAGAGATTTGATTATTTTGTTTTCACGCATTTCAATTCTAGTAGGCTTAGTAATGAGGCACTGGAAATCCTGTTCCACTTTTAGGTCGAGTAGAAGTTTACTTTGTAAAATAAGCTTTGTCGGGGACTAGCAACTTATTCTACATTCACTGGTTTTGGACTCAATAAAGCAGTCTTCAGTTGTTGGCTCTGGATTTTACTCTTGATTAGTCTTCTACTGTTCTTTACAGTTCAGCTACTTCACAATATTCTCTGCAGTACTCTCTTCAAGAGTTTTACAGCAATCTCTCCTAATTCGAAGTTGTCCAAGTCATTTTATAGCGATGGGTACCTGTCATGAAATGTCAACGGTGTAACCGTGATTGAGTGACAGGTGTCTCAAATTTACGCTAACGTAATGGTTGCGCAATGGGTTCTACGCAGAGATACGCCTTCATTTTAGAATGATTACCATAAATCTGCTCGAGGAAGGTTACATTGTCAAAATCATTTTCGTGTCTAAATTTCACGACTATCGCCGAAGTATCCCATCAAAATAAAACAACCTGAACAATATAAAAATTACAGACAACGTTTTTACCATTTAAAATTTTACATTTGTAAGTGAAACATGAGTAAAAATAAAGATTATAGATTAAAGTAATTCATAAAAATTACAAGGTGTTAACCTTCTTCATGGTTTGTGATAGGCTAGATTTAGCCCAACCTTCTCTAACTTAGTCCAACCCTTTTCCATATCATTAAAGTTACCACATGTTCACGAGTTGGAACGTGTTTCAATTAGCAAACAGAGCATTTTATGAATTGACACTAGGACTTGCGCCTTTGTGTGAAGTGTGAGCAGAATTCATAAATAATTAAACAGCTCTAACGTTAAATCCGAAATAAGTCACTTAAATCGATACAGTTTTACTGAAAAACAAGACAATAAAATAAGGATAAGTTACTCTAACTAAAAATACTATTTCCAGGAAGAGCGCTTAGAAAAACTTGACCTGAGTTTTATTTCATTATCTAAGGTTGATACCTATCGGAGCATAAGGCCAATAGATCAATCGGGGCATGTAAATACTTCAATATCATAGATATTTTTACCAGCGAGCTGTTGCTCAGTGAAACATAGATAAATGAAAATAACGAGTAAACCTTCGAATGACTTTTATCCCATGAACATACGATATTTTATCCCTTTAATATTATTACTTACTATTTCAATATATAACTTTCCAAACCAAAACCAAGTTTCCCTTTTTACCATTTCATAAAATAAATAATTGTGCAAGTCTGTTCATTGTCTGCATTTTTATTGTTTAACAACCCTCCGCTTTGTCCGATCTCAATCTATCGAGATTTAGGTCGCCGGCCACAATCACTGAGTTACTCTGTAGGCTAGCCCAGTTGCAAATGTCGCTTAATTCATTTTCCAAATTAATTCGGTACTCGCCACAGAGATTTTTTGGCGGACGATAAATGCCAAGCATAATAACATTTCCCCTTTTCGTCTTTACTTCAACCGCAATAGGTTCCAATGTCCTGTAGTTCTTCTTTATACTAGTACGTTTACTTTCCAAAGAAGTCGATACAATGGCCATTACGCCGCCACCTCCTCTCTTGCGATCATTTCGGTAAACAGAGAAGCCAGGAATCGTAAAGCGATTGTTTGAATACGAAGCGTCAATTTTCGTTTCGCTTATAAACATGACGTGAACATTTAAACGTTTTATTAGGTCCGCGAGCTCTTCAAATTTGTTCTGTATGCTATTTATATTGAGATGACAGACCAATAATTCCTTGCTTGAATGCTTCCGAAGAGACTCAAGTTGTATATTTTCCTCCGCCTGTACAGCTTGTAACGGATCGTTATCCTCGCCGGGAGCGGTAATTACTTACTGGTCAATTAATATATCCACATCCCCATCCTCGAAGAAAGAGTCCGTAAGTGGCGGTAGGGCACAGAAAGGACAGCTCCATTGAACATCCGGTCGATTTAGGTAGTAAAGGAATATTGGCCGAGACATATTCAGGCATTTCACGTGAGACCATTTTCCACAGCTATTACACAAAATGGCGTCTTGTTTATTTCTTACTTCCATCCCGCAATCCCCGCAAGGAAATTTCGGCGACGACTTCTTGCCTTTAGGACCAGGATTGGATGGAATATCGCCACAGACAAGCAAACTCCTCTCTAGATTGAAGCTGCTTGACCCCTTAGTCGAATACTGAAACCTACTTGATATAAATCGTTTGGCGCGAGATTTGAACCTTCGGCTTCGACACGAGGTAATCGAATTTAGAACATACTCAACCGCCAGGTTCATTTGATGGACGTTTCCAACTTGAGAGGACCATGTTGTGATGTAACTTTCCGTTTTCTCTCTAATAATAACTGCAGTTATAAGTAGTAAAGCAATTAAAACGAGGAGTTTAAGAGAGCCGCAAAACGACCTTCCATCCGCCATGTTGTCCACTCTCTATTACAAAACTCCTATACACCGTATTCATAAATGGCGTCCGCGTGGAACGGCCTGGTTTCGATCAAGATCAAAACAAAAATGGCGTCCACTAGTAGGGATTCTACTAGTGTGATTCTGACCGAAGACGATATTCCAGGAGCTTCTTTGGCTGGAAGAAATCCTTCCTCGCTAAATAACGAAGAGCTAAAGTTTTGGTTGCGATGTTGAGGCGATTCGTTGAAGGGACTTAAGACGAAAGCACAGCTCATTAAACGGTAAGCATGCATGTGGTTCGTGTGTAAATCGCTTCGCAAGATCACTCCAAATTTTGTGACTGTAAAATTTAGATTTTTTTCTTAACTATATTGCAGAGTCGATGAGTATATTAAAAGTGGAAGGGATAAAATGATGGTTGATCCTGATCCGGATAAAATCTACACGAAAAGAAAGGCAAGGGTTTCGAATCTTCCAAGAGACGCCGCTCCTGTCACAACAACAAGTGTGAAATATCCAAGTGAAGGCTGGGGAAAGTCACTAGAAAGGATGCCTTCTTTCACAAGAGCCGAAATGAACCAGCACATCGCAAATTCTGGGAAAAGAGTAGCAAATACTGAGCATCACAGCATTCCGACTAATTTAAGGAAAGCGAAAACGTTTTTGAAGGATGAGTACTTAAAAGAAATTGAGGCTAACAGCGATCAAAGGTACTTTTATATGAAATCAAAGTGCTATCACAGTTTCAAGAAGAGTGAGGCTCCCCATGTTCTTCGTTTCGCTCTGTGCATCGTTTCAGGCGAAGTCATTCATGCCAATTGTTCATGCAAAGCTGGCAAAGTAGGATACTGTAATCACATTCTTGCATTGATGTTCAAGGCATGCAAGTTTACTTTATTTGACAGTGAAAGCACTGATGACTTGTGCCAGGATGATGATGAACAGGAAGATCTTGCGTGTACCTCTCAGCTCCAGAAGTGGCACAAAAAGGGTCGTGGTGATAAGATATTTGCCCAGTCAGTAATGGAAGTCATCATTTCTAAAACAAAACTTGATGAAACCAGGAGCAGAGAAGGAGTGAAATGCCTGTTGTATGAAGCAAGGGCTAACCCCAAACATAATGTTGAAGCTGAAATGATGTTGAAAAAGGACCTTCAGCAAATAAACCCACAAATGGGTTTATCGCTGATGGCAAGAGAAGATTTGTCGCAAAACAATTGTGTGGAAACCAAGTTTGGTGAAAGTCAAATTGGCTCATTCTGCAGCTATCAATTGACTCATACCGAAGCAAACTTTGTGGCCACTGTTGACATTTCAACAATTCCAAGACAAGAAGACAGTAGAAAAACTGAACTTACTTATCCAAGGTTTCCGTTAAACTCGGGTAGTGATTTTGTGTGGCCTGACAACCTGAACGATGCTGAAAAGGCACTTGTTAGATCTCTTGTAGTTGATGAAACCATGATCAGCAACATTGAAGAATCCACAAGGGATCAATCATTGTCAGATCGGTGGAAGAAGGAACGGAAATTTGCAGCTGACCTGATAAATCCCAAGGCATTCACCTCAAGGTATGTTGAGCATGGCTTGAAACATGAACCAATTGCCATCGAAACATATGAAAAAATTATGTTCACACGGAAGACCCCGGTAAAAGTTGTCAAGAGTGGTTTTGAAATGACATATATATGAAATAAATCATATATGAACTGCGGAAATGAAATCAAATGAAGAATGATCCTCGCAGTTGTGGACGCAATTTAAGCAATTGCGAAAAGAAGCATGAAAAAAATTCAGGACTTCAACGGGGTTCGAACCCGTGACCTCGCGATACCGGTGCGATACTCTACCAACTGAGCTATGAGAGAGAGAGAGAGTTGGTAGAGCATCGCACCGGTATCGCGAGGTCACGGGTTCGAACCCCGTTGAAGTCCTGATTTTTTTTTTCAGGCTTATTTTCGCAATTGCTTAAATTGCGTCCACAACTGCGAGGATCATTCTTCATTTGATTTCATTTCCGCAGTTCATATATGATTTATTTCATATATATGTCATTTCACACTCATTCCTTTCACGGGAACATATGAACCTACAATTGACCTGCTCCCAACGTCAGTGGCTTCATAGCTCAGTTGGTAGAGCATCGCACCGGTATCGCGAGGTCACGGGTTCGAACCCCGTTGAAGTCCTGAATTTTTTTCACGCTTCTTTTCGTAATTGCTTAAATTGCGTCCACAACAGCGAGGATCATTCTTCATTTGAAGAGTGGTTTTGTTGTCTGTCTGGACATGCCATTTCTGGGAGGCTCACCAGATGGCAGAGTTGTCGATTTTGGATGTCAGAATCATTTTGGACTTGCTGAAGTGAAGTGCCCAGAGACAAAAAATCAAGTCACTCCACTAGATGCTTGCCAGGATCCTAATTTCTTTTGTGAGGCTGTAAATGGACATTGTAAACTTAAAAGGAACCATGCCTACTTTACTCAAGTGCAAGGCCAGATGGGTGTTAGTGGAGCCTCTTGGTGTGACTTCATTGTCTACACAAAGAAGGGCATTTCAGTGGAGAGAATCCCTTTTGATGCTGCCTGCTGGGCAGGTTTGAAGCAGAAGCTTTGCACTTATTACTTTACACATTTTATCAAAACTGCAGCAACTTAGTTTGCAAAATGCTAATTTTAGCTTTCAGCTTGGACAGAAAAAAGAAAATTATCAGTTAAACTGTTAAGCTCCAATATAATGATCAGCATCTACTTTCTCTTCAGCTGGTAATATAAATACTCTTGAACAAATCCAAATCATGAGGATAGATTGATCACCAAAGTTAATTTGTCTTGGTTTTTCTCTCAACAACAACACTGAAATTATTCCAAAGTAGGGTTGATATTGGTAAGAAAGCTAGTGAGGAGAATTTGTGTGATAATATTGGAGCTTATAATAGGTTGAAGAGAGTTGTAGTTACTCAACTAAATATGATTACATATTCAATTTGTGTAATCCTTCAAATAGCACCTTTAGTTTTCTACAAAATAGTAGTTTTACATAAAACCATTTTACATGAACTAGGTATTGAAAAGCATTGTGCTTACCCATAATCGAATGATAAAAGTCACTTCGCAAAAAAAAACAGTTTACACAAAAGAAGTAAATATTCAAAACAGTATTGCAATAAAATATTATGCACTTATCAATGCTTGGCCACAAGGCGTGGTGTGGTGGTGTGGTGGGGTGGGTATGATGGGTGGGTATGATGTCACATTGATTGTTGGTAACAAAGATGTGTTGTTTTTCTAAATACATGATTCAAGTCTATAAAATAGTATTTCTTGTTTCTGGGTTTTAAACATGTGTTGTAGTCTAGCCCATGCACAACTCTCTAGGCTTGTCACAAGGTTTTCCAACCTGCCTGTTTCATAAGGAGAGAAACACATGATGAGCCTAGAGAGTGCATGTAGAAGGCTACACTACAAATGCCTGCTTGACATTTTAAGAGGCAAAATTAATTTGCCAGTATTCAGGATAATTTAATTTAAGCACTGATGATGGGATCCTGCATATTGCACAACATGGCACATACACACCACATTTGATTTACTACAGAAAAATGGCACAATGGAATTACCCCATCAAATATGTAAAAATTCTTCACCTTGTTGATGGCCCTCTCCACATGGATTCGCAAGCTTGCAATTTCTTGTGTTGCGATAACATCTTCGGCTGACATTTGATCAGACATGCCCAGGAAAGGAGGGATGTTTAAGGAGACTCTAAGGGGAAGAATGTCTTCAATGGTGAAGCCCTTGTCAGCCATTACAGAGTCTCCATTTGAAAAGGAAAGGGTTAAAAAGCCACTCCTCTCTACCATTTCCCTTGTCAGATATGTTGCCAGTGTAGAGTTGCCCAATAAATGAAAAAAATCCCTTTTGGCGAAATTCCTACTAATGCCTTTAAAGTGGTATGGTGCTTATAAGAACTAAACAACTCACTATTTAAGAGGAGACTGCTAGGCATTTCGCAGCGCACCTCTGTGCAGTCAATGATCACCCTTGTGTTTGGATACTTTTCCTTAAAATCTTGAGGCATTGTCTCATTCACTACTTCTCTGGATGGCCAAGTGTTTATATGGCCTAGTTTCAAATATAAAAAGTTTATCCAAGTGATAAAGATTCTACTAACAGTAGGCTGAGAAACATTATACAAGTGTGCTAAATGTGTCTCGGCAAAACCTTGCCTTAACCTACACAATGTTAGGAAAAACTAGTCTATTGGTTTCAAGGCCCTTGGCCTCCCTTGTTTCACTGGCTTGGCATTGCTATCCACCTCTTTTCCTGACAGCCAGTACATGATGTTTTCACCACTGGCACCAGGATCCAAATAGTTATATAGTGCTATCATTGTCTGATAGTTTGGAAATCCGGTGTAAAATGTTATCAGTGTGTCATTTGATGCAATATTCTTAAATGAAAACAACCGCTCCTCGAGTTTCTTGTATTTCTGCTCCAGATCGACAACTTTCTCTTTTAATTGTAGAACCTCTTTTTCCAGCTTTTCATTCTTCGCGAGAACCGCGGAAAGTCTGTCTCTAAGTTCAGATATTATCAAATCTGTGTTAGATTTTGCGACAAAATCAGAGTTGCACTCTCCCTCCGCTGTTATGTTTTCTATCTCAGCTGTTTCCGGAAATGTTGAGCCGGCCACAGTTGTTGATGGTGATGCATCGCCGCAAATTTCGCTGCTTTCGGTCGCCGAGTGCATAACCACACTACTGTTTGACGCTAATTTCTTTCTCACAGTTGTAGCCGTGAAACGTGGTGTTGGCGGAGATCGTTATCGAGGCGAACTTCGCTTCCATGCGAATATACTTGGCACAGCTCCTGGTTTTAGGCTAGTCCTCTTGCCGTTAAGACTCTTCTGCAAATTTTCAGGCTTAAAATGCCTCGAGCAAACCCTTGTACCCTCTGTTATAGTAGAATGTTCTCCAACATCTCTTCTAATAGCATGAATCCATTGCTTTTTGAGGTTCTCATCCTCTGGAAAATGAAAAAAAGAAATCTTTTTGCCCGTCACTTTGTCTCGATTATCCTTCTTCGTACACAGCGGAACACAGCAGTTTGTTGGCATCGTAGCTGATCACCGAGGCAAAATTCTTCCTGCCAGCCAGAGTTATCCCGCTCAGACACTAAAAGGACCTTTTCTTCCCGCAATCTTTCCAAAATGACTAAGTTTTCTAAATATTATTGAGGAATTCTGCTCACAAAGCTTCGATATATAATACAAGTCTGTAAGCGCCTCAAGGTTTTGGCCTGGTAAGCCTCGTTTTCATGAATTCGAAACCAGGCCGTTCCGCGCGGCCGCCATTTATGAATACGGTGTATAATAAGTGCTAAACTACAGTAGCGGTAACCGGTAACCGGTCAAGGTTTTCAAAACACTAAATGGCCGGCAGTCCTATATTCTCAGTGAATTTCAAAAAATCGAAAAATTCCAGCTAATCTAAACTATCATATGTCGATTTAGAAAAGTCAAGCGATTCTGAAATGCTTTATAGATCTCAAGTCTAGTGTTTAGTTTCACGCTGGGCTCAGAAGATGAAACCATGTTTTGTGACACTTAGAACTTTTTCAGCTCGACTGCCGGTCAAGGTCGTAAACCAAACATCAGACTTGAGATCTATAAAGCATTTCAGGATCGCTTGCCTTTCTAAATCGACATATGATAGTTTAGATTAGCTGGAATTTTTTTGATTTTTGTGAAATTTACTGAGAATATAGGACTGCCGGCCATTTAATGTTTTGAAAACTTTGGCCGGTTACCGGCCATATAGAAACCAGGCTTTATCTGTGTTTATCTGTTAATTTTTCAAACAATAAGATTAACTAATTACTGAGCGGCGCAGCATGCACTACCCTGGGTGCCAGAGGTTTTTATTTTTTAGTGAAAATGGCGAGTTTGAGCGGCGAAGCCGCGACAAAGAGGCGCAACGCGCCGAGAAAAAAAATAAATTTCACTCATGATATTCAGAGAACGGACCTCTGGATTCAGGGTGAGCATGCACTTCATAGAAAAAGAGAAGTTAGACTACATTTACGTACTTCAGCAATGAAAACGGTAAAATTATTTTTGACCTGGCAAAGAGCCGGTGACTTTAGTTCATTTTTTTGTCTTCATTCGCTGACAGTTTAGAAGTTTCATTGCGGTAAAACGTGCACGCAATTTGCATGTGAAAAGGAAAATGAAAGACGGCGGCGCGGCACAGAAAAAGAGGTGACACTGTTGGGCTGTTAAACTTGTAATAATTATCTTAAAGGTTATCCTGGGTTATCCGTTCAAAAAAAAAGGCCACTAGCCGTTCAGACAAATCTTCACCCGTTAAATCCGTTAAGAGAAAGAAATGAACGGCGACGCTTTATCTGTGTTTACCTGTGAATTTTTCAAACAATAAGATTAACTAATTACTGAGCGGCGCAGCTGATGCACTTCATAGAAAAAGAAAAGTGAAACTACTTACTTCAGCAATGAAAACTGTAAAATTATTGTTGAACTGGCCAAGAGCCGGTGACTTTAGTTCATTTTTTTGTCTTCATTCGCTGACAGTTTAGAAGTTTCATTGCGGTAAAAAGTGCACGCAATTTGCATGTGAAAAGTAAAATGAAAGGCGGCGGCGCGGCACAGAAAAAGAGGTGACACTGTTGGGCTGTTGAACTTGTAATAATTATCTTAAAGGTTATCCTGGGTGATCCGTTCAAAAAAAAGGCCACTAGCCGTTCAAACAAATCTTCACCCGTTAAATCCGTTAAGTGAAAGAAATGAACGGCGACGCTTTATCTGTGTTTACTTGTGAATTTTTCAAGCAATACGATTAACTAATTACTGAGCGGCGCAGCATGTGTTAAGACCGCTCAAATACACAGCTCGATTGATAAAACCGCACCGCTAGTTTATTCTGACAACAACTGCCAATAAGGGCTTTGGCATACTTCGTGTAAAGCCAACACATTACAACATTCTTCATGTAAGCATCATGGAATATAACACTGGATATAACATCTTCTCCCCTTTTTACGGATGCTTACATGCAATAAATCATGAAAGGAAAAACTATAGTCATTCAGTGTTTCAAAGTAGTTCTCAGGATCCAAAGTGTTCTTGATAATTTACATATTAGATTAGTGGGTTAGTATAATGATAGAATAATGACAAACAATGTCAAAGTCAATGTCTGCGCATCCTTCTGCTTGTCGTTTAACATAATTAATCAAATAGGCCGGTCTACGCCGTAGTCTCGTTGGTCTTGATGAGTGTATTCCAGGACTCTCTTGCACCCTATCTTGTGCCGCAGCTGTAGCCGGGTGCGATTCTTTAGCCGGTCGTAATTCATCAGCAGCATTTCCTTGTGTTAAGACGCTTTCCTGTTCAGGGATGCTTCCTTGTTCTGGGATGGTTTGCAGTTGTGTGGTATGTTCAGATGGTTGGTCACTGGTATTGCCAGCATTCATGAGTAGTGTCTCCCTCCAATCCTCACGACTTGCAGCCTCTGTGCTACCCCGGTGCATAATGGCATTTGCTAATTTAAACTGACTTGAGTCGCGACAAATTTCTCGACCATCTGTGATTCGTCTCGCCGTAATGGTAGAACCGCTAATCTTGGTCACCGTGTAGAAAACGGGTTCGTATGGGGTTGACCATTTATTCGACTTCCTCTGTCTCAGCAAGACATAATCTCCCAGGATAAAATTGTGCTCCTTGATGTTTGCACCCTCGCGTTTCATCTTCTCTTTGTACCTGTCCTTCTCATCGATTGACTCATCTTGTTTGCTTCTCTCTTTTCCTGGCATTGTGTAGTCTAACTTGGTCCTGACAGGTCTGTTTGTCATTGCTTGATAGGGTGTAACACCAGTAGCAGGGTGTGGTGTATCCCTATAGGCCATCAACATGTCTGGAACTGCAATGCTTCTATCAAGTCCTGTCTTTCCCTGCAGATGGGCAATTTACTCAGTTTTGTTGAGAACCTGCATAAATCTCTCCACTTGCCCGTTAGCTCTGGTATGTAACGGTGTGATCCGATGGTGTTGAAATCGTTCTTCTTCTGCGAAATCAGAGAACTCCTTTGAGTTAAACGGTGGTCCATTGTCTGAATATACCTGTCTAGGTACCCCATGATGAGCAAACATTTTCTTTAGTCTTTCTTTGGTCGGTTTAAATGCCGTTGAAGAGACAACTTCTACTTCCGGGTATCGGGTTCTTCGGTCGACAGCTACTAAGTTGTAGTGTCCATCAGGATAAGGTCCCCCGAAATCGATTGTGATCTGTTCCCAAGTTTCTTCTGGGATTACTGATGGTTTAATTGGCTCTTCTCTGTGGTTCCTGCTAGTAACTTGGCAATCATAGCAATGTCCTATCGTTTGGTCAATCATTGCATTCATGTTAGGAAACCAATACTTTGCTCGAAGCATCTGTTTTGTCTTCGTTGTGCCAAGGTGTCCTAACCTGTGGGCTGTTTTGATGATTTTCTGCTGCAATCCTGAAGGTAGGATGATCCTTTCCATCCGGAATATCAGGCCTTGTGCCTCATAAATCTCTTCTTTGATTGGATAGAATGGTGCCAAGTCAACATCCTTCCTGCTGGCTTCCCAATCGCCTCTTTGAATAGTCTGGCTCAGTTTCTGCATGACTCCATCTTGCTGTGTTTCTTCCTTAATCCTGTCCAATACAACTGCGTGTTCTGTTTCAACCGTAGCCTTTAATATCTTTTCAGTGTCATTGTTCCCAATGATTGGCAATGGGTGTCGGGATAAGAAATCCAAAGGATCTGCTTCATTTTTCCCGGGCTCGTATTTCATCTCATAATCGACATTTTGCATGTCCATCACCCACTTCTCAATGCGTGGTGGTAGCTTCGCCGTAGGTTTATTGAAAAGTGGCAGCAGCGGTTTGTGTGCCGTGACAATAGTGAACTTTGGTGCTCCAAGTAAATAGATACTGAATCGGTCCTTGGCCCACTTCACACACAAAGCGTCTTTCTCTGTCTGGCTATACCTCTTTTCGTCATCTGTCAGAGTGCGGCTAATAAAGTGCACTGGTTGCCAACCCTTGGTGGATTGTTGGAAGAGACCAGCTGATAGCCCCTCATTGTAACTAGCTTCTACTCTCATCATGATAGGTAGCTTTGGATTGAAGAATGCCATTGTGTCCTGGCTAGAGATACTGGCTTTCAGCTCTTCAAAAGCATTAGCTTCTTCAGGTCCCCAACGGAACTTGGCTTCTTTGTGCGTCAACTCCCTCAATGGCTTTGTAAGTGAGGAGTATCGGGGTATAAATTTAGAAAGGTAACCGGTCATACCAAGGAAACTCCTGACTTCTCCCTTTGATTCTGGAGGTGTGCATTCCTGGATGGCCTGTACCTTCTCTGGTGTTGGTTTGAGACCACCTATGCCAAATCGATAGCCATAGAAGGTAATCTGTGCCTGGCCAAATTCACACTTGGGCTCATTTAATGTGATTCCATAATCTTCAGCTCCCTGAAATACTGTCTCCAGAGTGTCATTGTGTTCTTTCCAGTTACTTGCTCCAATTAGGATATCATCCCTTTGATTGAGGCATCGAGGAATGTCACCAAAAATTCTGTTCATTTCTTCATCGAACAGGTCTTGCGATGCTTTCGCACCAAATACTAATCTCTTGGGTCTGAATTTACCCCATGGAGTACTGAATGTGGCAATCGATCTTGATTCTGGATGTAGCACTAGCTGGTGGTATCCTTGCCGGAGGTCAAATTTAGTCCAAATAGTGCAATCATGAAACTTGTAGATGAAGTCTTCCACGACTGGTGCCTGCGAAATTCGACTTCGCTCCATGTGCTTGTTTGGGACTCGCAAATCAACACTCGCTCTGATCATATGTGGTTCCAATTTTTTTGACGACATCCCTGAAAATTTTGGTTTAGGCTGTACCAAAACAGGAGAACACCAAGTAATTGGTTCATCATCAGGTACTTTCTCAAAGAGATCTTCTTCTATGCCCTGGTCCAGCCTTCTTCGAAACGGTTCTTGAAGGTAGTATGGTACCTGTCTGGGTTTCTGTGCAACCGGCACTGCTTCGGGTTTCATGTGGAATTGGCCCAAAATCTCTCTGTCACCCTTCTTGTCTTCTATCTTTCCAATACCTTTGAATAAGTGGCTGTACTTGGTAACCAAATCCTTCATCACCTGTACATCTTCTAGCTCTTTGACAGCATTAGCACCATGTACCTCCTTGGATGTCCCCAGGCCATTTGGTTCTGCAAACCCACGATCTGGTCTGATTTCAGCATTCCCAAATCAATCAAGGTTTCCTTACTGATCAGTGGGGGTGATTGTATTCTTCCAAATACTACCACAAATCTTGCGAGCTTTCCACAGGTCTCATTGCGAATAACCGCCTGGAATTCTCCCTTGACTTCAAGTTCGTGTTGGAGAGTATGCAGTTTTACTTTGCTAGCTTCTAAGATTGGCTTGTCATGTGTTCTATGGATAAATGCCTTGAATTGGTGCTCATCCAAGATGTTAACATCTGCGCCACTATCAGCTTCCAAATCTACATCAACATCATTCAGTCGAACTGTAACAATCCTGTAATTGCTGCCATCTTCCTTGACTTTTTTAGCTTGTGCTAAATGCTCTGCCGCTTGTCCGAAAAATTCATCATCTGAGCTTGTGGATTCAGCATCCTCAGTTGTCTTCTTAATTCTTCCTCTAATTCTTCCTCTACTCGGTTTCCGTCCTCTAAAGTTTTGACCACGAAAACCCTCAGATTTGCATACAGAGGAATAATGATTCCACTTGTGGCATTTACGACATTTCTTTCCATATGCAGGACAATCTCTTCCCTTTGCGTGAACTCCAGTCAAACCACAAAACCCACATCTTTGCTGCTTCATATTATCTTGTTCTTTACCAGGTCTCCACGGTCGCCGAAATCCATGCGATTCATCCGCCGATTGTTTGTGATTTAACGGTTCGGAGTAAATACGAGAAATATTATCTGGGGAGCCCTGTGAGTGTCCACTTTCCATATCTAGCATCTGCCGTGCTATGTCTTCTGTCTGACTTGCTTCAGTGAGGAATCGTGTCAAGTCCCACGTCTTGCTAATAGCTTTTTCAATTAGCCTCTTGTTGTCAATAGTTTGGATGATGTGCTCTAAAATTCTCTCGTCGTACGTATCTCCAAACTCGCATTCCTTCGCTTTCTCCCACAGCCTTGCAGCATATGCGCTTGTAGTTTCTCCTACTTGTGGCCTCATCTTTAAAAATAAATACCGTGCGTGGTGCTTGTTCTTCTTTGGGGTGAAATGTTCATTCAGTTTGGTACGCAACTTCACGTATACGTCTTCTATTTCTGCATCTGGCAAACTCTTCTCCAATCGAGCTATCTCTTTTCCGCCGTAAATAAGCATTGCATCTTTCTTGTCAACTGCTCCCGTGATTTTGAAGTATCTGAATTCTCTTTCGATGCCTTCTAACCATTCCTCCCAAGCTTTTCCTACGCTGTTTGTTTCGTCCGGGACGACGAACGCTCGGCTTCGCAAGTTTCTCGTTTCTGTTACGACGCGAATTCTTGTGCTTCTGGTGCTTCAGCCTGTACTTCTCCTCCAGGCATTCTGTGGGTCGCTTTTCACCGCTTAAAATCTCGTCGCCAATGTTAAGACCGCTCAAATACACAGCTCGATTGATAAAACCGCACCGCTAGTTTATTCTGACAACAACTGCCAATAAGGGCTTTGGCATACTTCGTGTAAGCCAATACATTACAACATTCTTCATGTAAGCATCATGGAATATAACACTGGATATAACAGCATGCACTTCATAGAAAAATAGAAGTGAAACTACGTACTTTAGCAATGAAAACGGTAAAATTAGTTGATTTTTTTTTTGTCTTCATTCGCTGACAGCTTATAAGTTTTATTCATGCGAGGAACACCATGATGGCCGCCGGAAATCAATAAAATCATCTGAAAGTGATTACTTTTCTCTTGTGAACTGCTATAAACTGCCCTCCTATTAACTCCCCGAAGTGCTAAACATCACGAGGAGAGGCCTTTCCAGAGGAAAAAGGTTTGTCGCGGACGCTTTGTTGTTGCGGTCACGTAGGTGAATTTGATGATGTCACACGCAAAACAAAGAAAACTTGTGACATTAGCCATTTAGTGAGCGGTGTAGCAATGAATACGTACGATATTGTTTACGATTGAAAAACAAAGACATGTAAACAATATTGATATTTACCGATCACTAATGATTATATAAACCTCTCGCAAGACACCAACAGATTAACAATTTTCATTCACCTGTGCTTGGACGTGCTTTATACTGGAATGTACCATGTCGCTTAGAAATCAACTTAAAATACCCAAGTACGGTCTATTTTACTTTGAGTCGGATAAGTCGACCAGTATCGTACCTACTAAAAAGATTCACATGTCACACATGTCACACATGTCACACATGTCGTAAAAGGGGACAAAAAAAACAAGGGAAGTGAAGTGACGATCAGATACGAGGACGAGGAATTGACGGCAACAATCATAGGAGTTTCAGATAAAAATCATTTCCTTCTTATAAACATCTACTTTTTCTATTTGAGCTGAAATTCGTTTTTACAAAATACATGACTGATGTTCCTAGCGTAACACTGTTTAATTTTGTTTTATTATCTTTTCCTCGCCTGTAGTAAGTTTCTGGTTATTTCCGGTGTAGAAAAGGACAAAGCATGGAGGTTAATAAAGGGGAAAATAAATTCTAAATGTCGCGCAGCTAAGCGTTTAGGCTGCTGAATATCCATTATAATGTAATATAATTATGTGTGAAGTTTTCCTTTTTGATGCTAGAAAAATGTTTTTAAATAATATATTTTTGTATTTATAGGCCTTAAGTTATTCATTGTAATAAATATAGTTAATTCCACAAAGCTGAGTGTGGTTCTTCTGTGGTGTATCTGGAGAAGTAGGGGGTACAAAGAACTTTAACACGTCCAATTTCACAAAATACACTTTTTCAAAACTGTGCAATGTGCTTTTCGTGAAACAGAGACGACTAAAGTGAAATTACAGCCACAATGAAAAGCAAAGCAATGCCGAAAAACGAATAAGATATAATTATTGGCGGCGATAACCCCTCACATGAATCCACGTGATCTGATGTTTCCTCAGCGGTCCGCTTGTTATTAATATAAAATACCCCCTGAGTCGCTTACTATTACTAGGAATAGTTAACACTACAGCTGCCCCCGCTGTTGAGAACTCTGTTAAACTTGGTAGCACTTACTGGGATGTTGGAGTTTTGTGACTTCGTTTTTGATAAACTATTTAATTAATTTCCGCTAATGGTATTTAGCAGGGTTAGCGCTTGTGGTGTTCACCATTACTATTACAATTGGCCATTTCCGAGTTCTCTTCAGCCACCTTTTCAAAGCAAGGTTGGATATTACTTACTTACCCATACTTACCCATACTTACCCCTACTTAGCCATACGTACCCCTACTTAGCCATACTTACCCCTACTTAGTTATACTTACCACTTCTTAGTCATACTTACTCATACTTAGCCATACTTACCCCTACTTAGCCATACTTACCCCTACTTAGCCATACTTACCCCTACTTAGCCATACTTACCCATACTTACCACTACTTACCCCTACTTATCAATACTTATCCCTACCTAGCCATACTTACCCCTACTTACCCCTACCTAGCCATACTTACCCCTACTTACTCCTACTTAGCCATACCTACCCCTACATACCCCATACTTAGCCATACTTACCCCTACTTAGTCATACTTACCCCTACTTAGCCATACTTACCCCTACCTAGCCATACTTACCCCTACTTACATTAGCCATACTTAGCCCTACATACCACTACTTAGCAATACTTACCCCTACTTAGTCATATTTACCCCTACGTGGCCATACTTACCCAAACTTACCCCTACTTAGCCATACTTATCCATACTTAGCCATACTTACCCCTACTTACCCATACTTACCCCTACTCATCCATACTTAACCGTAATTACCACCAGTTACCCCTACTTAGTCATACTTTCCCATACTTACCCATACTTAGCCATACTTAGCCATACTTACCCATACTTAGCCATATTTACCCATACTTAGCCATAATTACCCTACTTAGCCATACCTACCCCTACCTAGCCATACTTACCCGTACTTACCCGTACTTAGCCATACTTACCCATACTTACCACTACTTAGCCATACTTTGACCTACTTAGCCTACTTAGTCATACTTAGTCATACTTAGCCATACTTACCCCTACGTAGCCATACTTACCCATACTTACCCATACTTACCCCTACATACCCATACTTACCCATACTTATACCCATACTTACCCCTACTTAGTCATACTTACCACTACTTAACCATACTTACCCATACTTACCCCTACTTAGCCATACTTACCCGTACTTAGTCATACTTACCACTACTTAACCATACTTACCCCTACTTACCCCTACTTAACCATACTTACCCATACTTACCCCTACTTAGCCATACGTACCCCTACTTAGCCATACTTACCCCTACTTAGTTATACTTACCACTTCTTAGTCATACTTACTCATACTTAGCCATACTTACCGCTACTTAGCCATACTTAGACATACTTACCCATACTTAGCCATACTTACCCCTACTTAGCCATACTTAGCCATACTTACCCCCACTTACCCATACTTACCCCTACTTATCACCACTTACCATATTTACCGATACTTACCCATACTTAGCCATACTTATCATAGTTACCCATACTTTGCCATACTAAGCCATACGTAGCCATACCTACCCATACTTAGCCATACTTAGCTACCCTTAACCCTACTTAGCCATACTTACCCATACTTAGCCATCATTACCCCTACTTGTCCATTTCCACGAAATGTCTCATTTAATGGTTCTGAGAATAAGAAATGTCAAGCGATTTTAAAAATTATTTTGGCTTGAATGTAGTCAAGGAATTTTTCGAGCTTGGGCATATTATAAAATCTCAATGGTTTATGCACTTGGAAAATATTTGTGCTCTGACTTACGGAGTCAACTCTCAGAATATCCACAAAAATTATCATTGAGACCTCCTTGAGAGTATTGGTTCTTTGTTCAGAAATTCCAAGCGATTCTAAATAATGCTTTGGTTTTATAATGGACGAATTCTATGAGTTTCGGCATTAGAATCTCGACTTATGGTGCACGATTTTTTGGAAAACTAGATACCCAGCAGTTGCAAACTAAAAATTCAATATAGAAGCCTGCAACTCAGAAATCGCTTATCTATATATATATTACTTACCCATACTTAGCCATACTTACCCCCACTTACCCATACTTATCACCACTTACCATATTTACCGATACTTACCCATACTTAGCCAAAACATCGGCCTATACCGAGACGACGGACTAGCAGCCTTCAACAAATCAAAGGGCTCTTAAAGCCATCTCGTTAATGCGTTAGAACGTGAGGTTAAAAAAGAAGAATCTTTATAGTGAATATGGTAAAGATGGCGCTGTAGAATGAGACATTATGTAGAAAATGCGAGGCGCAGTAGTCAACTGGATATGGTTCTTGGCAGGATAGAGAAGATTGAGAGAAAGTTCGAAAATTCGTGTTGGTGGAAGTCAATAAAAGTTATGAGTAACAAAGAATCACGAGTGTGAATGTAAATAATTTTGATGTTAGTGAAGTGAAAGTGAAAGACTTTTTCCTTCTTGCTAGCTAATTGACGGTGAAAATGTGTTGTTGGGTCAA
Organism: Cladopsammia gracilis; assembly: GCA_022457155.1. Taxonomy (NCBI): domain Eukaryota; kingdom Metazoa; phylum Cnidaria; class Anthozoa; order Scleractinia; family Dendrophylliidae; genus Cladopsammia; species Cladopsammia gracilis. Next base: position 942,952 of record JAJGOT010000196.1, read on the forward strand.
TGTGCACAATGCATTTTCAGTTATTCATTGTCTATTTTCTGTTGGGGTATTTGACGATAGAAAAGACTTTCTAAATCAAATACAATAGGTTGCCGCAAATTCAAAACAATTAAAAGCCCACAAACCTATCAAGTGATCGATAATACGTCACGTGCAGTGACTTTATATCTGATAAAAACAGTCCTATAAATAAGTATGTGGTGTTTTATTAGATATAAAGTTACTGCAGGTGATAATATTAAGGTGGTAATATTAATTATCAAAATATCAATTGACACAACAAATGGTGACTGAATCTCTAATATTCTTTCAAGTAAGGCCCGGTTCAAACTTTGAACTTCACATGTGCCAAATCTAATGAAAGGAGACCGTAACAACATGTCATTTCTCTAGAGCTGCATGTCCCCATGCCAAGACATGTACAATTTGGGCTATGTTTAGCAGACATCGCACCATCAGCCATTTCCTTTTCAACTCTCCAGCAGTATTCGAAAATAGAACAAAAGTCAAAATTTATGATATTTTGCTGTTCCTACTCTTGCATACTGAAACGGAAAGTTTTGTAGTTAGCTAAATTATCAAGTCTGCTGTTTTATATATTTTGACGTGAAAATGGCGGGAAAATGGTGATCACGTGGTCATTTTTCGGTCACGTCTGCTATGGGCGCACTTATATAGAAAATATTGGGTCTGGAGCGGGTAAACAGGACACCACTCCTAGCGGTCACTTTTTTAGTTTCCCTTAGATCGAAATGAGGTTCATGACAGGCCTACACCGACTCCGCTATGTGGTTTTGCGTTTGCGATGCATTTATATTAGCTTTCAAAGTTTGGCTGTTATGAGTATGTCGTTAAGTGATTTACGTCTTGTATGATATGTTAGACGGCGTTTTGTAAATAGTTTTCAGGAATGGTTGGTTTTGAACGAAACTCAATTTTTCATCAGTATTTGTTTAAGGTTTTTCAGTCGTGGGTGAAACGTTGTGACAAAAGGCGTTATTATCTCGTGAGTTTTTTTCGTTTTGTTTTTTAATGCCAATTGCGTTCCGGCAAAAGTGAAATTCAGAATACCAGTGCATTTAGGAGGGTGTTAACTGACAATTGTCCAAAAATATAGTAGTTAACTGATAAATGAAAAGTTAACAGTTAAGTGACATTCTATTAATTATATTAAATGAACGATTGTTGTTGTTAATAAAAGCAACATAGTTTTTTCCGAACAGCAAAGCTATTTTGTGACATTTACCTGTCTCGCTGCGTGACCAGGTGACATATTAACCGATATTATATGCGAAATGTACCAGGGTTGTAGAGCGTTGACCTTGATCTCCGTGATGGCGTCGAGTGGCGTAGTCAAATTCTGAGTTTTTATCGAGATGATGACAAAGGATCGGCATTCGAACGACACATAGGTCGCATACCGTTTGACATGACAAAGCACAATTCAATGGACATAGCTTGTAAACATTTGATCGATTTCATGGGAATCAAACAATAAGCGGAAAGTTTGGACTCAGTGTTAGACTAAATTGTTATGATATTGACTATTCTATTTCCGGTACAATTGTTATAGTATTTCCGGTACACGTTTAGACACGTGACCTTGAAGACTCGTGTAACTTTGACCATGCGGTCGTCTTGAAGTGAGCATTAAACTGTTGTTGTTTATCTGCATTTACGTGATCGTAACATGGTGTCAGGAAGCGGGATTCGACCTAGCTGTTGATGTTCATATTGCTGCTTCGAAATTTTCAAGTTTCAGCGCTTCGTTCGCAATTGGTAGAAGGTTAAGTCTATAGTTTGCGTTCGGTTCGTTGCATCACAAGTGTCATGGCTGTTGTTACTACAACCGCTAAAGTTCCCTCCCCGTTGAATTTATCGGATCGCTTACACCAAGGAGAGAATTGGAAGTCGTTCCGTCGAGAATGGAAGTTCTACGAGATTGCGGCTGGCATTCATAAGAAATCACAGGATGTTCGAGTGGCATCATTGTTAAATGTCATTGGAAAGGAAGGCATGGATATGTATGAAACTTTTCAATGGAACGAGGCGTCGGATGCTCTGAAAATCGACAAGGTGCTGGAAAAGTTCGAAGAACGTTGTGTACCAGCCCGTAACGAGACTTACGAAAGATATGTTTTCTTCAAGCGCGAGCAGTTGCCGAACGAGCCTCTGGATAGCTATATCACCGCGTTGATGAAATTATCGGAGTCATGTGGTTTTGGCACGCTTCGTGAATCTCTGGTTCGTGATCGACTGATTCTCGGTGTCAAAGACGACAAAGTTCGTGAAAAGCTTCTTGGAAAGCGAGACCTTGACCTGGATAAAGCCATCGAAACTATCAAGGCAAGTCAAGTCACTCACTCGCGAGCTACGGAGATTTCAGGAGAAATTCACGAAGATATCAACGCAATACACCACAAGTCGAAGTTTCAAGGAAAAGGCAAGCGCGGGAAAACACCGACTCGCAATCCGTCGCACAGCAAGGGACTTCCTACATTTAAAGAGTGTTTGTTTTGGGGTGGTAATCATCCACTGGAGAGAAAATTGTGTCCGGCCTCTGGTCAGAAATGAAAGAAGTGCGGATAAGAAGGTCATTTCGCAGTCAAGTGTCGGAGCAAGCCTGGACACGAGAAAGTCAACATGGTTGAAGAAGTCTTCTACATCAACACTATAGTCGGCAAAGATCAAGCCCTTGTTTCGCTCAATGTGAATGATTCAGCTTTAGTAACATTTCAGATTGATACTGGTTCCACAGCGAACATCTTGCCATTACAGGATTACATCAGGGCTACAAATGATGTCAGCAAAGCAAGTGTTGTTCCTAAGGACATCACTCTTGTAATGCACGATCAGTCAAAGCGAAAGGCACTGGGTTTTACAAGGTTGAAAGTAGAGCATAATGGCAGCAAGCATCAACTAAACTTTATTGTTGTTGACCAAAACGTTACACCCCTGTTGGGTTTGAAGTCGTCCCAAGGTTTGGGTCTCGTGAAAATTATGGTCTCTGATGTTTACACACCGGTCAATCATGTAGCTGCACCCCTTCAGCAAGAAGTATCTGAGAATGTCATAAAGGATCCTGTGCTTAGTCCGTTTTCTGATGTGTTTCAAGGTATTGGATGTTTACCTGGAGAGTACTGTATTCAGCTGGATAAGGATGCGCAACCTGTAGTACACCCACCACGTAAAGTGCCTGTGCCAAAGAAGGAGGCAATGAAGATTGAACTAGACAAGATGGTTGCAGACAAGATAATCACTCCTGTAACTGAGTCAACGGACTGGGTGTCCAGTGTTTTAGCAGTGCCCAAAAAGGATGGATCAGTTCGAATTTGCCTGGACCCGAAAGATTTGAACACTGCCATTAAGCGCTCACACTACCCTCTACCCACCGTAGAAGATGTTGCTTCTCGACTCACAAAGGCAAAGGTTTTCAGTGTTCTTGATGCCAAGAGTGGTTTCTGGCAGGTCAAATTGACAGAGACCTCCAGCTATTTCACTGCATTTAACACACCATTCGGGCGTTTTCGTTGGCTGAGAATGCCCTTTGGCATTAGCTCCGCACCTGAAGTGTGGCAACGAAAGATGAATGAAGCCACAGAAGGTCTTAGAGGAGTGGAGGTTATCGCTGATGACTTCCTAGTTTGTAGATTTGGAGACACAGTGAATGAAGCAGTCAAGGACCATGACCAAAATTTAACAGCATTCCTTCAAAGATGCCGTGAGTTAAATCTGACTCTTAACCTTCAGAAGGTTAAGCTACGCCTGTCTGAAGTACCATTCATGGGCCACCCACTTACTGTTGATGGCATTGTCACTGACCCAAACAAAGTACGCGCCATACGGGACATGCCTACCCCGACAGATGTCACATCACTGAAGAGATTTCTTGGCATGGTTACCTACCTGGCAAAGTTCTTACCACACTTATCCAGTGTGTCTGACCCATTACGTCGTTTGGAGCTCAAAGATGCTGAGTGGTGTTGGCTTCCTGTTCATGATGAAGCTGTTCAGCAAATCAAGAGTCTTGTTTGTGAAGCACCAGTGTTGAAGTTCTATGATGTAACCAAGGAAGTTACTATCGAAAGTGATGCCTCACTCACAGGACTTGGCGCCTCCCTACTACAGGAGGGTCAGCCAGTTGCATTTGCTTCAAGAGCTCTCACCCCAGCTGAGGTTCGGTATGCGCAGATTGAAAAGGAACTTCTCTCTGTAGTTTACGCATGTGAGAGGTTTGATACCTATCTATTTGGTCGAGACGTAGTTCACGTTAAAACGGATCATCAGCCTCTGGAAGCTATTTGCAAGAAGGATCTTGGCTCTGCCCCCAAGCACCTTCAGCGGATGCTGTTGCGCCTTCAGCGATACAACCTTGATGTAAAGTACCAAAAGGGTGCCAAGATGGTTATGTCTGATCCACTGTCCCGTGCCTACCTGGATGAAGTCCTCAACCAGACCGAGTATTGTAACGAGCTTGAGGAAATAGTACTAGTGGAGGATCTCCACATCTCTGAAGCTCGACTGAAGGATTTCAAAGAAGGCACCGCCTCTGATAGCGACCTTCAGATCCTTATGACTGCGGTCCTGAATGGCTGGCCTAGTACCCAAGCAGAAGTTCAAGCAGAGGTCAAGTCGTATTTCCCCTTTCGTGAAGAAATTACAACCCAAAATGGTTTGCTGTTCAAGGGCGAGCGTCTCATTGTACCTGCAAAGCTTAGAAAGCAGATGATGGAACAGGTTCATTCGTCCCATCTTGGCATTGAGGGATGTCTTCGCCGAGCTAGAGAAGTTTTCTACTGGCCCCGTATGAACGCTGAATTGAAAGATTTCATTCTCAAGTGTGATATTTGCAACTCACACAAGCCAGAGCAGCCTCGAGAGCCATTAATGCCTCATGAAATTCCATCAAGGCCTTTGCAGAAAGTTGGCACAGATCTGTTCCAGTTCGATGGACGCCAGTATTTGATTACTGTTGATTATTACTCGTCTTTCTTTGAGGTCGATAAGCTGGAGATAGCAGATTCCAGAACTGTTATTGACAAGTTGAAAATGCAGTTTAGTCGTCATGGAATACCGGAGATAGTCATTTCTGACAATGGTCCCCAGTATGCTTCCACCGATTTTGCAAAGTTTGCAAGGGACTGGCACTTTCAACATATTACCTCATCTCCACGTAATCCCCAGAGCAATGGAAAGGTTGAGAGTGCAGTAAAAATCTGTAAAAACATTATGGAGAAGGCAGCACGTGGAAAGTTTGATCCATACCTTGCTCTTCTAGACTATCGAAACACACCGACAGAAATAAGCTCCTCCCCAGCACAAAGGCTGTTTAGCAGACGAACACGCAACTTGCTACCACTGACAAAGAAACTGCTAGAGCTTGAAACACCCCCGACACAGGATGTGCAGCAGAAGCTTATTAACTCTAGACAAAAACAGGCTTTCTACTACAACCTGAAAGGTAAAGCATTACCTGAGTTACAACCTGGACAAACAGTCAGAATGAAGAAACCAAACGAGTCTACTTGGACTGAAGCTGTTTGCAAGAAAATGATGGGTCCTCGTTCCTATGTGGTTGTCTCTGGTAATCGCACCTATCGTCGAAATCGTAGACAGCTGATATCAGTTCCGCCCACTGAATCCCTGCCGGCATTTCAGCAACAGCAAAAAGAGGCAGACATTGTACAAGTGCCGCCTCAGTTCAATTCTCAAGGATCTACTCCTGCTCCAGTTGCTAAGCCGGCAGCCGAACATTTCAAACTGCCATCCTACCCTACTGTTACAAGGAGTGGCCGTACGGTTAAGCCACCAGTCCGCTTTCAGGATTACACACCTTAGGAACTGTTCTCAAGGAGACTGTTTATTAAATAAGGAACTGTTCTTAAGGAGACTGTTTATTAAGTAAGGAACTGTTTTGTCTAAATGCCTTTGAGACAACATCTCGTTTTTACAAAACGGAAGATGTTATGATATTGACTATTCTATTTCCGGTACAATTGTTATAGTATTTCCGGTACACGTTTAGACACGTGACCTTGAAGACTCGTGTAACTTTGACCATGCGGTCGTCTTGAAGTGAGCATTAAACTGTTGTTGTTTATCTGAATTTACGTGATCGTAACATAAATGAGTAAGATTTCTGATTACAGTAAAACCTGTATTAAGCAGACTCCAAAGTAAATGGATGCACCGTATTTTATTGGACACAAGCATCAGTGAGTTTCGATTGTTTCCTTCCCATACTCTCTGTGTACGATCCTGTGTCAAACAGACATCTTAACGATCTTTATTACGGTTTTGGAAGCTATCTTGACAGGTGAAAAATTATAGTTTTTGTATGAGAATCTAATGTCGAATCATTTTCGTAAAACGGCTGTTCTAAAAAAATATAAACTAAAGCTACATGGTAAAGAGTTCTACTGAGAAATTTTGGGGGCCTGTTGCTTGTTTTAGTTTTCCATACATTTCTCTGTAATTTTTCCCGAGAAATTTTAGTCGGTGGGAAGAAAATTTTTGCAGAGAAATGTACATGTATTCGAAAGGTGACTTGCCAAACACGACCCCCGCCAGTCGCAAAAAGTATAAAGAAGCCTTTAGAATTGCTTTCCCAAGAAGTTCTACGAGATATTTGTTCCCTTTTGATCATGAAAATTGATCTGAAAATAGAATTGTGACTAGTCACTATTATCTCTTTGTCTCAGTTTAGCATGCTCGATATGTATTTTATGACCCTTTGATGATCTTTGGGATATAAATCTCTTAAACGACGATAGTTTTTATGCTGTGTAGCCATTTATAGAATTATTGTTTCTCTATGCCTTCGTTATGCTATAGTTCTCTTGGCATATTATGTTAGAGCCTCTTTGGCTAACTTTTTTTGCAAGATAAGTAGTGATCGGCCGCAGCTTTTCTTATGAATATGCTTGGATCAATCAATCTCTCAGCCCGTGATTTAGTGTCTAAGTCTGCGGTGTGCAAGATTTGCGAGAAAGTGGATCTCCTTGTTTTATGCTGTTTTTGAATAGTGCTTCCTGGAGCTTGAAGACCTCCGTTGTTTCATCATGGCATTATTGCATTGCGACACGGCTTGTACAGATATGGTGATCTGTTTTGAAAATCTCACGGATGCTAGTGAATTCTTACGTTTTTCTTAAGCAATAAATTTAAGGGGGGGGGGGGGGGGTTCTCGTCATTTCACGAACAGAAATCTAGGACCGGAAAGAGTTACGCGATTAACATCGGAATGGATAGATTGCCGTCCAAAATGGTGGCGCTGTTCAGATGTGTGTTACTTTTCCTTTATTCCCCCCTAAAGTTTGATGTTCCCAATGTTTACGTATTTTTCTACGAAAGAAACGATAACTTTGTAATAGGAACGAAATTAAAAAAAGCCCGTCAAGGTTGTTGAAAGGAGGTGTCGCAGAAGATTCCTGTCAATTTTTAGAATTTTCAGTCAGTTCAATTGCAACCTGTTGGTAAACGAACTTGAAATGTTCACCCGTATACAGACTTCTATTTTATGAGAGGGGTGAATCCAGCGATCTGTTTTTGGTCGTATCGTAAGTTTGTCTCAGTAAAGGCTGTAATTTTAGCTTGTATTCGCTACGCTTTATAGCTACGTGGAGCTCGCTAAAACCTTCGTTGGCATTTTTGACAGTCTAGCGACTGCTTCGTTAATGCCAGCCTACTGTTTGATTGAGGCAAATATATGTATATTTCTATGAATACATGTAGATGAATTTAGTGTAGCATTAGTTTTTAAATTAGATGGAAGTAATGCGACTTGTTGCTTGTGTTTATTATAGCCGGCGTAAGGGCAATAACCCTTTTAGGAGCCAGCAAATCAATAAAAGTCGTGAGCAACAAAAGAGTCTTGAGTGTGACTATCAATAATTTTCATGTTAGTGTAGCGTATTTGTTCAAAATAGTCTTTATTTGACTGGAGGGAAACTTCAACTTGATTGTATTACGCCACAGCCAACCCGTGAATAAGAAATACTAACACGTAACGCAATATTGCGGTAAGCTTATGTTTTCAATTAGCTCCCAAATAGTGCCAATATCTCTTTTGAAAAAAATAAAACGCTGAAATCGCTTATAAAATGCTTCTTAAAATGCTTGCTTGATAAACTTTTGTTAAATAAATCAGCAAAATTATTACGTCTTTTGCATACTATTGAATAATCAAACCGTAATGGCAATGATTCAGTATTCCAAAATAGAACAAAAGCCAAATCCATACTCTTGCATCATCAAACCGAAAGATTGATACTTCATTAGCTTAATCGGCAAAATCTCATCTCTCTTGCATACTATTGCATAATCATGACACCTCAACATTTAATACCCATTCAAAATTGAAATTACTAATTACTGTTTTCCTCAAAAATCTCGACAAACTATGAACACACACACTGGTTATTCTCGTCAATTTCGTTGTAAATACACTCAAGATACACTTGTATCCAGGTCCCAGGCGGCCGAGCGCCAGGGAATTCACAATGCTCACTAAAAGACACAAATCAGTTCAGTTCATTTGGTTCTCCATTCCCCCCCCCCCCCCCCCCCCCCCCGAAGAACGGATCTAGTAGGAGCTCTTCTGCTCAGGATTCTTGCTGTCAGACTGATCAACTTTAACATACAAGGGACTCAGCCGGGTGATTGGACGAATGAAATTGTGACCCTTGGCCTTTACTTGAACCACACGCACTTGGCCATCTTGACCTGGAAACACCTAAGCAACTCGGCCCAAATGCCACTGTCCACGGGGTGCATTCTGGTCAACCACTAGCACTATGTCGTCTGCTTGCAGGTTGTCTGGGGCCTCACTCCATTTATTTCGTGTGTTCAGTGTCGCGAGAAACTCATCCCTCCAGCGCTTCCAGAATACCTTCACAAGATTCTGGATTAGCCTCCATCGGTTTCTGGGGTTGAATGCTACTTCATCTGTCACACGAGGCGCTAGTTGCCCTCCCAACTGTCCAACTAGAAAGTGGCTAGGCGTCAATGCCGGTTCATCCCGTGGATCTGTCCCATCATAGGTAAGCGGCCTTGAATTCATTAGAGCTTCTATCTCTTTAATGGCAGTCTGGAGTTCATCATCATTTAGTCCAGCATTGCCCGCAATGGACTTCAGCGATCTCTTTGCTATTTTTGAGTGACTCGAATACACCACCAAAGTGCGAACCGAGTGGTGGATTCCAGTTCCACCTGATTCCCTTGTTTGCGGCATCGTCCACGATTCTGTCCCGGTCCATTGACTGAACAAGCTCTCTGAGCTCTCTCTCGGCTCCCACAAAGTTTGTTCCGTTGTCGCTTGTAACTTCCTCTGGTCTTCGTCTGGTAGCTACCATTCGAATGAATGCTTTCAGGAAGTCCGTGGTACTCAGCGAAAACGCCATCTCCAGATGCACGGCTCTTGTAGCTGAACAGGTAAACAGACATAGATATTTCTTGGCAGAAACCCTTCTTGTTATCTTTGTAATGAATGGCCCACCATAATCAACACAGGTTTTTGCAAATGCCCTCATCGAAGTCCCAAGTCTGGACTCTGGGAGAGGCGCCATTATCTGCACTGCCGGTTCCGCACGCCTCTTCTCGCACACTTTGCACTCTCTGTCCCAATTCTTCACTTCCTGTCGTCCATTTATGATCCAGTATCGGTGTCGTACCTGTGCTAGCACATGATTTACTCCTGCATGATAGCAACGATTGTGGACATCTGCTACAATCAGACGAGTAATGTGATGTTTCTTAGGTAAAATCATTGGATGGATGACATCAAGAGGGAGTGCTGCTCTGTTAAGTCGTCCTCCAACTCGTAACACACCAAGCTCGTCGACGATCGGAGTCAGCGGTTTCAAGTGGCTCTGCCTGCTGACCTCTTTTCCATTATTCAAGTCGTGCACTTCCGCTGGGAATCTCTCGATCTGTGCTTGTCGTACCCAGAATTTTCCTGCACGATGTAGCTCATCTGGGGTTAATGAGTCTTCTCTGTGCATCTTCACAACCGAAGGTCTTTGTTCTTTCTTTACTTTGGCCACCAGCTTGTCGACAAATCGTATAACCCATGCAGTGACTCTCGTCAGTCGTTTCCAGCTGGAATACTTTAAATGATTCATCAATGGCTCAGATGGATTTGTAACAAAGACATCTTTGGCTTTACGATCTCAGCTTGGCAGTCGTCAGAACTCTCTTCTTCTTTTACGTGTTTCTTTTGGGGCCAGCTCTCTGGGTCATGGTACAGGAACTCACGATGGTTCTCTGTCAACTTTGTTGCGCTCAAACCACGAATTGCATCATCAGCACAGTTTAAGTTGGTTGGAACGTGTCGCCACTGTTGGGGGTTTGACTTCTGATGTATCTCTGAAATTCTCTTTGCCACAAATGTTTTGTACCTCCTGGACTTCCCCTGTATCCAACAAACAACATCTTCACTGTCTGTCCATAGGGTGCATGACTCAAATGGGATTTCTAACAGCTCTGCCACTTTCCTCGACAGTCTCAATCCTAGTACTGCAGCCATGAGGTCTAGCCGGGGAATGCTTGTTGCTTTAGTGGGGGTAACCTTGGCTTTTGCTGCAACAAACCGCACGGTTACTTCACCGCTGTCATATTCTTGACGTATGTAACTAACTGCTGCATATGCCAACTGTGAAGCATCGGTCATTGTGTGAATGGAGGTTTCAACAATGGGCTTTTCAGCTATGGGGTAACATCTTGGCACCTGGACACCAGCAAGCTCTGGCAGTTCTTGAAACCACTTTTGACATTTCTTCTTCAACTCAGAAGGAAATTCTTCGTCCCAGTCCAACCTCAACAGCCAAGTCTCTTGCATTGCCATTCTGGCTCTAATGGTGAATGGTGCAAGCATTTGTAGGGTATCGAAGAGCGTTGCAAGCTTCTTTAGGAATCCTCGCTTTGTGTACTCAATGTCATTTGGCGGGTTCAACTTGAAAGTGAACATATCTGCTTCAGCATCCCATTGGACTCCTAACGCTTTTATGCATGGCAGTTCTGACTCCTCAATTTTGACATTCGCTACTTGGTCTTCCAGCGGTACACCCTCCAATACTTTCAGCCTGTTGCTACACCATCGTCGTATCTTGAAACCAGCCTTACCAAGCAGTTCGATGAGTTGGTCTCGAACTTCGATTGCTTCATCATCCGTCTCCAGTGATGTCATTATGTCATCCATGTACATCTGAAAGAGGGTGATAGCTACAGCTAGGGAGTAATCATCCTTGTGGTCATCCTTGCGTGTTGCCGTACAACAAACTGTGCCAGGTAAGGTGACGCACGATCTCCGAACAATAGTCTCATTGCTTCATAAACCTCAGGAGGTCTAGTGAGGTCTAGTCCTCTTCATAAAAAGCGGTGGGAGAACATCTCTGTCAAATCAGCTACGAGGGCGACAGGGTTCTTGCGAAAGCGCAGTAACACATCGAAGATATCTTGTTGCAGTTTTGGCCCAGGCAGCATAGTTGTTGAGACTGAGTCCCCCAATATCTCGCAGCTGAATCGTAGACTATCCTCACTTTGGTAGTCGCTTTATCGATTTCGCCTGGCTCCAACTTCCTAACATAGCCCTTGGCTACATTTGCCTCCATAACCTGGCAATATTTCTCCGCAACATTTGGCCTTCTTTTCAGCTGCTTTTCCAGGGACAGAAGTCGGTCTTCGGCGCTTGCTCTGTTGGAATACAGTGGCGGTTGGTTGTCAATCCAGGGAATGCCTACTTCATAACGACCATCAATGCACCGCCTTGACTTCCTTGTTTTGTCTTCAGCAAGCATTTTTTCAGCAGTTAATGACTATTCATGTTCACCAAGTCCAGTCAATTCATCATCCCACATTTTCCGCATCAGTTCATCAGCGCGCATCTCCGGAGTAGGATTAACATGGAAGATGTGAGTAAGGTTGGTTGTCTGATGCCTGCCAATCTCTTCTGGTACATGTCCCACGACTGTCCACCCCAGTGGAGTCTTAACACCCGCAGGTTCTCCTGGTTTACCCACACGGTGTTCGAGTGGGAGAAGTAGTTCCTCATAATAATCACTGCCGATCAGTAGATCAACTTCTCCGCGTCCAACTGGCTTTTGAATCTTTAAATCGTGAAGATGTGGCCACCCCTTCTTACTTTGGGACCAGTCTATCGCTTTCATGTCACATATGCGTGGAGCTGTCCACAGAAACACCTCTTTCTTGGTACCACCATCCATACTCTCCAAGTGCACAGACACAGTTTTACTGTCCGTAACAATCGACTTTGCTCCAAACACTGATACACGGAGTGGACGACTTTCGGCTTCCAGTCCCAAGGTGTCTGCCACTTCCTCTCTGAGGTACGATGAACCTGAACCTCCATCCAGAAAGGCATTGGCTTTGATTTTAATTCCATTTGTTCCCTCCAAAATGACTGGTAACATCTGAAGAGCTATTTTCTCACTGCCTCTCATGTTGACAGGTTCCTCGACTACTCCATAAGTCGCATAGGCCGTAGGCGTACCAGCCGGTTGTGTGCCTTCTGCGGCATCTTGTGCTGGGTGGAAGGTGTCAGCAGATGGGTTCAGCTTCTGCATTTCTTCTGTTTTGTGCAGCTGTGGGTGATGTCTAAGACCACACCCTTCTACTGGACAGGACTATTTTGATGAACAGTGCCAGGTTCGGTGGTTCCTTTTCAGACACAGAAAGCATAAGGTGTGTTTCTTTGCTAGCTCCCATCCGTCGTTCACAGTTGCTTTCTTCCAGGTTTCGCATGCGGTGACTTGATGTTCTTTTTTACAGATGGAACATTCAAGTTTGCCTCCTGAATTCGAGAATGTCTTTGTTCGTCTTTTGGGTTTCTCTCTTTCCTGCGCAGCTGCCTGAGTTTCTCTGGTACACTGGGACTTCCAAAGGCCATTTCTTTGATTTGAACCTCTGTTTCCAGCCACCTGTCTAGGTCATTGAGATCAACTTTCTTTGGCTGCAGCTCTATCTTTCTTCGACTCCATCTCTCAGCAATTACAAGAGGCAACCTTTCCGTAACTTGTTGCATGTTAGCGGCTGCTTGCAGCTCTGCACTGTGACCATATGCTTTCAGTGCCCTGACTATATTGTGCACGTTGTCAACAAAAGACCTTAAACTGGAAGTATCTTCATCTTTCAGTATTGGCAGTTCTAAGAGCTTTCGAATTAAAGACTTTGAGATAAGCTCTGGATTACCAAACCGATTACTCAACTCCTTAAATGCTTCTTCAAACATTGTTCCATCAAAGAACATTCCAGCAATAGCTTTCTCAGCCGACCCTTTCACTGATGCTTTAAAATAAATCATCTTTTGTTTGTCAGAGAGCTTTTGGTCATGCACAAGCACTTTAAACATTCCATACCAATTCGGCCAATGACATGGATCTCCTTCAAACGCAGGCAAGTTAATCTTAGGGAGCGAAGATATCAATGGTGATTTACCGAAAACTGAATTTGCCCAGTCCACAGTCATTTTCGTTTCTTTCGTAGACTCGGGGAACTTGTTTCTTTCAGTCGGTTCCTCAGGTTCTTCTTCAGGATTCATCTTTTCCAACCACTCCTTTACCTTCTGAGTGCTAAATTTCGTACATGCATCCTTTTGGAAGAAATCGACTTTTTTCATTTCGTCCGGCTTCTCTTTCATTTTGACATTTTTAGCATCCACTAAATTCGGAGCATGAGCATGGTTCGCTGAATTCAATCCCCTCATCTTCGCTTGCCTCCTCCAACAACAGTTGAGCCTCCTTTTCCTTCCATTCGGCCTCTTGTTGTGCTTCTTTAATCGTCATCTGCGCGTCGAGTTCGGCCCTTTGAGCAGCGATTTCAACTTCTAATCGAGCCTTCTCTTTGAGCTGTTCTACTTTCAATTTAGCAAGATTAGCTTCCCTCGCGGCCTCTCTGGCCCTTTCTCTAGCTGATGATGATGTAGTTCGGCTTGTTTGGCTGCCCTTTTTGCTCTGGCGATCGACATTGGAGATTGATGTACTTTTGGTCTTCTCACTATTTTGTCCGGGAACGTCCACATAATCGCTTAAATGCTTCGGCAAATTTCTTTGTCGCTGGCTTTGCCGCTTCGTGTTATTCTTATCTTCCATCGCCGCTGTTTTTAATCCGGCTCGAAGGACCACTATGGTTATTCTCGTCAATTTCGTTGTAAATACACTCAAAACAACACATCAGCCATCTTTTCTTCCATGTGCTTTTTTATTCTATCCCATAATACCCTTGTATCCAGGTCCCAGGCGGCCGAGCGCCAGGGACTTCACAATGCTCACTAAAAGACACAAATCAGTTCAGTTCATTCGGTTCTCCACACACACACACAGACACACACACACACACAAACAATCTTTAGGAACAAAATTTTACTGCTAAACGAATCCAATACGTATATTTAACTAAACACAAAAATTCACTCTGCAATCTCCGCGAGAATTAAACATGACATCACCTATTTATACTTTACAATCTGTCAAATCTCTCAAAAGTGTTGAATAAATTGGATATTATATTTCGTTATTTTCCTTAATTGATTATTCCTCAATTTATTATATTATCGCTCATATGAAAACACAAACTTTCCCGTGCCATTTAACTTCCTCAAAACGTCTCCATTCATTATAAAAATACACCGTGAATTTCTAAAACTGCGTTTCCCAAGAACATACATTTGATCTTTTTTACCCTTGTAAACGAGGTCTAATAATGGCTTTACGAAAAATGATTGACAAGAAAAACACAAATTTCTTAAACCTTTGAAGATCAATTAAGCCGTCTCGGACACATCCACTTAAAAACATGACATGAAATGACATCCCAATACCCTAGGGAAATTAACAATAGGTCCGGGGGAGCTCCCCAAAAATTTTAGTGGCCGTATGTGACGCCCTTCTTGAAATCCTAACCGGTTTAACCAACTATATCCTCAATGCCATAATATAGCTTGTATAAATAACTTAACCCCCCGGACAAAAGTCCGCAAAGTTAAACAAAGAAACCTTTGTTAACAACTTTTGTCCCTTTTTTTGTACATGATACCTATATCTCGTTTTGCGCATGCGCATTAACGAGATAAAAAACGCAGGAGACTGAAAAGATTAAAAAAGAATTCTGCAAAATTTTCCGCGTCAACGACTTAAAGATTACAGTTGAAGCCAACACAACGGTTGTCAATTTTCTAGACGTCACGCTTGACCTCAAAAGTGGGAAATACTATCCCTACACAAAAGAAGGAAACATCCCACTATACGTCCACAAGAAATCCAACCATCCACTGTCTATCCTGAAGAACATCCCAGAATCCATCAACAAAAGGCTCTCTGAAATATCATCAGATAGAGAATGCTTCGATAACGCAAAACGCGTATATCAAGATGCACTCGTCAAAAGCGGTTACCACTACAACCTTTCATACAATACACACAGCCAGACACCACATCCACGACAAAGCAGACAGAGGAAGATCATATGGTATAACCCGCAAGCAAGAACGTGGAAACAAATGTAGGAAAATGCTTCCTTTCTCTTATCGACCAACACTTCCCTAAATGTAATCCACTATACAAACTTTTCACCGGAACACACTTAAATTAAGCTACAGCTGCATGAGTAACATCAAAACCATTATATCCAACCACAATAAAGCCCAAATTAACAAATCCACTCATAAAAACCATATATGCTCATTTAAGAACGAACGGTATAAACGCGCAACCGAGCTTAGCAAGCACATATGGAGCCTAGAACGGAACATTAAGTATTATATCAAATGGCGGAAAGTAAAACAAGCTAGATGTTATTCGAATGTCACTAAGAAATGTAATTTGTGTTTGTGAGAGAAATATTTCATAATATGTAAACCCGAAATGTCAACGCTTAATAACAGAAATGAACTCACATCGTGCTGTAGACATTCAAGAAAATTCCTGCTGAAAACCGCCATCACTTAATTAGCGATATGATCCTACTTGACGCGCCACGCGTCACGCGTCACGCACCACGCGCCACAACTAGCATGCATTGTTCTGTTTTTTTTTGTAATATCTCTGATTGTACCCGTTATTTGTTGGCAGTTGCCTGATGATTATGTTTGCACAAGATGAAAAATTTCTCCGCAATACATAGGTTACATCTCTTTGTAACATTCGAATAGTGAGAGGAACGGCATAAAATCTCCCATCTAATACTATATAGAGATGTAACCTATGTATTGCGGAGAAATTTATCATCTTGTGCAAACCAGAGAACGCGACTTTGAATAAGCGGAATGAGCTAATTAGCAAGTGTGGGTAAACACAGGGAAATACCTGTTGAAAAGTGTCAGATAAGTCCGAAATTAACGAATGTTTCTATTGTAAAGTGTCAAAGGTCACAAATCAACGAAGCATAGATTTTTATCTACTGTAATTTTAATAGCTCTTTATTTCTTTGGCAACCGTGATCAACAATACGATGCCCAAAATGCTGTAAATGTTTTTTGTAGATCACATTAGCAGTATACAGAATAGCGGTTTTACGACGGGTGGATCATGTGGATCATATGGATTCATGTGGATCCGCATAATAAGAGATGTAACATGTAAATAGTGATGTCATCGCCGTAGACAATAGGGTTAGTGGGCCTGTTCAAGCTTGCCCGAGTCAGTAAAGTATGACGTCGGAGTTAAAAATACGACATACGATAAATTTAACTGTTTTAGCTGTCTTGACTGTGTTTTTTTTTCTGCTGTTTTGTATTGTGAATGAAATAATTGTATTGTAGAATTATATTGTATTGCAGGTTTGGGTAGATATAAGCCTTCGTCTTTATAGTGTTCGCTGTCTATTCTTTGTAAAACGTAATCTTAATAAAACATTGTTTCTCTCTCTCTAGAAGACGATTGGTTAAAAGCGGTTTTCGTACCATTCAATTCAATGAATTGGTAGTTTTATGAAGGCTATTCGATCCATAAATTGTGGTGTATTTTAATCGATGATTTTAGTAGGTTAAGTCTACTCTTTATTTATCACTTTGACTTTCCGGTAGCTTCAAAGTTCAAACTTTTAATTATTCGAACACTGAACCATAAATTTGCATGAAAAAATTAGCACCTCAGAAAATTAACAAAGCAAACAATTTCACGCGCGCGCTAAAACAATAAAACCACACTTTGTTAAGTTCAACCTATCTTTATTGATGACAAACTAATACACAATTATACAGGCAATTAAAAAACTTAGTTGGAAAGGAACAGACAGAGTTGGCCAGTAAGAGAAACCACACCAGTATTTCTCAGTCGCAAAAATTAGTTACCGCAAAACACAAAAAATAATCCATTTGAAACCGGACTTAATCTCCCACAAAATGAATATGGTTAACATCGTTTTTCATTTATGATTTTATAGGAGGAGTGCACCCCAAAGAGAAAAACCCACCGTAATTACGTTTTACAGAGAGAGTCTCATTTACTTAGCGACTGAATGGACTACGCGAAAAACCACTTGAGCGAGCAACTCAGACAATTTGATTGAGCAACTTAGAGCAACTCGGAGCAACTCGGAGCAACTCGGAGCAACTCGGAGCAATCGGAGCAACTCAGAGGAACTCAGAGCAACTCATAGCAATTCACACGATGATACAGGGTCGATAAAGTTGAGACTTACTCTTTTAAGAGTAATCTAAAAAAACACCCTTGTTCCTTGACCTCCTTGTCGATCTGTTTAGTCAGTTTGAGCAGAGGTCAAAGACTACAATCAACAGAGGTCACAGCAGAGGTCGAGGAACAAGAGTGCTTTTTTAGATTACTCTTAAAAGAGTCTCATCTGTTATCGACCCTCTATCATCGTGTGAATTGCTCTGAGTTGCT
Source organism: Cladopsammia gracilis (assembly GCA_022457155.1). Taxonomy (NCBI): domain Eukaryota; kingdom Metazoa; phylum Cnidaria; class Anthozoa; order Scleractinia; family Dendrophylliidae; genus Cladopsammia; species Cladopsammia gracilis. Next base: position 960,807 of record JAJGOT010000196.1, read on the forward strand.
CTGAGTTGCTCTGAGTTGCTCCGAGTTGCTCCAAGTTGCTCTGAGTTGCTCTGTGAAAACAAAGGGAGTTTTTCGCGTAGTCTATTTAGTCGCTAAGTGATGAGACTCTCTCTGTAAAACATAATTACGGTGGGTTTTTCTCTTTGGGGTGCACTCCTATTTTGTGTTTTACGGTAACTAATTTTTGCGATTGGGAAATACTGGCGTGGTTTCTCTTGCTGGCCAACTTTGTCTGTTCCTTTCCAACAAAGCTTTTAAATTGCCTGTATAATTATGTACTTGTTTGTTATCAATAAATATAGTTTGAACTTACCAAAGTGTGGTTTTATTGTTTTAGCGCGCGCATGAAATTAGTTGCTTTGTTAATTTTCCGAGGTGCTAATTTTTCATGCAAATTTATAGTTCAGTGTTAGCATAATTAAAAGTTTGAACGTCACTATGGCAAGCCTGGGCATGTTTGGAGAACTCGACGACATCTAAAATGCAACTGTCGGCAGAATATGGCGCTTTTGACGGTTTTGGCGTATTTGGCCTGGCTTTGGTTTTATTGGCCTGTCTTTGGCTTTTTTGGCCTGGTTTTCGCCTGTTTGATCATCAATATATACAGAAAAATTGTTACACAAATGTTCCTTGACCACTGGTGATTGTTGTCCTTAACCTCTCCTCAAACTGACTAAATAGATCGACAAGGAGGTCTAGGAACAAGAGTGTTTTTTTTAGAGTAAGTCTCATCTGTTATGACCCTGTATCATCGTGTGAATAGCTCTGAGTTGCTCTGAGTTGCTCCGAGTTTCTCTAATTTGCTCTGAGTTGCTCCGAGTTGCTCCGAGTTGCCTCGAGTTGCTCTAAGTTGCTTAATCAAATAGTCTGAGCTGCTCCGAGTTGCTCCGAGTTGCTCCGAGTTGCTCTGAGTTGCTCCGAGTTGCTCTAACTTGCCCAATGAAATGGTCTGAGTTGCTCCGAGTTGATCCGAGTTGATCCGAGTTGCTCTGAGTTGCTCCGAGTTGCTCCGAGTTGCTCCGAGTTGCTCTAAGTTGCTCAATCAAATGGTCTGAGTTGCTCGTTCAAGTGCTCTGAGTTTGACACTTCAGAATATCCAGCAGAACATTTTCTGTACAGTGCGAGAAATAGAAAGGTCCTGGGGAAAATGAAAGATGAAACGAAATGAATTCCAATTGAAGAATTTGTTGGTCTTCGACCCAAAATGTACTTAATCTTGTTAAGTTCACTGAAGACAACAAACCGGTGGAAAAGAAAACAGCTAAAGGCATTTCCAAGAACGTGACCAAGCGGGCGATTCGTCACCAGGACTACAAGAGCTGTCTCTTTGAGAAACAGCTACAGATGGCATGGACGAACTAAATTCAAAGCGAGAATCATCAACTCTATTCTGTGACTTTGACCAAAACAAGTCTATCTCCCTATGACGACAAACACTATATTACAAAACGGATGTGAGACACTGCTTATGGACATTATAAGATCAACGCTTGTTAGGAATTGTAGCTAAAAGAAAAATATACACATACAGCTAATTGAAAATTCGCTAGAGCTTTTTTTTATTGTTGACATATTTGGGCTGGCCAACTCTGTCTGTTTCTTTTACAACTAAGCTTTTTTATTGCCTGTATAATTATGTACTTGTTTGTTATCAATAAATATAAATTGAACTTAACAAAGTGTGGTTTTATTGTTTTAGCGCGCGCGTGAAATTGGTTGCTTTGTTAATTTTCTGAGGTGCTAATTTTTTCATGCAAATTTATGGTTCAGTGATCGCATAATTAAAAGTTTGAACTTTGAAGCTACCGGAAAGTCAAAGTAATAAATAAAGAGTAGACTTAACCTACTGAAATCATCGATTAAAATACACCACGAATGGCCTTCATAAAACTACCAATTCATAGAATTGAATGGTACGAAAACCGCTTTTAACCAATCGTCTTCTAGAGAGAGAGAGAGAAACAATGTTTTATTAAGATTACGTTTTACAAAGAATAGACAGCGAACACTATAAAGACGAAAGCATATATCTACCCAACTCTGTAATACAATATAATTCTAAAATACAATTATTTCATTCACAATAGAAAACAGCAGAAAAAAAACACAGTCAAGACAGCTAAAACAGTTAAAATTTATTGTATGTCGTATTTTTAACTCCTACGTCATACTTTACTGACTCAGGCAAGCTTGAACAGGCCCTCTAACCCTATTGTCTACGGCGATGACGTCACTATTTACATATTACATCTCTTATTATGCGGATCCGCATGATCCGCATGATCCGTATGATCCGCATGATCCGCCGGTCGTAAAACCCCTATTCTGTACACTACTCACATTTGGTTTTGCACTGATGAGTGCGGGTTCGCCTGTACGAAACAGAGCTGTCTGCAATAAACCAAAGTCTAAAGCGTAACCGTTTCCAGTCACCTCTCTCAATATTCGCTCTACCGTAAGGTATTGAGCACTCTAGATACACAAGTTCAAAGTTATTTTTGGATATATATATATATATATATATATATATATAATATATATATATATATATATATATATATATATATACAACAAGTGATAGAGAATTACAATTATAATTAATATTGAACAATGTAGCTAATGACAAATTACATAATACTAAAGGGGATTCGAAACATTAATAATTGAACAATGTGGCTAATTACAAAAATAAGAAAAGAAAAACAAATTACACAAAACTAAGAAGATTCAAAAGGAGCGGTGAAAAATGTAAATTAAAGTAAAAGTGTCAAATTAACATGTTTAAGCTGTTTATTGAGTGAGGGTCGCTCCCATTCAATGTGGAGGGCCTCTTTGATTTTGGGTTGAAACCAACTCTATTTATCAAACGACCATAGTTATTGAAGTAAATACAAGTGACATAGACTTTGAAAGTAAACCTCCACCACAAGATGAGAAAAACACCACCACGAATGATCAGCTTCGAACTGTCGGAGCTGATATTAACTTAGGTGACATACATAAACTAACCCGTAACCAGAGAGTTAATTTCAAAGGAGTAATAACACTAGGAGAGTTACCACCTAAAGAAGTCACAAAGCGAAATGGTCAAATAGGAAAAGTCAAAAAGGACTGTGCCATTGAGGATGACACCGGTTATTCAAAAATCCATTTGTGGGATGATATTATCACCCAAATCCAAACCTCTAAATGCTATAGCATAAAGAACTTAACAAGTGTAAAGAACTTCTCTGGAAATACCTTACTGGGTACAACCCCTGATACTACTCTTTCAGAAAGCGACATGGTCATTCAAAAAGTACAAGGGAAAAACCTCCTGATGGAGAAAAAACTGAAACAATAGGCAAATTCAAATTTGTTGACAAGCTGAATATTTTTGTGTCATGTCAAATCAAATCATGCAACAAAAAATGCCCTACGTTGTAAATTGTAAGGTATTCATTTGGCCAAACTGTGGCACATCACAAAGAGTTGCATCAGCAAAATCAGGAATCGAAAAGATACATGGTTCACAGCCTTCGATGATGCCATGAAAAAATTGCTCCTTAAGGCCAATTTGACAATGGCTACACAATCTGATCAAATCAAATCAAATCAAGGAAGCTCTTCTTGGTTTAGAGAACATCTCTCTTTGCTATGACACCAAGTCACATTTTATTAAAGACATACATTAACAAAAGAAAGGCAAACAAACAAAACATGTTTAGTTTTTTAATCCTAACAAATTATGAGAGAACCCATTCCCGTTGTGATGAGTAGTAAGGAAGTTTTTCTTAGTGCTTGTTCGTCTAGCGAAAGTCTCTTCGCTTTGACACAAAATCACATTATACGTAACAAAACAAAGGCGAACAAAAACCACGTGAACTATAAAAGTGTTACAAAATTTTATCAAAGATCAAATTCCTGATGCCTATAGGTATTAATAATGCTTCATCTGACTGCTTCAGGTCCAAATCTACGCCATGCTTTAAAAAACGTTTACAATAACATAAAATAGAGAAGGTTACAAGATATTATTACTTGCTGTGAGCCTTAAACCATGAAACAATAACAATATGTGCCTTATAGCACATCATGGGTTAAGTCAACTCACTCTATGAGTCCATGTTAAGGTTTCATTTTAACTGTTTAGGACTATTGCTTCAGACAAAGAAACTACAAGTTTAACGTCAATATAAAATACAGAAAGGTTACTCGTTATGTTTTACAACAGAGTGCCTTCACTTAACGCATGAAACACTAGAAGTATGTGCATTATGACACAAATGAATTAAAATAGTACAATTTCTGTTCAAAAAGTATATCTCTCTTTCACAAAATTGTCCTTGGGGCGACGTTAATTGTCCTCTTTCCAACGAAGATAAACAAGGCGGTCGTGATATTTCATCAAAGAAGAATGTAATCGCTAAAATAAATGAAATAATAAATACCTTCGATCTCGTTGATGTTTGGAGAGATTTTCATCCTAAAGATCAAGAATTCACTTGTTCAACTCCTGATATAACAATAAAATGCAGATTAGACTATTCATTGGTTAATCTCCAGAGACAATCTTCAATTTACACAACATCCAGAGATTGCTGTTTTCCCTCACTGTGATCACTCGGCTGTGGTGCTATTATTATGTTTTCAAAAGCGACATCCCAGAGGACCAGGTTACTGGAATTTTAATGCGGCGTTACTCGAAGACAAAGATTTTATTGAAATGCTGTCAGCCAAAATCCCAGTCTTTAAAGACCAATACCACGAGGTTGAAGACAAAGGTCTACTGTGGGAATTAGTTAAAATGGATATAACAGCTTTCACAATACAATTCTCGAAACAAAAAGCAAAAAGACAAAGGGATTATGAAATGGAGCTAATCAAAAAGGCACAAAAGCTAAAATGTGATTTAGCCATAAACAAGTATAATGAAAATATAATGAAACCGTTAAAGAATTAGACAAAATCTCATATGAAAGAACACGTGGTGCTTGTCTTAGATCCAAAGCAAAACGATGCGAATGGGGCGAACGTAGTTCTAAGTATTTTTTAAATTTAGAAAAAAAGAACTATCAGAGTAAATGCATTAATAGACTTACAAACGAGGACGGAAGCACAATTTCAGATCCTTCCGAAATTTTGAAAGAACAAACAAGGTTTTATGAATCTCTGTTTAAGTCACAAAATTCCAATGTTAATGATCCTAAGTTCAAGATATTTTTTGAGAACGAATACATCCCTAAGCTCAATGAAGAAGAAAAACAGAACTGCGAATGAGTTTTGACCCTTAATGAGTGCTTTGTTGCGCTGAGGAATTAAAAAAAAATAAGTCTCCTGGATCTGATGGATTAACAGCTGAATTCTACATGTGTTTTTGGGAATATCTAGGCCAAATGATGGTTGATAGCCTTAACTATGCGTTTGTTAACGGCCAAAATGTCGGTGTCACAAAGACAAGGCATTATAAGACATACTGAAGAAGAATAAGAATTTGACTTACCTGAAAAACTGGAGACCTATTTCCTTGTCAAATTTGATTATAAGATTGCCACCAAAGCGCTGGCATTGAGACTAAAAAAGGTGCTCCCGCAAATCATTAGCAATGTACAAACTGTGTATATCGAAGGCAGGTTTATCGGACAAAACATAAGACAAATCTCAGATATACTGTAGCGGAAGCCAAAACCTGACCGTACCCCCCCCCGTAGCAGTACCATTGTAACTCTTGTTACCAGTACCTCGCAAATTTTTTGTTGTGTGTCACTTTGAAAGAATAAAAAATATAACATGGCCGCTCAGTGTGTGTAGATTCAGATGAGTGCCTGAGGACCCGAAACATGGAAACATCACATTGGTGGCAGCGGTCGGCGACTCCTAGTAAGTCAGAAAATCCATTTAAACCGGAATTGGAGGCACTTAGCCCATTCTTCGTACGATCTGAGGTTGGAGATTCTACGCTCGCGGCGAGCGAAACACCACGTGCAAAACCTGCAAATCCATTCCGAAGTGAAAACGACGATTGCACCCGTTCCAAGACATCAGAGCAGCTGACAGCGGCACGACAACTCAACAAATCGGCTAATCCTTTCTTCCTACGATGGGAGATTGGAAGTTTTAAGCCTCCTGTAAGCTCAACGCCACTTTCAAATTCTAGAAATCCTTTCCGTAGTGAAGACGACCTGTGCTCTTTCGTCAAGACAGCTGAACGGAAAGTCCAAAGGTCGGTCGAACTGCCGGAAGATTTCGTTGGTAGACAACCGTTGAATAAGTATTTAATGCATTTCGAGCGGTGTGCGATTGTCAATGGTTGGGATGATCAAGAAAAGGGTAGTCGTCGCGGAGACAGCAGGAAATTGCTAAGTGGACTGGCAGATTCAGAATGTCGGCAATACGGAAAAATTGTGGAACGATTGCAGCTAAGCTTTGGTGTTGAAAAACAAGCGGAATTGCATCAGGCGAGGCTTCTCAACCACCGACAGTTTGAAGGTGAGAGTTTGCAAATTTTAGCTACAGATATTCGTTCCACGGTAGACCTGGCATATCAGGATTTAGGTGTGGATGTACAGGAACGCTTTGCTGTGCAACATTTTATTGATGCTTTGAGTGATAAAGATGATAGGCTGTATCTAAGGCGGGAAAAACCGGGAACTCTTGACGAAGCCCTTTCCCTTGCTAGAGAGTTGGATTCCCTTCGCCTGTTAGATACCAATAACTCATTTAGACGGGCAGGCAGTAAAGTCCGTGCAATGGAAACGGAACGTACACAATTGCAAATGCAGATGTATGGGCTTAGGGTTCAGATTGAACAACAACAACAGCAGTTAGAAGCCCAGGAAAACATCATTAAGCAGTTAAATGAGTTTCTTGCAAAACAAGAGCAGCCACAGGGTACCCAAGCTAGCAATTATCGGGGGCCACAGGGACCCAGAAGGGGATGGGAATGCTGGAATTGCGGAAAGAGGGGACACTTGAGAAGAGAATGTCCTAACTTGAGAGAAAGCCAGGTGACTAGCCAGTTTCCGGGAAACGCGAACAGGGTGTCCTCGAGGGCCCAGTAGGATGCCCAAATGACAGTACGCAAGGGCCTGAACGTTTTTACACTGTAAATTACAATCGTGAAAAGAATGAACATGTAACAGTACGGAGTACGAAATCTCGCCCACATGGACTTTACATTACAGGGTTTATAGGACAGTGTAAGATTGGTTGGCTGATAGATACAGGTGCCGTGAGGAACATTCTTTCTTGAGTGTTATACAAGATTGCCTGAAGCTTTTAAGTTTCCTTTGCGTGCAGATGGTTCCCAAGTGTTTGTTGCAGATGGACGGAGAACTAACACACATGGTACAGGGGAATTGACTGTAAGAATTGGAACTCAGGATGTTAGCTTGAGTGTGTTGGTATCTGATATCGAGGACACTGCTATATTAGGAATGGAATTCTTGTCAGATGTAGATGCTAAGATTGACCTAGTTCAGCAGCGACTTGTCATCAATGGAGAGGAGGTGGAATGTTGTGGTATGAGTTGCCAGCAGCTCAGTCTCAGGTGTGTAACACGTCGTCTTGTGGCAATCGAACCACATTGTGAGGCAGTGATAGCAGTTCATCTCATCCAACGACAGTCTGAGAAGGCCAATCAAGGATTACGCATCTTAGAGCCCTGTGGAACCCGTTTGCAAGACAAAGGTCTTTACATCGGCAGACCTCTGGTATCTGCGGGAGATACTGGCCTTGTACCTGTAAGGATTCTGAACACCTCTGACAAAACACAAACCATCGGTGCTCAAACCGTAGTAGCTGTTGCTAAACCAGTAACCAGTGTGGCGGAGTTGGAACTTCCTACAGTTGACTCACAGTGCGCCCCAAGTGGAGTGGAGCAAACCTCAAGGAGTAGTGAGTTCAAGGGAGAAACATTACCCAATCCACTCAGAGATCTCTGGCAACGCAGCACAGAAGGCTTGGCTGAAGGGGAACGTGAGGAAGTTTCCAAACTGCTACATCGACACAAAGACGTATTCTCATTGTCAGAGCAAGATCTGGGTAGAACCAACCTGGTGACACACCACATAGACACAGGAAATGCTAGACCCATAAAACAGCAACCTCGACGAACATCACCATCAAAGCATGCTGAAATCGAAAGACAAGTGGAAGATCTGTTGGAAAGAGGTATTGTGAAGAAATCCACCAGCCCTTGGTCGTCTCCTGTGGTATTAGTTACCAAGAAAGATGATACTCAAAGATTCTGCGTAGACTACAGACAGGTCAATGCAGTGACGGCTAAAGATGCCTATCCGCTCCCACGCATTGATGACTCCCTTTGCGCCATTTCCGGGGCAAAGTGGTTCTCAACGTTGGACCTGGCCTCCGGGTATTGGCAGGTTCCAATGGACCCAGCGAGTAGCGGGAAAGCTGCCTTCGTAACCACCTCTGGTCTCTACGAATGGAATGTCATGTCTTTCGGACTAACGTCCTCGCCAAGTACCTTTGAGCGATTAATGGAACTGATCTTAGTAGGACTGAGGTTTGAAACCTGCTTAATCTACTTGGATGACACAATTGTGTACGGAAGAACATTTGGAGAAGAAATGGCGCGTTTGGAGGAGATATTTCGTCGATTTGCCTTGGCTGGACTTAAATTGAAACCCAGCAAATGTGTGTTGTTTCAGAAGAGTGTTGCTTACCTGGGTCATATTGTGTCGGAGAATGGTATTGAAACTGATCCTGCGAAGGTTGAACGAGTTTGTGCGTGGCCAGTGCCTGAGAACGCAACTGAAGTGAGAAGCTTCTTCGGACTTGCGAGTTACTACCGGAGGTTTGTGCCTAATTTTGCCAGTGTAGCCAGATCCCTGAACAAGCTGGCTGAAGCAAATGTTGACTTTGCTTGGACGTCAGAGTGCCAAGATTCCTTTGACACGATAAAGAAGTTGCTGTCTACTGCTCCGGTCCTGTCTTACCCTGACTTTACTGCTGAGTTCATATTGGACACAGACGCCAGTAATCATGGCATTGGAGCCGTTCTGAGTCAGATGAAGGATGGAATAGAACACCTTGTTGCTTTCGCTAGCCGAACGTTGACCAAAGCTGAGAGAAACTATTGTGTCACACGGAAAGAACTGCTTGCGGTTGCAGAGTTCACCAAGCACTTTCGCCATTATTTGCAGGGACCAAAGTTTCGCATCAGAACCGACCATGCACCCCTTCGCTCAGTACTGAAAGCTAAGGAACCAGAGGGACAGTTGGCAAGGTGGATAGAGCTCCTAAGTCCGTTTGACTATGAGATTGAATACCGGGCAGGCCAGAGGCATCAAAATGCTAATGCCATGTCACGAAGACCTTGTAGTGATGGCTGCAAATGGTGTAAGGAGTGGGAGAAGGCTGAGCAAATGATTAGTGTTGCTGTTCAGACTGAAGTTTCACTTGCTGGGAGTGACGATTTTGTTGTAAGACAAGTAGACAGTCCTCAGGTCGAACAAGGTGAAGCGGAATTGTCCTCAGCTACTACTGAACATTGTTTGACTAGCGATCAACCCAGTACAAGGTGCAACACAATCAAATTGGAACCAAGCTGGACTCGTGAGTACCTTCGTGAGCAACAAGTAGCAGATCCCAGTTTAAAGGTGATACTCCAGTTGAAAGAGGCCAGTGCTGTTAGGCCGAAGTGGGAAGATGTATCTCCCTATGACCGCACCGTGAAGTCACTCTGGGCACAGTGGGATCAACTGGAAATCCATGATCGGGTACTTTGCCGGAAATGGGAGGAGGGAAGTGGTACGAGGGTGAAAGAAGTATCAGATTATACTTCCGCGAAATTTGCAAGAGACAGCCCTTAGAGCGCATCATGACCACACAACTGCAAGTCATCGAGGTGTTAACAAGACGCTTGGAGCACTTAGAGCTCGTTACTACTGGCCAGGGTTAACTTCTCAAGTCAAAAGATGGGTCAGAGTTTGCCATGAGTGTGGTGCTAAGAAGAACTGGGTAAGAAAGCGACGTTCGCCATCAAAGCAGTATGTAGTCGGTGCGCCCATGGAGCGTCTCGCTATGGACATACTGGGACCCCTACCTCTGACTCCCCGTGGAAATAGATTTGTACTTGTTGTGACAGACTATTTTACAAAGTGGACCGAGAGTTATGCTATCCCAAACCAAGAAGCTTGTTACAGTGGCTGAAAAGCTGGTAGCTGAGTTTGTGTGCAGATTTGGAGTGCCTCGCGAGCTACACAGTGACCAGGTAACCAATTTTGAGTCCAAGGTTATGGCAGAAGTATGTAAACTCTTGGACATTGAGAAAACGAGAACATCATCGTTGCACCCACAGTCTGATGGTCAAGTGGAACGTTACAATCGGACATTGGTTGAAATGCTTCGAGGAAAACTGAAAGAAAGTCAAGAGGACTGGGACCTGCAACTGCAACCCTGTATGATGGCTTATCGAAGTTGTATACACGAATCTACTGGCGAAACCCCAAACATGTTGATGCTGGGACGAGAGATTGAAGTACCACTAGATGTGATCACTGAGTCAACTCCAGACTCGCCCCCTCTGACAACTGAATATGCCTTGGCCCTCCAACAGAGACTGGCCGGCGCCAATGAGGTAGCGCGGCGACACTTGAGCAGAGCCGCAGAACGTCAGAAGAGAAACTATGACAAGCGAGTGTCCAGCAAACCATTTCGTGTGGGAGACAGTGTCTGGTTGCACAACATTCGGCGGAAGAAGGGAAGGAACCCCAAGTTAGATTGTCCGTGGGAGGGACCTTATTTAGTGGTGTCTGCGTTGTCGGATGTTACCTATCGAATCCAAAGAAGCCGAAGAGCTAAACCTAAGGTGATCCACGCCGATCGTCTCAAGCCGTATCTCGGATCTGTGTTGAAGAGCTGGATTGCAGAGGGAGGAGAGACTGTTGTGCCTGTTCTGTCCCCAGTTGCGACTGCTGAAGGAAGCGAGCCTGTTATCCCGGGTGGCTCTGTGTCAGCTGAACTGAGGGAAGGCCATGTAGATGGCTGTGTTGCCGTGGAGTCTCCAAACCCTGCTATTGAAAGCAGCCTTCCAGTTGCAGCGGCGATGTCTGAAAAGGCTGAATCAGATGCAGAGAACTGTGACTCAGGAAGCGAAGCAGATGTAGAGATGCCTAGTGCTGCCCAACCAGTAGTTGACTCGCCTTCCAGTGCACGTGAGAGCCCTCAGTGCAATTCGAGGAGTCGTCATGGAAGAGAGCGGAGGATACCACAACGTTATGGTGACTGGGTATAGCCCTATCACTAGCGTGAACATTGAACGGTTGAAATTTTGAACAGTTATGAGAAAGTTTGATCCAATCTAGTTATTAGGATTAAGTTTTCTTCTGGACATGTTCCAAATGTTATCTTAAGAAGTTAGACAAATTGCTGCCATTCAACTATATTTTTGTTCGTTTAAGTTTTAAGTTTAATTACACTGGGACAGTGTTCCTTAAAGGAGGGGGTAGCGCAGCGGAAGCCAAGACCTGACCGTACCCCCCCCCCCCCCTCCGTAGCAGTACCATTGTAACTCTTGTTACCAGTACCTCGCGGAGTTTTTGTTGTGTGTCACGGTGAAAGAATAAAAAATATAACATGGCCGCTCAGTGTGTGTAGATTCAGATGAGTGCCTGAGGACCCGAAACATGGAAACATCACAATACTGTGTTGTACTGAAGAGCAAAATAATGGAGGTATTGTTACTTTTATTGATTTCGAAAAGGCCTTTGATAGTCTAGAATGGAATTTCCTATTAAAAGCCATTGAAACGTTTAATTTTTGCTCGGACTTCATGAATTGGATTCAAGTGATTTATAACAATATATCCAGCTGCACTATCAATAACGGGTATACATCTCCTTTTTTCAATTTATATCGCGGCGTTAGACAGGGTTGCCCGCTGTCTGGAATGCTGTTTATACTCTCAGTAGAATTATTATCTTGCGCGATCAGATCAGATAGCAACATTGAAGGTATACGTATCCAAGATAAAGAAATAAAACTAACGCAATATGCCGATGACACAACAACTTTTGTTAAAGATCAGTTTTCGTTAAAAAAAACTGTTAGAAGTACTAGTAAGTTCAGTTTAAAGACTGTAGCGGCTTAAAGATCAATCCATCTAAAACCGAAGCTATGTGGTTAGGACAATATAAAAACAGGAAGAAAAAATTATATAATCTAAAATGGCCACAGACGCCGATATCCGCTCTAGGTGCAGTATTCTCATATAACAATCAAATTTGTGAACAGGAAAACTTTATGGAGAAGATAACGAAAATTCAGAAGGTATGCAACATGTGGATGCAAAGAGATTTAACTATCTACGGCAAAATCACTATTATTAAGGTGCTTGGTCTTTCCAAACTGATTTTTTCAAGTGCTTGCCTCCTCACACCTCCTCATATTGTAACTATAGTAGATAAGATAGTGTCCGCCTTTGTCTGGAATAATAAACCACCCAAAATAAAGAGGGAATCCATGATCGGGCCAAACGAGAAGGGAGGTTTAGATCTACCTGACTATGATTCAATTAGAAAATCGTTATTTGCAGCCTGGGTTAAAAGAATGATAGACGGGAAGGACGAGGCCTGGATGGCTATACCCTCCTTTTATTTAGATAAGTTGGGTGGAATTTTTATTTGTGACTGCAATTACGATATCGACACGTTAAATTTACAGGGTCTACACAAATTCTATATTGATATGCTTAATACGTGGTCCGATATTAAAGGAAAAAGTACAAAGGAAAACTGTTCACAAATACGCAACGAGATCTTGTGGAATAACAAGAACATCACCATTGACGGGAAATCAACTTTTTATAAAGACTGGCATAGAGCAGTAACTACCAAAGTTAAAGATATTTTAAATAGTAATAACGAGTTTATAACGAAATATCAATGAAATTCATAGTCTTGCCTTCAAAATAACTAATGAAACAAAGTTAAGTATCTTTCAATTTAAGATAGTACACAATATATTGCCCCACAGAGCGCTACTTTATAAGATGGGAATTGTAGACTCTCTTTTATGCTTAGACTGCAGTAATTCAGAAAAAGTTCTACATATGATAGTGAGCTGTCCATTGCTTGAGACATTCTGGTCTAATGCGTGCTCTTGGTGGAATTCTAACGCAACTAATGAGATTCGTTTTGATGATTTTCAAATCTTATACGGCATAATCCTGGAGACCGCAAAACCTATCTCCTGAGTTATCATATTTTAGTCGTAAAATTCTATATTTATAAACAAAAACAAGGCAAAAAAACCTACATTCACTTCCTTTTTGGCCGTTTTGAAGGAAAAGGTATTGGTACACAGAGCTTTTGCTTTTGCTATGGCCAACAGATCGATAAACAACTTTCAAGCCAAATGGACTACTCTTCTATCCCTGCTTAATGATTAAATACCTCCTGCGCAAGTATGTTATCCCAGTATTTTATTAATTTTATTCTGTTACTTAAATTTTTAATGTAATGTACTTTAAACAAATCTTTTGTATTGTTTTGATTAGTGTTTTGTATTTTGTGGTGAAAAAAATAAATATTAAACAATTAAAAAAATATCTCTTTCACAAGTCAAGTAAAGGCATTCAATTGAGCTACGTTTAGTCGTTTAGTGCACTACAATTTTTTTACTCGCAAATATCTTCAAAGTGTCTAACTTTAGTATATTTGGTGACGTGTATATTTTATCTTATCGAATGCTAAAGTGATCTTACGTAACCCGTGCAATACTATGCAACGATTAGTACTAAACAGTTACAAGTAAACAAAAGAAAACGATGAAATGAGAATCTAATACTGTGTAGCCTACTGTCTGTTTCACTGGTTAAGGTAAAATCACTCTAACATTACCAGACTAATAAGCATGTTCCTCTTGTTGTTTCTACATTTTCAGTAATAATGGCCATCGACACTCGTTACTGTTTGAATTAAAAAAATCAGTTTAAGATGAGTCTAATTTAATTGTCAATTCAATTTTCATCTTCATTATTTCATTACAGGTTTCTCTGATGATACCAGGCCTACTGAAAAATCCACTCGCATTCACCATTTCTTGGTACAAACCTACTATTAATTTTAATCACTATTAGCTCCCTATACTCTCGCGCGTCAGGATAGTTCGCAGCCCTTAAAAGGTTTTCTCCACAACAATGGACCCTATATAGCCTAGCCCTGAAAACAATAGAGCTGCGTGACATACAGGTCCAATGAAATTAGAGGTTGTTAAGAGCTGCGCGGTATCTGCGCGTGTCTACCACGCTTCTCCCAAGCTATTTTTAACAGAGATCGCATCTTCCACAGCAAATCTCCGCCCGCACTTCCTAACCTTTGGTTACAGCTAGTTTTAGCATATATAAGACTAAAATGAATTTCCCAAACAAAGTCTACATATCGTTCGTTGCGTAATAACAAAGAGCCATCACATACTAAGCTTGGGCTGCCTGTGGTTACGAAAACTATCTTCGATGAAATTAAGCTATAACTTTAGCAAAAATATTGATTGGCCGCGAATAAAAAAGCATTGACAATTTTCTCAAGTATCAAAAAGCTTACATGCTTATTGTTTTGGTATTTAGCTTTTAGGCTGTAAGTTGCAAAAATTCTAGTAACTCGGCAAATTCGTTAAACTCTAACAATTTAATTCAGCATTGACAGAAGCGCACCTTTCTTCGTAAGAAAACTTCTCTATGAAAAATATAAAGCTGCAAAACAACTTGGAACAGCTTCCATTGGTAAACTGTATCATATAAGCTAGCTTAGATTGATCAAGTTATTGTCTAGTTATATAAAACTGAAGCTACAGAATAACGCTAGAAGTGTACCTTGATTCTTCAGCGAAAAAAACTCGGTCCGTGACTTACGGTACGGACCTCGAACTCGGTTAATAAGAGTAAATGCCCCTTTCAAATCTAACGTTTGTACGTAATTGCGTTGCTAGATACCACATAAATTGTTTTCAGCATTTTAGGTGAAGCTTTTAATGTGTCTATAACCGCTGCCTTATCATGGCAAACATTCGAGACCCTTAAGACATGTGGCGCTCGGACGTTTGGCTCTTGTCATTTCTAGTTGACTAAAATCATCGAAAACTATAGTCCACGATTTCAATAACATCAAGAACGAAACACTAGCCTGCATAGCAGGCGCTGTTTATTTCTAGGGCGAATTTTTTTTTCCTATTGCTCGCACCGGACTGAGAGCCTAGAAGAGACTAAAACACCCAAAGCATTTATTCAAAAATATGTATTCCTAAGCAACTATCTGAACAGCGGTCACACTTAATTAAATACAGCTACTAAAATGCATATGAATGCTTGATGTATTATTCCAATTCATTAAGTCCTCAAACTGGCGTAGAACAAATCAAAGGGATGGCAAATAAAATAATATGTGTTTTCGATTGAACTACGAAAAGACACGATTCAGTATTATAGTTCGCCTTTAAGTCCGAATGTCAACATACAAATTCTCCTTATCAATATTCTTACATCCCTTATACTACTAAGTTGGAGAAGTGTTTTAAAGATCAACGCAGTTCATAAATTTGGTGATCATTTCCTTGATTCTCGTGATCTAAATGA
Source organism: Cladopsammia gracilis (assembly GCA_022457155.1). Lineage (NCBI taxonomy): Eukaryota > Metazoa > Cnidaria > Anthozoa > Scleractinia > Dendrophylliidae > Cladopsammia > Cladopsammia gracilis. Next base: position 976,381 of record JAJGOT010000196.1, read on the forward strand.
CTATTTATGCAGTGGTATCACAATGAGACATTTGATGTTGAACACTATTGAGACGTCAATGGTTAATTTGAATGAAGCAGTTTAATTAAGGTTACGATCACACGGTACCGGACGAACGTTCGACCGCTTGAAATTTCGTGCGGTTAGGTGTTCCGTTCACACGGGACCAGGCTAACCGTACGAAAATTTAGACGCCTAGCCGTTCAAAATATTGAACGCCAAAATCGGGGGCGAATGTTTAGGCAGTGCGGTGATAATTTAACCGCGCGGTGTGAACACCTTGACCGTCTAAATTTTTTAACAGCAAAGGCGTGGTTGAATGGATGCGAGCGCTCTGCGCATGAGCAGATGGTGAAACCACTGACAAAGGTTAAACTTCAACCGGTTAGTCAGTTCCGTGTGAACAGAACGAAAACATTGCACGCCGGGTTCCGTGTGAGCAAAATATCCGGTCAATTTGTCAAGCGGTCAAAAATTCGTCCGGTACCGTGTGAACGTAATATTGAAATTCAGTTAAGTGAGAACACAAACATTGATGAAGGGGTTATCTCCGATACGTCTGACTGTCTTTGTCACAGTTTTTCGGCACTCAGTCTTAACTGAATTTTAATATTATCATTCAACGTGAGTACTACGCAGCAAAAAACATTTTTTGTGCTACCGTGTGAACGTAGCCTAGAATCGCAGAAACTAAGTCAGTAGTTTTTAATACACTCGGCTCTTTTATATACTCAGCTTTTTTATATCGTTCATATATCGTTCATGTTCTCGTTCATTTAAAAAACAAAAGATGCATTTAACAAAGAAAGAAAGCGATGATATCTGTAATTGATGCGTTAGTAAGAAGCGTAGTGATAACAAAAGCGCTGAAACTATCTGCTAGTATGCCAACTTCTTATTTACTCATTTACGTCAACAATGTCAATTCTTTCCTTTTTCCGCTATTAGTTACAACTGTTTTTAATTTAGAACTTGCCGACTATTAGAAGTTATGCCGTTAAGTTAACTTTCATAAATAATAAATAATGTGATTTTCGTTCAAGAGAACCAGAATTGAGACACTCGCCATATAAATGTTAAATTGCGATCCAAAATACGTTTATAACTAGTACGCGATACTACAATTTAACACAATGTTTAGGCACCGGCTTATTCCTTTTAATGGGGCTTCTTAACAGTTTTTCGTTTCCTTTTTTACCTTGGATAATGGAATAAATTTGGCTGATTTGCAAACATGGCAAGTACGCTAATTAAGAATATATGTGTTGAAAATATATTTCGGACTATAATCTATATGCTAAGCAGTGTAGGCCAGGTCGAATTTTAAAATGAATTTCTTAAAGTTGTATAATTTAACACATCAATTCAAGCGAGAAATGGTCTTTTGGGCTTATGAGTATTTAACACATGTAGTTTTTGTTTTGATCATTGTCGCCCCGAGAAACAATGTCAAACAGGGACGGTTTCAAATAAAGCGAGTCCAAATATTAATATAAATTTGGCCAAATAATGGTGCATAATAAAGGCGAAAACACAACTCATTAGTCAGTAATTAATATCAGGATAGCGTTAAATGAAAAAAGATGTAAACTAGATATAGCAAAAATCTTGCTTGAATGGTTACCAACACATAACAAATGTATATATTTTATTTTGGCGTATTGAACGTTCGAAGTACTGATATTCTACCTTTGTGTAATTAACAGGTGGTTGTTTAATATGTTATTTTTTGGGTGTTTCTTGGTGTTGCGGAAGCCATTGTTGGTTAGCTTTTGTGTTGTGGTGTGGGTATTGTTCGGTGTCTTTTGAATCTTTTGTTTTACGGCTTTGGTGATCACACCATCCGCACACCAAGAAACTACCTATTTTTTTGTAGAAACCATGGCCATTGTGACACAAAATTGAAAATAAAAAAGATTTCCATTTCGCTAAAATTTATCTTTTTTATTGATATATAAGGACTATTTTTTAGATCAAAGACTAAATGATAAACCTCGGATATCTTTTTTCGCGTAACCCTCTGGCTGACGAGAGAAACTTCGTATTTAATTTACTCGTTAATAAAAGGTGCTTTCTTATTGAAATAAAGCTAGACAGATATGATTTTGGCAATAATTAACATGTTGTGCCTGACAATTTGGACATGGCCTGTCAATTCATGTAGTTAGTGCATTTAAAAGAAAACCGATTGTCTTCTTAAACAAGCTTCTTAGAGCGCAAACAAAAACCAAGCACTTTTTCAAAAAATAATTCACCGGAATTTACGCGGCACTTTAATACTTAACATATATTGCTTTAAAAAAAACAAAACCACTCATATAAAAAACGACCACCTTTCAAAACGAGATACCGAAACTGTATTTGTGTATAATAGTATACCAATTTAAAATATGGTTTCATTCCTCGGCTAATTTTGAACAAACAGGTATAACTCCAGACTGACGTAAATTGACTTGTCTAAACAAGAACACGGTTCACCTGTTCTGACATAAGGAAAACGCATCAAACAACGGAAGGCTAACGTTGGGCTATGGAACAAGGCCAAAAGGCAGGCACTTGAAACTGAGACTTCTTTAGCATCAAACCACCTTCTTCTTCACCATCAGCCTGAACTAACTCGGATATTGTAACAAATCACGATTAAGTCTATAGAAGCATGAACGTTCTTCAGCTAATTCGCTTGGTTGGCTGTTATTTCCTGTTGCTATTTGCGATCTCTATAACCGGTGAGTAACCGCATAAGCCGCACTGTGTTTACAGTATCTCTCAAAAGTAAGTTACCTGACGCGTAGCGTTTCTCGCGCTAGGCCATTCGCGTCCTGCGCTACGCGATTCGCGTAGCGCAGGACGCGAATCGCGTAGCGCGAGAGTCACCGAAGCGGCAATAATTACACTGTACGAAAAGTTTATATTGCGCGAAACCGATTAATTTCGCGCAAAGGTCGGCATCTAACTGCAACTGGATGGTTGTCAGGAAAACGGAAGGCAAAAAGTATCTCGGGATTCGATGCGTTTCGTGTTTTCCTCGACGGAAATGTTTCAGTCTGTCCTCAACAAATCATGCGAATTAAATGGCTAAGTTTTCTAAAACAGATCGGTTTCGAAAGTGTTTGTACTTGAGTTTTGCGCCAGCGACACGTTATGCGAAATTACTATGTATTTGTCATCGGCAGACATTGTGGTTTGGATGGCCGAGTATTTCACGAGCAAGGTATTTTTCCTTTTAGTTCACCACAAACAAAACAATTGTGTTTGTTAGTTTTTGATTATTACAGCGACTAGATTCTTAACTAAACATGTGAATCAAATGGCGTTTTTTTTGTTTGCGAGCGACATTTAACCGTAAAGAGATTGATTGCGAATGTGTTTTGAAGTTTTTCGTTTGATGCAAGCGCTACGCTATAATTTCTTCGAGATTCAGGAAACGCAACACTTTTAGCGCTTTTCGTTTGCTTAGCTTTTGGCATTAATTCAGTTCCTGATCGTGACTAGAACACCACACGGGTGACCTACGAGTACATACGAGTAACATACGAGTACATACGAGTGACATACGAGTACATGCCAGTAACATACGAGTACATACGAGTCACAAACGTCCGACATGCGAATTTGTGGGCGAAATACAAAGGTGCTTTGTGAAAAGGGTACAAATAGCGACACGAGATTCGCGCGTGTTTGCCCCTGAATTGCGAGGGATTTCGCTCACGAGGAACACGAACACCAGCGTTTTTTGTTTTATACTCATACTAGAAATACGTGACTCACAAAACCTCGCAAAGTTAGAAGTGGATGCACATTTGATTTTTTCAGAAAGAAACAGAGAAACAAAGAAACAAAGAAACAAAGAAACAAATAAATAAATAAATAAATAAACAAATAAATAAATATACGCTGGAAATAGATTCTGGGTGAAAATCCGCGCGCTCTATCATGGTACGAGTATATCCCAAGAACGATTTTAAACAAAAAAAATAAGCTTGAATAACCGATTTCCAACCATTTCCATGTAAACAAATTAATCTGTGTTATCAAGTGTTGCCAAAAAAGGAGAAAGATCCCATACTGCGTTGTGCACACGTGCTTGGTTATCCGATACTGTTGGAGCTAGCTATAAAGCACGTTTTTGCTTTGGATCGATCGGACGACCTTCTACATGCAGACAGACTGTTGATAGATACAGAACTAAAATAACACTGCTGGTAAGGACTCTTAGTACACGCTATTTTAAGGCATGCACGTTATAAAGCCTGAAAAAATCAAATGTGTATCCACTCCTAGCTTTACGAGGTTTTGAGAGTCACGTATTTCTAGTATGAGTATTAAACAAAAAACGCTGGTGCTCGTGCGCGCAATCCCTTGCAATTCGGCAAACACGCGCGAATCTCGTGTCCCTATTTGTACCCTTTTCACAAGCCCCCTTTGTATTTCGCCCACAAATTCGCATCTCGGTCGTATGTGACTCGTATGTACTCCTATGTTACTGTTATGTACTCGTATGTCACTCGTATGTGACTCGTATGTACTCGTATGTTACTGTTATGTACTCGTATGTCACTCGTATGTACTCGTATGTTACTCGTATGTTACTCGTATGTCACTCGTATGTACTCGTATGTTACTCGTATGTTACTCGTATGTACTCGTATGTACTCGTATGTCACTCGTATGTACTCGTATGTTACTCGTATGTTACTCGTATGTCACTCGTATGTACTCGTATGTTACTCGTATGTTACTCGTATGTACTCGTATGTACTCGTATGTCACTCGTATGTACTCGTATGTTACTCGTATGTTACTCGTATGTCACTCGTATGTACTCGTATGTTACTCGTATGTTACTCGTATGTACTCGTATGTACTCGTATGTTACTCGTATGTACTCGTATGTTACTCGTATGTACTCGTAGGTCACCCGTGTGGTGTTCTAGTCACGATCCTATTTCCATGGTATAAATCTAACATCCCGTTGAAAGCGGAGCGAAGTTTCGTCCAATAATCCATAATTATAAACAGTTTACGAAGAGTCGCTTTCACTGATACGTTCATTATCGAACGACAAAATAATTCTTTCGAACGGCTCGCGGTGAATGGCTGAATGACAGACTACGCCAGCAGTCCGCGAGAAGACAAAGTATAGTACCAGTCACGCTCGTTTTACCATTTATTTGAATCGAGCAAGGTTTTGACTTCAAGGCCAGGGAATGATAAACGTGATTTCTTTTATCAGACTGCAAAACATTAATTCTTTTGTCGCTGCTTGCTCGCGGAATGTAAACAAGCGGCCCGGAGTCCCAAGTGCAGTAGTCACGCAAAATTCATCTGTAAAATTATTTCTGCACTTCATGTTTACTTATTATTAAAATAAATCTTGAATGGAACTAAAAATTAAAATCGAAATTAAAGACGGTAGGGAAAGTTTGGTAACAAAATAAAAATTAAACCCTTTGAAGTTTGTTGTAGTTGTCAGTAAAAAAAACGTGCTTGGCGGTCCCTTGGGAAGAGTGGTAGAAGTGTACCGAATTTGCATATGTCAAAACGGTAATTTGAAACCTGAAAGCGAAAGTCACAATATTTATATAAACTTCTACAAATTCTCTGTTTTCTTTCTTCATTTCCAAGTATTCCACCGCGCTAAAACATCACGGAAAGTTTGGAGTGTCTTCGGGCTGGGAATAAACATAAGCCGCATTTGGTTTCGCGAGCGTTTCATCGATCCATCCACGTGATCTCTGTCTAAGTGAGAAAAACATTCGTCGCTTGATTCTTGCTCGTTTTAAGAGCGGGACTGTTTCGCTCGTGTTTGGCCAAACAGATGCTCGATGACATTCCTGGGAGAGAAAAACTAGCTGTTTTATTATGGAAGATCATCCAGCCCAATTATTTCCTGAGTCGGCAAAATGTTTCCAAAGACTTGTTTACGCGACGTGAAATTTGATCGGGGGGAAGATATTTATCACGTGCTTGGCAACGGCAAGAAAAAGCCGTAAAAAGATGCTTAAACCAAGCAAATGGAAGCAAAGTTCGTGATAAACTTTGCAATGGATAATTGTTCGCTGTGTTCAGTGTTCTGTGATCTCTTTTAAAATATACAGAGTTCAGCAAACACCGTCTATCGAACCAAAGTTTGGTCGCCTTGCATGCGCTTAGCGCGATCGGTGGTTCACTTGGTCGCATCTTCATCTTCAAACGCCCCAGGAAATCAGATATTTTTAAATTGGAATCGCGCAAAAGGTTGTACAAGCTGTTTAAGCTTCGCGCGCTACGCGAATAGGACGCGATTTGCGTAGCGCGCGACGACGGTAACTTACTTTTGAGAGGTACTGTATCTTTTATGTCGATAACCAGGTAAATAGTTTATAGATCTCGCCTTGAAAGCCGGTCGGGAGGAGAAGGACTCGAAGGAGTGAACTGCCACAAAAAAAAACACTTTGTTTACAAGTGGTTGATTTTATTTTCAACTCGAACGTTACGTTGTTACAACAAAGTGTATTACAGTTTCAAACGTTTCTTGACGATTTTCTCCGTCAGGGTGTATTTTCCCGGCAGATTGGAAATCCCTCGGATCATTTTTTCATCCGCTTCCCACTTGTCTTGTAACGTCTGGGCTCAACCTAAACGATGTCGTGTTGATTGGCCAATCGATCCAACCGATTTTTCCCAGTATCCCCTCGTTTCAGGCGCTTGGCTAGATGCGTCCTGGGTCCCATGAATTGATAACCGGTCAATGAAATTCGATACCCGTTTTGGCCAGCAACTTTTGAATGTCAAAGCTCCCTCCGCGAATGGCTCTTCGTCGGCGGGGAGTCTGCCTTCTCCGTTTGGTTTGACCGCGCCCCATTACTTCCAATCCAAGCAATCCGTCTTGAGTCTCTCTATCTCCGATTTCACTTTTCTTTTGACGGCAGCCTGGGCCTTTTCTCGCAGCGCTTTTTTTATCATTTGTTTGATAAGGGTGGCTATCGGAGCCTCGGCCAGATCCTCCTCCTCCGCCGGCGCACCCACCCTCGTCCCTTGGGCTGCCATGTCCAGTTGTTGGACGCGTTTGAGACCTGGGGGAAGGTTGGAGTTGAGCAACACGTCTTCTTCGGCCACCAACGTCGCCGCTTTGTTCAATCGACTGTCTTCCTTCAAACGTTGCTTATACTGTTCTTGCAATTGAAGAAACCGTTGAGGATCGGTGACGGCTTGGGCATTGAACGAACTCATGGTCCTTCTTTTCCGCTCCCTTCTCCCAAAACGTCTGCGTAGGCTCGGAAGTAGCGGAAGAGTTCGTGATCGCGTAGATTCAGAAAATGTTGACACAATAAATCCACGTGGTCCTCTTTTTGACTTAATCGCTGACGAAGAGTCTCGAGTTCCTTTCCGAGCCTCTCCACGTCTCGATTTCGGCTTTGCAATGTCTCCGCAACTCGCTGTAAGGTGGCCTGACGTTCTTGTTTCCGTCTTTCCGTTTTTCTTATAGGGTGCGCGACATTGTTTATCGCGACTTGAGGGCCCTTTCGCAGAAAGAAACCATGCCAGATTTCTGCCCCGTTTGAGATTGCATGGTCGTCTTTTTATGGAGTTCTTTTTGTTTCGCCATTTCACCTAAGGCCTGACGGTGAGGGAGTAGCACTTGATAATTGGCACGGGAGAGGGGCACAGTACCCCGTAACATGTTCATCGCCAATTCGCTGATGGCATTGATTTGATCCGCATTGGCTAATTACAATCATTCGCGTCGTCGATGATGATCGGCTTCCTTCAATACACTCCGTAAGAAGTGCAATTGACGATGGATGCGACGCATGACGAAAATCGTATCGACCGCAGTCCGTAGGGATCGTTCCTGCTTTATACTCCACGGCTTCTCACTCTTTTTTCACCTCCATTTACGGGTCGCGGATTCTAAGGCTTTTTTGGCACTATACCCCTCCGTGCCCAAGGCGGCCGCTTTTCCCACTGCTGTCAAGGTAGGAACGGCTAAAGCCAGTAAAGGAAACACGACTCTACGTTGAAGACCGCGGGTTCATCGTGTTTTGACACCGTATCGACGCAGGGCACGACATCGTTGTCGTCTTCTTTTCGACATGGCGAGGCTGTGTCGACTGAATGATGAAGCAATCGGATGCTCTGAGAAGTATTTATAGACGCGGAATGCGTCGTTTGGCGCGTTGAGCGGCCCGTGTGGCTCTCCGTTTGATGCCTCGCATGGTACTTGTCATTTTTCGAGCCACCCCTCTAGCTCCACTCTTGACGGTTTCTTTAGCCAATTCTTTGACGGCTTTTTTCGCAAAGGCACCCACGGTTAGTCCGCCCATGAGGGATTTCACCACACGCATGATAGGAGGAATAAGCTGTTCCAAACCACCCCCGCGTTGACGCCTCCGCCGTCGACGTCTTTTCACAGCACGTCGTTTTGGCATACTGTTGCAAAAAAAAAAGATGGCAGGATCCCTTCCGTTTTTATAGCATCAGGTGTCGACGTAGGTGAGGTGGAAGGCGTTGTTTCGCTTGTTGGATGGCTCTTTTGATCTGTTTGCCCATGGCGACACTCCCATTGGCCAAAGCCAACGCTTGCGCTTCTTTGGAGGCGCCTTTGGACAAGGTGTCCACGGTTTTTTTTTCAAAGGTCCGTTGCAGGTCGTGAAATAACACGGGAAGGAGACCGCCTCCATGTTGTGGCCTTCCACGACGACGTTTTCGGATGCCTGGGGGGGAGGTATGGCGTCTACAAACTCCGTTCCCTCGTGCCATCGTGGTAGTCTCCACCGGAGTGTGTTTTTTCCTTTTATTATGAATTGGTGATGCGGGAGGAAGTCCGTCGTACCGTGGGGGTAATGCGGGTCACCCCAAAGTTTCGAAAAGCAAAGGGATACCATTCCACATCTCCATTGAAGGCCCGACCGTCCAGCAACGCCACGATCATCCGATCGGGCTCTTTTCCCACAATCACATTATGTGATGTAATGTAATGTAAATCTTTATTTAAACACGGAGAATCATCAGTTAAGTTAATAATTAAAAATTAAAACTAGTACAACTGCTTTACATGATTGCCGTGTGGGATTTGTTGTGGAATTCTGTGAATTTGTTAGTACGTCCATCGAACGAGAAGGACCGGATCTCGCTTCTCACCACCGGGTACTTGGCTGTTTGTCGCTTGCTTTTTCGATCGGTTTGCAGCGTGCTGTACACCTTGGGATTCAAACTCACTCGGCACAAGTGCAGGGTGACTTTCAGATCCTCATGGCTCAACGTCACCATCCGTATCACCACCGTGCCACTCGTCTTGGTTCCAAAGGTGAAAAAATCGGGGGAATTGCAAAACAATTCCAAGACCATTTCTACACCGGGGTGAGAAGGCGCCCCGTGTGAAATGCTTCCAGGTTCGGTTTGATCAGAAAGGTCACAGAGTGGTTGCCGCGAAATCACACGGAGGCTGTTTTCAGGGGTTGCACCGAATTGCGCAACCATCCGGCCGTGGTTGGTAGGTCGTCGTTGGCTCCGGCGGCAGCCATCCGATGGACGACATCCAATTGATTCACTCACCCTTGAGCTGCCAGCAAGGTTTCTCCTTCATCTCGGTTGAAATTCAAGATGGTGTTCAGGAGAGCTTTGTAAGCGTACGTGTCCGTTTGTTCGCTCATGAGGGCTCCATTGAATCGCAGATTCATTTGTTTGAAGAGCGAATGCGCAATGTTGTTGACCGCGTACAGGAATGGGGTGTCATCTGCGTCCGAGGCGGCATTCTCATCCGCCACCAGGCCATTGGTGGAGCCCGAATTCAAACGCAATTCCAGTTCCAAATAACTTCGATCCAAATCGCAAAAATAATCTAACGCTTGCACGGTGAATACATATCCAGTGTAGTGAAGTGAAGTGCATTGGTTATTATGGAGGACGGTTGCACACTTTCAAGCTCCGACGATAATCAATTTGTGGACGCTGAAATGGAATTGTTTTTTACCTAACCTTGAGAGTTCTGATTTACAACATCTTCAACTAAAAGGAGATCGGTTGGCCTGGAAGAGTAATTTGGATTCGTTGAAGAGTTTCGTGATGTGCGACTTGCAGCAACAGGGAAAGTGGACGTCGCCTGTCGGGAACATGAAACAGTTTAAAAGCACCAACAAAAACTTATTGTCAACTGGTACAGTAAGAAGCAACAAACTCTATGTTTCCAGGGACGAGATGGTCCTACTTTAAAGGATAGGTTAGTTCAATTAGTTCCGAACATGCCCGAAATGACAACTAACATGCCGGACTCGAATACATCTACAACTGCCGTGCAAACTGAGAGCCAAATAATGTCACCTTCCACGCTGTCTGAAGACTTTTACGCAAGTGGTATTCGACAAACATCGGCCGACAGAGAAGGACAGGAAAGTTCAACTCAAGAGCGATCATATTCTATGGTGAGTGCTGATATAGAGGGTCTTAAACTTGATCTAATTATCCTACAGAAAAAGGTACAAGAAAATGCATATCTTTTGTCAGCAAATATTCAAAAACAAGAGAAACTTATGGTAGCCACTGAGGGCATTGATTATAAAACGAGGTGTGAACATTTGTGATCAACTTTACGCAAAAAAGAAAAGGAAATCGAAGAACTTGAGGAAAAATGCCTGTCCTCTGAAAATCGAGCATTGTCCTTGGAACAAGAGAATGACTCATTAAGACTGGCGTTAAAGATCATTGTCCAAAAGAAGAATGAATTTGACAGCAATCCACAAAAAGCAGATGATCGTTGGTCCCTTGTGGAAAACACCCATGCCGCAAACCGTATGTAAATTAATTGCAACCAACAGACAATTCCCAACGATAACACTGATACCCGCAATAGATTTGAGCCCCTTGTGAATGAGGTTCAAGGTAGTTTCATCAATGTTAGCCCAAAGTCAAATAACGAAGCTAATAAAGACGGAAGAAACAGGATACCAAGCGCGAGACGTTCCCAGACTTCAAATTCTAGAAACCGCACGGATAGTGCAACGCGAACCTCTGACAATGTCAGAAGTGATTCAACAAATCAATCGGCAAAGAGAAAGGAAGTGTTTATAGTTGGCGATTCTATCCTAAAGAATCTTCAGGGACGGAAAATCTCGAGGTCTGCAAAAGTCAAGGTTTCCTCGTTCCCTAGTTGCACTACTATGGACATGAGAGACCATATCAAACCAATTTTACGAAGAAACCTTGATGCGACTGTGATGCGTGTTGGTACTAACAGCCTTCGATCATGTGCATCGGTGCGTGATTGTGCTGAGCAGATCGTTAACCTAGCCACCATGGTTAGTAATGAATCCTCGGCCGATCTTGCGATATCCGGTAATATATATATATATATATATATATATATATATATATATATATATATATATATATATATATAGATAGGCCAAGCCTAACAGCGTAGCACTTTGAACAAGCTTAACTAAGGTGAAACTTAACTAAGGTGAAAGGAAGCACAAGAATTAAGATTGACGAACGGGCTATTTTCAATTTTAGCAATTCTCAAAAACACTATTACCCGACCCTCTGCACAGTACATTTAGACCGTACAAAAGTTCACAAAAACAACTTTTCTCTGTCTAGAATAACTAGTACGACTACTTTTCGAATAAAATACAGTTTTTGTTTGTCAAAAATGCCCGAGAAACGGATTTGGAACTCAAAATTGCAAAAATACACAAACATATTTGCATAACGCGACGGGAGTGAAGACAGAAAATCTAAGTCTTGTTTTGTTTACATAAAATCGCTTTTTAATCTATGTAATGAATGAACAAAGACATAAAAACGGACAACACAATCTTCTTTCGAAAAATTTTATTCAAATCTCCATTAATTTATGTTTAAAAGCAGAACACGTACCATTTATTGTGCATCAAGGCAGAGCTTTCCTCGTTGAAATTCAAGATAACAACACGACTTAATTTGAACGTTTCATAAACATGTCTCCAAACCTTAAGAGAACACAAAGGAAAAGTCAATCAAAAATTGATATCAACATAAATTCCCATCGAAAAGTGTGATTTATTTTACCTTTAAAGCACTAGACTGCTTGGAAATTCGTAAAAACTCCGCTTCTTCGGTTCTGAAATCCGTAATAAAAACAAGGCATCTCCCCGCATTGCTCCTGCATTTTGATGAAGTTCCTCGAAGCAAGATTTCATCCCTGAAAGCTCTTCTTTTCCCACTAAAGCGGCTTCTGAGTATTCCTTAATTAGTATCCCTGTCTTGAGTAGCAAACCGCGAAAAAAATCCAGGAAAATAACGACTTTACTGCTCCGCCTAACACTGCTAAAGATCCAACTTTTTTAAAACTTTAAAAAGTGTTTACCGAGCTGACGGCTGTGTAGCCGCGCGTGTGGCGTTATACGCGCATGTTTTGCGACGTCATACGCGCCCGCGAGCTAGCTAGCCTTGCGCTACACACATGTTGCAGACACGCGCCCGCAAAACATTCCGCTAGCCATGACCATGAAAAATGCGGGCATAGGTTCTATGAGTATGGGGCTGCGCAGCCTGGCCTTCGGCCAGGCCAGTGCTCCGCTATTATTCCGAGGTCTGATGATAAAGTCCTCGCCGTTAAAGTGTGAGGTGTCAACAAGATACTTAAAACTTTTTGCAATCAAAATGGATGGGGTATGTCGACTATTAAAATATCTCTCCTGAACATGACCTAAACAGGAGTGGTCTACACCTCAACACTAAAGGAACTGCCCGACTTGCAACAAATTTTATTAATTACTTAAGAGGTGATTAGGGTATTGCCGACTGGGTTTTGGATGAGTCCTTGCCTCCGCGAATAAATCGTAAGTACGCTAACAATAAGGGCGACCCATCCACTATCAATCCATTTGGCCGGGGTTTTGTTATGGCGGCGTTAAATATTAATAGTTTACTTGCACATTTGGATGATCTCAAATTTTTTGTACTCGACTCCAAAATTGATGTACAGGCTACCAATGAAACGAAGATTGATAGTTTGGTCAATGATAATAAAATATACTTGCCAGGATTTGAGGTTGTTAGAAAAGATCGCTCTGTTAATGGCCGAAGTGGTGGTGTGTTTGCATATATTTACGGAGTAACATAAATTACCAGATCCGTGCCGATTTATGTGATGAACATCTTGAATGTGTTGTCATCGAAATTATCAGACCCCACTCCAGACCTTTTATTGTCAGTACGCGGTACAAACCTCCAAACTCTCCCCAAGATATCTTTCGGCAATTTGAGTCTTTAATCGATAAAGTGGACTCTGAACAAAAAGACTTTTATTTTCTGGGTGATCTAAACTGTAATATGCATGACGGATCAAATCATAACTGATCCATTTTAAGGAACATACTTGATATATATGGACTGAGTCAATTGATCTCTGAACCGACTAGAATTACACCCACTTCGAGTACGTTGATTGACCTATGTATAACTAGTTCGCCCGAAAAAATATCAAAAGCTGGTATAGTTCATCTCGGTATCAGCGATCATTCTCTGGTCTTCATGACTCTGCTACGAGCGAACTGGTAGTCATCGCACGATTGAGACACGCGCTTTTAAAAATTTCAACCACCGCCACTTTCTCGACGATGTTGCACAACAACCATGGAATAAAATTCTTTCAGAGACAAATCCGGAAGCGATGTGGGATGTTTGGAAAAAATTATTTATGGAAGTAGTTGATAAGCATGCCCCACTTCAAAATAAACGGGTCTCCAATAAACACTCCCCGCGGATTACATATGAACTGAATCGCAAAATTTATAAACGGAATTATATGAAGAAAATTGCTATTGAAGAAAATAGCGCGACGGCTTGGGAGCGATATAAGCAAGCTCGAAACGAAATAAACAATGTCATTAAATTGGCAAAGAAACAGTATTTTACGCATAACTTGGAAGTCAATACAATGAATCCTCGGAAAACATGGAAGCTGATTGACGATCTAAGTTCACGCAAATATGGCAGACTACGAAATATTTCCGAAATTCAGGTAAACAACGAGTATATTTCTTCTGCGGCTGAAATGGCAGAAGTCTTTAACGATTTTTTTGCAAGAATTGGATCAAGTGAAATACAGCCGTCAACCATTGAGCCAGAATTCCATCTACAACCCACGGACACAATATTTTCTCCTAACCCTATTCAGACTGGGCTTTTTTAGGCAATCTGTGACTGGGCGGGGGAGGGGGGTGGGGGGCTCCTCGGTCCCCCCTCTATATCTCTGGAACCAGTAAGGCTAGGACCATGAACTTTTCACACAATGTTCACCTCCATACAAGGAAACCGCACACCCAGTTTTGACCTGCCACACCTAATTATGACGTCACAATGACGTCTTTTTTTGTTTTTCCGACGTTTCTTTGATATTTTTCCATCCAGATACTTAAAATATCAAATATATATGTAAAATCATCTATTTAATATTAAAACATAATTAATACAAACAAGGACACACTTGTAAAGCGAGAAAAAGCAATAAAAAGAGAAAAAAACTATAATTTTAAAATTATTGTCCGCCATCTTGGATCCGCCATCTTCGATTTTCTTTTTTTTTGTTTAAATTAATATTTAAAAAATATCTAAAAGAGAAAAGGATCAGAATGAATAAAACACGTAATATATATATATATATATATATATAGATAGGCAGAGCCTAACAGCGAAGCACTATGAACAAGCATAACTAAAGTGAAACTTTACTAAGGTGAAAGGTCGGAAGCACAAGAATTAAGATTGACGACCGGGCTATTTTTCAATTTTAGCAATTCTCAAAAAACAGTATTACCCGACCGTCTGCACAGTACATTTAGACCGTAGAAAAGTTCACAAAAACAACCTTTCTCCGTCTAGAATTACAGGTACGACTACTTTCCGAATAAAATTGCCACAATTGCCGCTAAACTCGCAGTCTGATTGGTCGACGTGAGTGGTAAATAAGAGTCCAGACAACGGTGCTGACGCTAACATCACGCGCGCTTGAAAAAACCAATCAGATTGCGAGAAAGTTATAGACAACGACGCTTGCTCTTTCTTTGCTGTCACGTCTTGTAACAAGACTTCGATTTTTCCTTGTATTTTTTTCTAAACATTGTTGTAAAAAACAAATTTACACCGGTTTTCCGCGGTGTGGACTCTTATTTACCACGATTTACGTCATCACATGGTCAAAATTTGTTGCTGACTCACTCGGCTGCGCCTAGTGAGTCCACAACATTTTGACCATGTGATGACGTAAATCGTGGTAAATAAGAGTCCACACCACGGAAAACCGGTGTAAATTTGTTAAGTTTTTGTTTGCCAAAAATTGCCCGAGAAACTGATTTGGAAATCAAAATTGCAAAAATACACAAACATATTTGCATAAGGCGATGCGAGTGAAGATAGAACTGTACTATATAATCAAAGTCTTGTTTTTTTTATAAAATCGAATTTCAATCAATCTTATGAATGAACAAACACATAAAAATGGACAACACAATCTTCGTTCGAAACATTTTATTCAAATCTTCATTAGTTTATGTATAAAAGTAAAACACGTACGATCAACAGCGCATCAGGCAAAGCTGTCCTCAATGAAATTCAAGATAACAGCAAGATTTAATTTGAGCACGTTTCATAAACATGTCTCCAAAAGACAAAGGAAAAGTCAATCAAAAATTGATATCAACATAAATTCCCATCGAAAAATGTGATTTATTTTACCTTTAAGTCACTCGACTAATAAATAATATCCGAGTGAATGGAATCCCGGAATCTGACAATAAAACTTGGGAAGACGCAGAAGTTAAGGTTAAACGAGCGATCAAGGAAAACCTGGACTTTGATGTTGACATCGAAAGGGCTCACCGGGTGGAAAGGCGGAAAACCAAGTCGGGGCAAGCAAACCAGAATCAGCCGAGAACCATCGTGTGCAGATTAAGAGATTGGAAACAGAGGGAGCAGGTTTTGCGCAAAGCTAGACGGGAGAAGCCAACCGATCTTTATATCAGCGAAGATCTATCGCCGGCAACCTTAAAGAAGAGAGAGCCTCAAATTCCTAAACTTAAAGCTGCTAAAACAGGCGGGTAAAATCGCATATTTTGTCCTCGATCGCTTAGGCCCCGTCCACACGTATCACGTATTGTTGCGGATTAGAAAATATTCGCGTCCACACGTAGCGTATTTGAATCGTATTTGCCCGTCCACACGTATCCGGATTCGCTCTAGCAGCCAGGGCTTCTCTTTAAATGTTGTCAAAAAAGCATATGCAAAGGCCAAGTTCAAATCAAAGTTCAACTGTAAACACGTTATTAGACTAGAAATAAGTCCATGTAGAAGTGAAGCGATAACATTACATGGCGTTAATTGCAGGTATGGCTCCGAGCGACACTTAGAAAATTTTTCGCCAATTATAGAATTTTTTTCCTATCAGAAAAAGAAAATTGCAATAAATCACCTAGAATCGAACCCGGAACCTCCCGCGTGCTAACATCCCTCCTTCACCACTAGACAAATGGGTTGATCCAGCAACTGCTAACAAAAATTTAATTATAAAAGGTGACCCTATTCCTAAATCTAACCTAATCGCGAATCTAGCTTAGATCTAATCATCGCTTTGCCTAGGTCTAATTTTATCTGATAATAAAAGCCTACTTTCGTTCTAATCCAGGCACAAACAAAAAATAGAGAGAAATGAATGCTAATGAGGTCAGCGGTTTGATAACATTTCGGTCGGCCATGTTGAATATTCGCGCGGTTAAAGACTGGATCTGATACTGTTACGTCAGCGTATTGAAAAATATCCGGATTCGACCGTCCACACGATGCCGTACTCGTAGCGTATTCAAAAATTTCCACTCTGGAGAGCGAATTCAAAAGTTGCGGATTCGTGAGCCGAATTCGCCGGATACGTGTGGACGGAAGGCCAATCCGCAACAAAAAAGTTGCGGATTCAAAAATATCCGGATACGTGTGGACGGGGCCTTAGTCATTCGTGATAAACCAGAAAGTGATTAGTTTATCATCCTTACCATTTTATAATTTAGACGATGATCAATTTCGGCTAACTCTGTTTGAATTTATGAATGGCGGTACTATTAATTTTGATCCTGATAGATTGGTTCATTTGAAGTTTAATCCTTTGTTATGTGATTCCTATAAAAATTTTAGTCTTTGTAAAGACAATGATCCAGACACAAATTTTTATTTAGAAAACAGTAGCTGTGAATACTATACCGAAGAAAGCTTTAACAACATGTTAGCCGAAGAGCAAAGTCGCCTAAACTTAAACTGCAGTAGCCTTGAATCAGGCCTTTCTTTTCTCCATATGAACATTCGTAGTATCTCTAATAAATTTGATAAGCTTATAAATTTTTTAGGCCAACTTCGAGTAAAACTTCCTATTGTTGGGATTTCTGAGACTTGGCTTGATGATTGCTATCATTTTTCCGATATTGCTGGTTACAAATTTTTGCATAAACCTAGAATTACTCCCGTTGGTGGAGGTGTTGGCCTTTACATTGGTGAGCATTTAAATTACACAGAACGTCCTGATCTAGCGTTCCCTGTCGACGGAAGTGCTGAATCTTTGTTTGTTGAAATTAATAAGCCAAAAGAAAAGAATGTAATTGTCGGCATTATTTATCGACCACCCGACTCAAAGTTAGATGAATTTCTGTTTGATTTGGACCTAGTACTGGGAAAAATTACCAAAGAAAATAAGCTTGTATTTTTAATGGGTGACTGGAATTTAAATCTAATTAATCACCATTGTCATAAAGCGACAAGTGATTTCTTGGAATTGTTGTACTCTAGGATGTTTTTCCCACTTATTACACGTCCCACAAGAATTACGGCGAACAAAGCTTCATTGATATTGACATTGATTTTCACGAACGATCCACTTTGTCCTTCAATAAGCGGTCTTTTTCTCAATGACATATCTGACCATCTACCGATTTTTTCACTTGTTTTGAATAATAATAGTCCTAGTGACAAGGACAAATACGTAATCTTTCGTGAAAAAAATGTGCATAATCTAAATGCATTTAAAGATGACTTAGGTAAGATAAACTGAGCTAAAGTACCTGGTTTAGATGATCCATCTTGCGTTTATAAAATCTTTATTGAAAAGTATGTTTCAAATTATGATCGGTGTTTTCCACTCAGAAAAAAGAAAGCGAGGCGGTTCAATCTTCGTAAGCCTTGGTTTACTAAAGGTCTTGCTAAATCCGTAAAGAAGAAAAATATGTTGTATAAGTGTTTTCTTAATAACCCTAACTCTTCCAGTGAAAATGCATACAAGTCTTATAAAAACAAACTTACCCATTCTCTTCGAGTTGCTAAGCGTTTATATTATGAAAAACAAATTGAGAAACTAAAATCAAATGTTAAGGCCACTTGGAAAGTTCTCAATGAAATTTTAAATAGAAATAAAGGTAAGCGTGGTTTACCATCCGTATTTAGGGCAGATTCTCATGAAATTTCCAAACCAAAGGAAATAGCTAATCATTTTTGTAAATATTTTACTAACATTGGTCCTAATTTAGCTAGCAAAATTCCTGCATCAGAAAAGTCGCATAGTTCTTTTTTACCCCCAACACTAGTCAATTCAATATTTCTAGAAGAAGCAAATGAGGAAGAAATTATTGAAATATGTGGTACTTGTCGTTCAGGTACTACTGTAGGTCATGACAACATTTCTATGAACTTAATTAAAGATTCTATTGATAAAATAATTTTCCCTATTACTAGCATAATTAACCTATCCATCACCTCTGGTATTGTACCAAATCAATTAAAAATTGCTAGAGTTATTCCTTTATTTAAATCTGGTGAACAGGATATATTTACAAATTACAGACCCGTGTCTGTTTTACCTGCATTCTCTAAAATTCTAGAGGGAGTAATGTACAATCGTCTCCTAAGGTTTCTCAATGATTTTAAGATCCTTTCTGATAATCAGTATGGTTTTCGTAAACATCATTCCACTGCTTATGCTCTAGCTTGTTTGTATGACAAAATCTCTTCCGCTATCGAAAATAAGGAATATACAGTTGGTATTTTTATAGACTTGTCTAAAGCCTTTGACACCGTTGATCATCATATTCTAATTTCAAAACTAGAGCATTATGGTGTTCGAGGCACTGCACTTAGATGGTTTGAAAGCTATCTAAGCGATAGACAACAATATGTGGAATTTAATGGTATCTGTTCCGAGTCTTGCCAAATAAAGTGTGGGGTGCCTCAGGGCTCTATACTAGGCCCCCTCCTATTTCTGCTCTATATAAATGATCTGTGCAACGTGTCAAAGGTGGTGGACTTTGTTCTTTTTGCTGATGACACAAACATATTTTTTTCTCACAAAGATTATAATTTACTTTCCGAAACCCTTAATTCTGAATTGTGTAAATTAACACAGTGGTGTCGAGCTAATAAGCTGTCAATTAACTTTAAAAAATCGAATTTTATGGTTTTTAGACCACGCCAAAGGAGGCAAACACTTGATCTATCTATTGAAATTGACAACAATAAGATTGAATGTGTGAAAGAAACAATATTTTTAGGTGTTATCCTTGATGAGCATTTGTCATGGAAGCCGCACATTCTTAGCGTCTCTAGAAAAATATCAAAATCTATAGGCATTATTTTTAAGTCAAGTTTTTGCCTTCCCAAAAATTCCTTACACTGTTTGTACTATAGTCTAATTTATCCTTACTTAATATATTGTGTTTCAGTGTGGGGATCGACATATCAGAGTAACTTAAACCGCGTTATTATTTTGCAAGAGAAGATAATAAGAATAATTTCTAAAGTTTCTTTCGATTCTCACACTGATGCTCTTTTCAAAGAACAGGAAATTTTGAAATTTTCTGACAATTATTTATATCAGATAGGTAAATTTATGTATTTATTTAAAAGAGGTTTACTTCCTAATTATTTTCGTAATATGTTTACTCTTGCAAGCCAGTTACATTCTCATTATACTAGAAATTGCAACCTTTTTTACATACCTCCCTGTAGAACTAATATTCGAAACTTCTCAATTCGGTTTCAAGGACCTAAGTTTTTCAACTCGTTAGGTCATGAAATTCAAAACAGTGAAAGCATCCGTTTGTTTTGCAAAAGACTTAAAAAATTCCTTCTTTCTTAGTTCTTAGTCAAAAATACTCTTTGTTGAGCTACATACTTCTTCTTTTCTTTTCTTTTCTTTTTAAAATAATACATTTTATATTTCATGCTGTCCCCATAATTCGTATGATTATTCTATATTGTCAGGAATCCTATAGTGCATAAGCCCCCGGCTTCTATATAGGCTTCCTTGTCACTACCACATTAAACATTTTGAAGTCATCGTCTTTTAAGTTATTATAAATTTCTAGTGTGTTGTATTATTATTATAATTGTTATTATTATTATTATTATTATTATTATTATTATTATATATACATATATATATATATATATATATTTTAATGTGGTTAATGGCAAAATAAATAAAATGGAAATGGAAAAAATGAAATGGACTGCTTGGAAATTCATTAAACCTCCGCTTCTTCGGTTCTGAAATCCGTAATAAAAACAAGGCATCCCTCGCATTGCTCCTGCATTGATAAAAACGTATCAGGGTTCCTCGAAGCAAGATTTTATCCCCGAAAGCTCTTCTTTTTCCACTAAAGCGGCTTCTGAGTATCCCTTAATTAGTATCCCTGTCTTGAGTAGCAAACCGCGAAAAAATGCAGGGAAGTAACGACTTTACTGCTCCGCTAAACACTGCGAAAGATCCAACTTTTTTAAAACTTTAAAAAGTGTTTACAGAGCTGACGACTGTGTTGCCGCGCGTGTGGCGTCATACGCGCATGTCTTGCGACGTCATACGCGCCCGCGAATTTGCCTTGCGCGACCGACTTGACTGCTGACTGACACATGTTACGGAGGCGCGCCCGCGAAACATTCCGCTAGCCATGACCATCAAAAATGACAGACACAGGTTCTATGAGTATGGTGCTGCGCAGCAAGGCCTTCGGCCCGGCAAGTGCTCCGCTATCAAACTAATGTCTATTATCCAAACAATGAACTTAGAAGCGTTATTTAATAAATAGTACAAAATGTTTGTCTATAAGTAAAAGAGAGCAAAAATTTACC